>OY735263.1:9283602-9621785 GCA_963457715.1 Argyresthia albistria
ACACCTCATCGTATCGCCCGACATCCAACCTTGCAGCAAGTTCTCATACAACCCATACACCGACAGGTCTTTGCCGGCATTCGGGCTGACATGCCAGGAAAGAGACAGGAGTAACTCTTTGCTCTCAAACTCTTTGATCAAAGTCAAAAGAGGAATCAAATTCTGGCCAGAAATCTTATGTTTTTCGAAGAATTCGAGATATTGCGCGCATACTTTCTCAACAACATTATTTAGGTTGTGTGTATAGCGCTCAATGCTTGACGCGTCACATAATTCTGTCACAGTCACAGCAGACGATAAGTCTTCTGATTTGGACTCAGAAGAATCATCGTGGAATTTTATGCTTTTCTTCTTTTTCTCGACGAGTGACGTTTTTAGCGTTTGAAGAAGCAGTATGTGGCCATCTATCATATGGTTTATTTCGTCAGTGTTTGAAGACAATTTGTCGATTTGACCGAGTACCGTCGACGCGATGTTTTGCCAATAGTTTCTGATCAATTGGTCGTATTTTTCCGGGTTATCTTCTTTGGATTGTTTGAGCCAATATTTGACGAACCCGACCATGCCGATTGCCGAATGTTTGATCAGATTATTTCTCAGTTGGGCTTCGTTGTTGGTGGCTAAGATTCGTTCTAGCCAGGCTCTGTGGACTGATGTGGTGACTTCGACGGCAAAATCTAGGTTTTGTATGGAGAGGTAGCGCAGGCATTCCGCTATGCTTGTGATCCAGAACTGCCTTTCGCTTTTGGAGTTCATTATGGCTTTTTTGTCCAACCTGGGAAGTAATAACGTAAGTTTTAATTGTCCCAGTCTATTTAAAGATCATTTAACAGTTAAACTAACTTTATGAAGCAAATATAAGTCACCCGGTAAACATGGCCTTGAAGAATTGCTCATAGTATTCTTGAGTTAGTAGATCAGCCGGTAGATGAGCCAACAAAGGCAATACCATCGTAGATAGAAGTCGAGCGTCACCCCAACCGCCTGTTGAAATGAAAATGAGAGTGAAATTATATCACACACACCCGCTCTTCACACACGCACATACAAACCCTTACACACATGTTAGTCAGAACTTCAATCCGAAAAAAATCTCAAGTAGCAGGGACATCTTCTCAGTCGTATCACTCTTGGCAGAGTGGTCGTGGTCGTCATTTCGGTCGGGTGACCCGCCTCACAATTCGTCGCCTGAGGGCTGCTTTTTTGGTGCATTGGTACAGGGGTTCATCCAGTCCTGCCTTGATTTGGTCCGTCCATCTCATTGGTGATCTACCACCCACCACCACCACCAGCGACATTGCAACGAATAAATCATGACATTATTTACCATTTTCAAGGACTTCTAGTATCCGTTTACAAAGGTCTTTCTTCTTGTCCATCCAATCGTACCAGTTCTGAAAAGATGAAATTTATAGATATCACTAAAAGTATATAAGGTAGCCCATTAATGTCTACACAGTAGGAAGTATACATGGTTTTGTAACTGACCCCATCTCCACGCAATACCACCATCAAAACAAAATAACCGGCCAAGTGCGAGTCGGACTCGCGCACGGGTTCCGTACCATTTTATCTATAAAAAACCACAAAAAAAAAATGTACGGGAGCCCCCCCTAAATATTAATTTAATTTAAATTTAATTATTTATTTTTTAAGTAAATAATATACTCAATATATTGTGAACATTTTAAGCGTCTAGCTACTACCATTATCAATATCGAGCAAAAATGAGCAAAAAAATCACGTTTGTTGTATGGGAGCCCCCCTTAATATTAAATTTCTTTTGATTTTTAGTATTTGTTGTTATAGCGGCAACAGAAATACATCATCTGTGAAAATTTCAACTGTCTAGCTACCACGGTTCATGAGATACAGCCTGGTGACAGACAGACGGACGGACGGACGGACGGACGGACAGACAGCGAAGTCTCAGTAATAGGGTCCCGTTTGGCACCCTTCGGGTACGGAACCCTAAAAAAGGTTTTCTCACGACCGCCTTACGACCAACCGAGATATCTCGACCCGTTTTCGACTGACTCGTTTATGAATCGAGATCGTTCTCGACAGAGACATGCGGTATCAAACCCGATATCTCAACTATGAAGATCCCAACTAGCGCGAGAATTAGGGGCCAGTCTGGTATTGTAATGAAATGAGACAAGAGAGGTTATATCATGGTGTTAGGATTCACCTCAACATTGTGCATGCAGACCAGCAGACACGTCCACAGCTGAGAGGCTACTTGAGCACTCTTCTCGCGAGTCCCAGCGAGTAGCAGCCGGCACGTCTTCTGTCCGTATTGGTGCAGGAAACCACTTTTGTACCGCTCGATGAGGCGACCTAGGGCTGCGTACCAGGCTGCTCTGGGGTAGGAAACAATCGACTTTCGGTTAATCGGTTATACCAGCGACATGATTCTAGCGGCTTCGATATACGATATCTACACCTATATCGGGGGGACGTGTTTTTAATTTTCTTTCTGTTTTATTGTTTTGAGTGCTTAAGTTGTGTTGTACGATGGTACGGTAGCCTTCTTGTGCGATTCCGACTCGCACTTGACCGACTTTTTAGGGTTACGTACTCTAAAAGGAAGAACGGGAACCCTTACAGGTTCACTTCTTGTCCGTCCGTCCGTGATTGATGTTGCTGATGTATGTTGTCTCATGATTCTGATGCCAACATAGCGTCACGCCTTTTTTCCCATACGGGGTGGCAGAGGCAACAACTGTCACTGTTACTGGGCTGATTTTTAGTCAGTCTTTCAATTCCAATTATTTCGTGATTAGGGGCGAGGCAAACGCCGCAGCTATGGCGTAATGAATTGATTCCTCACGGTGTTTAACTGATATAGATATAGGGTGAAATTAAATTAGCTGCGACCATATTTTGAGGAATGATCTGCTGGAAGAGATCTCTTTTTAGAGATAAGCTCGCCATTGTACACTTTATATTACTTACCTACCGTGCTTTGTTAACTTTTTTTTTGTGTGCAATAAAGAAATTATGAAATTATGAAAAATGATAGTACCCATCATTGTGAACAACTTTCCCTATAAACATAAGGTCGCAAATGAAAAAAAAACTCGTCCTCCAGTACATTGCCCCGATCAGCTGATTTCAAGTCACTAAGTGAGACCTAAAAAATTTTATCGTTTGCGACCACATTTCCCTTGGTGAAAGTTCTTCATAATGATGGGTACTATCATTCCCCAAAATATGGTCGCAAATTAAATGTCACTCTGTATAAAGTTAATTAAAAATTGCTTACTTGACAGTGGGGCTCTTATTCTGAGCGAGCTTCCAATAAGCGTCACTGTTGAGCAGCGGCGTCAGCTCCGTCCACAGCCATTCGCTATGAGCCTCCGGCAGGCGCTGCGTGAAGTATTGTAGCCCTTGTAGACTCGCAGTTGTGAGACGCTCTAACTGCGCTTCTATTGATTCTGGGGTGTCGCCCCTGAAAGTTGGTGTAAGCTAGTACTATTACTTATTCTGTGGTGTAAGTCATGAGTACTGGTGTGACCGTTACCGGCAATATTGCTGTTTGTCCGGTAATATTGCCATACTGTTGTGTATATGGGCCATCGCCCTATTGCTGTCTCACGTAATTAAACCAGTTCGCAATCAGCTCTCGCGTTTGATGGTCGCCTGACGGCCACCCCCGTGGTCATCCACCTATTGCACACGTGGCGACGAGGATGGGATATACTCAACACATACAATATTGCCCCGTATATTACATCCTATCCTCGTATTTCCCATTTTGTAGTACCTATTAATTTGATAACTTACTGCCTATTTATAATAATTAATTTTACCCATTTGATAAGGTCACAAAATAAGAGTCCTTAATTGGCCTATGTTCAATCATATTTTAAATTATAATAATGTATATCGTGCTGTGGACTCAGTTCCCAAATAAACAAACAAATTATTCCTGCAAATGGCAATGTTGCCGGCAACGACACATCAGTATAGGTGCCGCCATCCACGATGACACGTGACGTAGCTATTTGCATCTTTGTCTTTCAGCAGAGTGCCCCGATGAAAGAGAAAGATGCAAATAGATTCACGCGGCTTCGTGGATGGCGGCACCTATAGTCATGCGTGCACACCTAAATCCGGATTTCTAATTTAATAAAAAAAAAAATACCAAAAGTTACCAAATATACGTCAATGCTAAAGTACAGTCTCCCAACTATATTTTGGCAGATGAGTAACGTTTACAGGGGGGGCGCCAGCTCTACGCAACCTAATGTAACGAACCTAGTCTTCACAAAATAAAAGGCCCGTTTTGACAGTTCACGCCCATGAAGTTTTAACCCCTAATGCGTAGGTAATAAAAGCCAACTGTTGCGTACAAGCAAAGCGTACAAGTTGCGCCTAGGAAAACCGCTTTTATTACCTACGCATTAGGGGTTAAAACTTCATGGGCGTGAACTGTCAAAACGGGCCTTTTATTTTGTGAAAAGTGAAAGTTGCGTAGAACAGGGGGGCACCCTGTGAACCATCCTTTAACATTCCACAGGTCTCGGCTTCTAGACTGTAAACAATCCGTACATATTTGTATTGACGGGTAGATGTTACCATTTACTCGCACTTACTTATTTTGTAACGAAGCTTCGGTGTTCCCAATGAGGATGTCCAAGAAATGCGCTATCACCTCAGCCTTGCAGAACGATATCACCTCCGGGAGTTTGTTCTCCGGGAATGTGTTCTGGGATAATAAAGTAAGCATGACATTACATATCTCGCACGGTTCAATATCCTTGTGTGTGTGTGTGTGTGCTTGTGTATCTGTGTGTGTGTGTGTGTGAGGGTGTGTTCGTGTGTCTGACAATCTGTGTCAGTGCCTGTGTATGCCCCGTATGTGTGTATACTCGTCCAACGATTTTTTGGCGTGTGAGTGAGTTTACAGGGGGGCGTCACTTCTACGCAACCTCATACAATGATCCTGACAAAAATCGTCAGTTTCATCTGTCACCGCACGCCAAAAGACCGTTTGACAGCTATTATATGTGTCTATGTATAAGTGTAATTGTGTTTGCATGTCTGCCTATGTGCCTGGAGCCGTGATTCTGCACGCGAATCGTATTACAGTGGCTCGTGGGATTAAAATTCCGGCCCCTGAATTCATGTGTCTGACAGTCAGTGTGTGTCTGTGTACACT
Source organism: Argyresthia albistria (assembly GCA_963457715.1). Lineage (NCBI taxonomy): Eukaryota > Metazoa > Arthropoda > Insecta > Lepidoptera > Argyresthiidae > Argyresthia > Argyresthia albistria. Next base: position 9,288,770 of record OY735263.1, read on the forward strand.
AACCGTCAGCGCATATTGTGCGGCGGCGGCAGCGGGCGCGCTCGTGTCGTACTGCGCCTGCAGCCACGCCGGCAGCAGCGACCGCAGCACCGGCCCGAGTTGGCGCCCCACCACCGGGACTATCGCGCCGTGTGCCAACTGCAATGGCAATCATCATTTTAGACAAATAATATGTGAGTGGTTTCGACCAAGAGACCTCCTGGATAACTCAGTAAATACTTATATATACAGTATTTGTGAGTGGTATATAGGAAAATAGCTAAAGCTAAACATGGTTCTATGTCAGGCTGTACTGTGAAAACGGGTTTTGAAAAATCGATCAAGTGCGAGTCAGTATCGCACAAGAAGGGTACCGTACCATCGCACAACAAAACTTAAGCACTCAAAACAATAAAACAAAAAGAAAATAAAAGATTATGCCATCACGAGGATCTGAACTCATGACCTACGGATACGGACGGCTGCGCCACACAGCGATGTGAGTTGACGCGAAATATACCATCATATTGAAATGCGTGGGTGTATCAATACAACGTCTCTTGTATGGGGACCCCCTTTAATTAGTAATATCTCTCGTATTTCAGTATTTGCTGTTGTTGCGGCAACAGATATACACATTCTGTAAAAATTTCAACTTTCTAGCTATTACGGTTTTTGCTGTAGGACCCACTGACGGACAGAGACGGACGGACAGTGTGGGCTTAGTAATAGGGTCCCGTTTGGCACCCTTCGGGTACGGTACCCTGAAAAACAGGAGAGTAATATTGTTGATTGGATCTCTTTTTTGCATTTTGCATCACACAGCTGTCAAACATTTAACACAGGTTCAAGTTTAATTCAGTATCTACCAATAAAGGGAGAGATTCTGTAAGACTAACACACAGCAATTCATTCTTATAACAATACATAAAGTATAAATATCACCTGAGTGGCTTCCCTGACTTTATGATCCGGGTCGATGGAGAGGTTCCTGTAGGCTCGGGTCCATAGAGGCAAAATAGCTACAACAGCTTCAGAGTGTTCCACTTTCTTACTGTTCACCAATTCTATCAGCTCTTGGAGTGCCTGAGAAAGAAAGAATGTGTTATTGATGAATAATGTATCTTGTATCTTCTTGTATCTTCTGTAAGGGGGCTGAAGTGCCTGCGCGTGGCCCACATGTGCGGGGCCTTTGTGCATGTCCCTGATGAATAATGATTAAGTAAAAAAAAAAATTGACATTTTACATTGTTACATGGAGATTTTACATTGAACTAATATATTGCATTTGTTCAAAGGATGCAGCGATAAAATTTATTCATCTTCTTACCTTAGTTTTTGTTATAGGATCTTTCTTATTTAACTTTTTGATGCACAACATGAAGTCTGCATCTAGATTTTGTTCTGAAGCCATTCCAACCAGCGAGGGGAACAAAGCAGGAAGAGGCTTTCCTGATGGAGAGCTGGTCAACGATGAAAATGACCCAATATTGTTGCTGAGTAGTTCTGCACTTCGACCACTGCTTGATGGCTGGAATGAAAATGGTACCTAGTGATTTGCATGTGGTCAGGATAATATTCAGGAAGAATACCTACAGTCTATTGTGATAAGAATGCAGTGAAATTTAAATTTCAATCTGTTAACACACACTTACAGGACAGGACACAACAATCGCGTTCGAAAGTTTGCCTTGTGAACTTGGCTTGATAATTGGAAACGATTTGATTGGTTATGGGGCGTGGCTAGGCCGCCGGACAGTGATGACTACTCCATTCTTATCACGAATAGACTATAGGCCCATATTAATATTAACTCTAGCTAGACTGTGAGCAAATCCTCCTTAAATTACATCCCAGACCCCTTTTCAACCGACTTCAAAAAAGGAGGAGGTTCTCAATTCGACCCGTATGTTTTTTTTTTTTTTTTTTCTATGTTTGTTACGCGATTACTCCGCCAATTATGAACCGATTTGAACAAATCTTTTTTCGGCGTATAGGTAATACCTCAAGGGTGGTCCCATTGACACCAGGTCAGGATCTGATGATGGGATCCTGGAGAAATTGAGGGAACTCTTCAAATATTATAGGCAGACCTATAGTGATTTTTGTGTTTTTCATAATAACTCGTGCAAATGCACATGGTAAGCATAATATTGTGATGCGGAACTGCTGATGAAGACCACATATGGCCATCAGATCTGCTCAATACTAGGTACAAATACAATGCGTGGCTGACGGGCAGGCAACGCATAGCCTAAGCCGGTGGACCTAGAGCCATGAAACTTTGTACAGAGGTTCCTTAGTAGCGTGGGGTAGCACTGAGATGGGATTTGACAAAATTAATTCCCCAAGGGTGGGGGGATAAGGGGTTACAGTTTGTATTAAACTCAATCTAATCAAATAGGGTTTGTGGAAGTCGGTTTTTTCTAAAGTTTACTTTTTGTTTCAATTATGTTGGATAAATCTCTCCTCTTTATTTTCTTTCATACAAAAACCGTACAAACTTAATGTACTGGTTACATTCATTCATGGAGTATAAAGTAGCGGCACCAGTAACATTGTAAACCTTTGTAAAATAATTGACAAAGTAAAAAACTTAAATAAACCACTTCGAGACCTATTACTAAATCCTCTCTGCTCACATTGCGAATGTCGTCTACAAACACGAAAATGAGCCTACGACATCTGTATACTGGATGTTAAGTCCACACATATTATTGGTCCCTTAAGTCAGCCCATAGTCAGAGAAAGAATAGGATAGAATAGAATATATTTATTTTCAGACATTACATCCATTTGTACTTATTTTAAGGTTTAACAATAACAATTAGACTTAATAATTATATTTGACCATTGTCTGGTGAAACGGGTGTCAACTCAAGGAAACAATAAGTTATTTATTTACAGTTAATACGTTGACATTTCAAATAATGGGACCAAGCATAAGTATAATATGTATGAGTAACCATTTCAGACAAAAAAATATTTTATAAATCGGTTCATAAATAGTACCAGTTTCGATGTAACAAACATTGTATTAAAAATAAAAATGATGAAAAAAGAAACATACAATCGAATTGAGAACACCCTCCTGTTTTGAAGTCTGTTAAAATTAAAAATATGCTTGCTCCTTTCAACTATGACATTCAATAGAATGCAATTTTATAACTAAGATTTCTTGAATAAATATAATTCTGATGACTTGAGTTAGCTTGGTATACATACAGGGTGTAAACAGAAGAGTGTAGTTATATTTTAGGGGGTTGTTAAGGAGACCATTCTGAGCAACTTTTACTATGAAATTGATTTAATCAGAGCAACTTTATTTTTCATTGCTCCTTACATTTTGGTCTGGGCGTTCAGGTGATTTGTATAGAGAAGTGAAAATTAAAGTTGCTCTTATCAAATCGGTTTCATAGAGAAAGTTGCTTAGAATGATGTCCCTAATAACTAGATAAATCAATAGAAGACAATGTGTTACAGCAAAATAAAAAAAGTAAGGGGAGGGACTGCTTCTTGAAAAAATTATTGACAACATGCTTGCTTGTTTCAACTACATATCACATTTAATGTGATAAGTTGTGCACATATATGTAGGTCTATCTTTTGTTAATTAATCCTGTCCATCCTAGGTTTGAGATCTCTTATTAGAGATAAGCTCGCCTTTGTACATGTTTTTTCCATTATTAAGTGTCTGTATTCTGTTTTTGTGCAATAAATTATAATAATAATAAATCAATATTGAGACTTGATTCAGGCAGGTGTCCATAGTCTCAGAAATATCCTGGATTTACCTACCACTGAAAACGCAAACCCATAGCCCATTCCTTAGTTTCCCCTTAGTTTTTGCAATAGACCTGTGTGCCTGGAGCGAATGTTCTGTGATTGAATTTTATTGTGGGTGTACTCGGCGACAGACCCTACGGGTGCACCACATTTCATATTTGTTTCTAATAAATTGTCTGAAAGGGGCCTCTACGTGTTGGACCCATGTCCCCACGCAAGCCTACAAAAAGGACCTGGGACAGCAATGTCCCGTGAATTCTTAAATCAGATACAAAGTAATAATAATAATGATAAATCAATACAATGCAAAATATAGAAATATACCCATACCTTGTAGATATCCATAATTTTATCAAGCTATATTAGATTTCCTGGATAAAATAAATTTAAAATCCACATTTTCACTGACAATTCCAATTCACAGGTAAATCAAGCCACTTTGTGTGAAATTGATGTTTAATGTTTAGAAAAACAGTCACTTTTCTACAATTCTGGATGATTTGGGTTAGTATTGAATAGGAGATATTGATAAACATCAAAAGCATGTTATGCAAGATATGCTCGCCCGCTTTACACTGACCTTCAAAAGGATAAACCAATAAAACGCAATGCAATACGTCATATCAAAATAAAATAAGTACCTAGTAACTAATGGAAGGGCTGCTTCATGCAACAAGGTGTTATGGGCGGTCGAAGCAGATTTTTCAAGATAGACCACTGGTTGCTCTGCTAATGTGAGTTCTAAACATATTCCATGAGAAAATATATGATAAAATAGCTAAGTAATATTAGAAAATGAGTGGAAAATAAAGATTCTAACGTAAAAAATGTAATGGAGAAGGAGAATGTATTTACTAACCCGAACATTATTTTTGGTTCGTTGACTCTGCTTGCTTTTGCCACCCATTTTGAAGGATAGCAGTAAGTAGGTATCGGATTTCTTCAATTTTAGTCTTTACTTTAGTATCGGATTATCATGAATTTTACCACGATTTTACACATTTCGTTTCGAGGAGAGTAAAAGGTCGACGGACGAGTGTAGGTAGCAAGCAAAACAATGTGGAAACGTCAAGTCAACTCAACGTCAAATTACTTGACAGCGTTACTTTGTTGGATAAGAGAGCAATACCGTTCTGTTCCAAGTGTGCATACCTACGTGTCCAACGGTTGACATGACAACTCCAACGTTGTAGCGTACAACATTGATTCGGTTCCTGGCTGTCCTGGCTTCGATCCAAATAGCGATGTTTATAAATTCAACATAACATAGCGTCTGCCTTTTCCCATACGGTTGTGGCAGAGGCACAACTCACAACTGTGCCCACTTTTAGCCATGAGTCAATAAATATAAGGAAATAGGTACCTACAAAATGGTCGATCATGCATTCATCATAATTCATGTATTTCATGATGCAGCAGATGCAGACTGGACGCCATCTGGACGCCATAAAAATAATAAAATAAAAAAATTGGTTGCCTGTAAAGTCGGTATACGGGCGAAAGTTTTACGTGACAACGACTTTGAGTGGTAAAATAATTTTAATGTGAATATTCATTCGTATAGTAGGAAGAAGGATGAAATAATAGTAACAATTTAAAACATTTATTTATACAAACAGTGGAAGGGACGCGTGCAGTTCACTTTTTATGTCTGTCTCTCTCGCTCTTAGGCGGGCTAACCATGCCCGAGTGGAAGGGACGCGTGCCTCTCACTCGCTCTCATTGTGAGCGCATAACGTGAGCGGAGCGTAACGCAGTTTCTTGAAGTGTCACCCGGCAAACCAATTTATAAGACGTTGTCACGTCAAAATAGAAATCACTGCTAGGTTATTGTTCTGAGGAAATCACAAAGAATGTCTTGCGCAGGGTAGGTACGTCATGGGTACGTCCTATTACAGTTTACAGCATAGAAGTCAGTCACCTGATTAAAAGCGCCCATGCTGTGTAGGTACGTCATTCGGACCACCACATAAAGTCACACTAATATGTTCCGATACCTATAAGGTATCGATACCTACTCATATAAGTAGTACTCATATCGTTTTACGATACTACTCATATAAGTAACCATAAAGTATCGATACCTACTCATATCGATAGATTTTTTTAGCAATAATGAAAAAATATGGTTTTCTTTATATTTTATTACTAATAAGTACTTTTATACAAAAAACTCGTCTTTATTTAAATTTCCTAAAAAGAGCAGTTGCTCAAGATATTTGGGAGATAATCGGTTCCTTGCCTTGCACATCGTAAAACCCGCTTTGGAAAAAAGACTTTCGCTCTGCACCGACGTTGCTACTATCGATAAATATTGAAGTGCATATTTATACAGGCAGGGAAACACGAGCTTCATGTCATCCCATTCGGAAAATGGATTATTTTTTAGAGATACCACAGGGTTTGAGAGGTAAAGTGACACCTCGTCTCCTTGATGTGTCTTCTTCTTCTTTTTGTGACCATGAGCCAATTCCTTATGGTGCTGCCAGAAATCATAATCGGGGCGTTCGATAGATGTGGCATCATCCTCTGATTCATTTGGGCTACTCTGTTGATCGGTGACCATATTTCTCAATTTATTTATGGCTCTTCCACATGCAGCTGGATCTTGAAAATGAAGGTTTTTAAACCTTGGGTCCAATAAAGTGGCTAGGGCTGCGTGTTCATTGTATTCAATCAACCCATATCTTTTTTTCGCGCGTTCGTAGGTCGTAATTATAAGATGCGTTCAAAAAATTAGTTCCGTTCGTTCGTACAACAAGATTGGTTTGATTCGATTCGATTCAAGTACATTTGTTTCGATACCAAGTAGGTACTCGCTAGATTGATTCGATGCTAAAAGTAGTTGGTATCGAAACAAAAGTATCGATTACATACTCGTATTTACTTGAATCGGACATCTCTAACTAATATATCTATGCCACTGATCAGATAATAATCGCATGCTGGTTTGGATGCCAAACGTGTGTTGGGGTGTTGGGGTCTTCTATCCAGCCTCTAGCTCCCAATGATGAGTTATGCGCATGCCGGTTGCCAATCGTGTGTTGGAGTCTTCTATCCAGCCTCTTGCACCCACTGACGAGTTATGTTACATAACTTATGTATGCGCATTGCGCATGCATGCCGGTTGCCAATCGTGTGTTGGAGTCTTCTATCCAGCCTCTTGCACCCACTGACGAGTTATGTTACATAACTTATGTCTGCGCATTGCGCATGCATGCCGGTTGCCAATCGTGTGTTGGAGTCTTCTATCCAGCCTCTTGCACCCACTGACGAGTTATGTTACATAACTTATGTCTGCGCATTGCGCATGCATGCCGGTTGCCAATCGTGTGTTGGAGTCTTCTATCCAGCCTCTTGCACCCACTGACGAGTTATGTTACATAACTTATGTCTGCGCATTGCGCATGCATGCCGGTTGCCAATCGTGTGTTGGAGTCTTCTATCCAGCCTCTTGCACCCACTGACGAGTTATGTTACATAACTTATGTATGCGCATTGCGCATGCATGCCGGTTGCCAATCGTGTGTTGGAGTCTTCTATCCAGCCTCTTGCACCCACTGACGAGTTATGTTACATAACTTATGTCTGCGCATTGCGCATGCATGCCGGTTGCCAATCGTGTGTTGGAGTCTTCTATCCAGCCTCTTGCTCCCACTGATGAGTTATGCGCATGCCGGTTGCCAATCGTGTGTTGGAGTCTTCTATCCAGCCTCTTGCTCCCACTGATGAGTTATGCGCATGCCGGTTGCCAATCGTGTGTTGGAGTCTTCTATCCAGCCTCTTGCACCCACTGACGAGTTATGTGACATAACTTATGTATGCGCATTGCGCATGCATGCCGGTTGCCAATCGTGTGTTGGAGTCTTCTATACAGCCTCTTGCACCCACTGACGAGTTATGTTACATAACTTATGTCTGCGCATTGCGCATGCATGCCGGTTGCCAATCGTGTGTTGGAGTCTTCTATCCAGCCTCTTGCTCCCACTGATGAGTTATGCGCATGCCGGTTGCCAATCGTGTGTTGGAGTCTTCTATCCAGCCTCTTGCTCCCACTGATGAGTTATGCGCATGCCGGTTGCCAATCGTGTGTTGGAGTCTTCTATCCAGCCTCTTGCTCCCACTGATGAGTTATGCGCATGCCGGTTGCCAATCGTGTGTTGGAGTCTTCTATCCAGCCTCTTGCTCCCACTGATGAGTTATGCGCATGCCGGTTGCCAATCGTGTGTTGGAGTCTTCTATCCAGCCTCTTGCTCCCACTGATGAGTTATACGCATGCCGGTTGCCAATCGTGTGTTGGAGTCTTCTATACAGCCTCTTGCACCCACTGACGAGTTATGTTACATAACTTATGTCTGCGCATTGCGCATGCATGCCGGTTGCCAATCGTGTGTTGGAGTCTTCTATCCAGCCTCTTGCTCCCACTGACGAGTTATGTTACATAACTTATGTCTGCGCATTGCGCATGCATGCCGGTTGCCAATCGTGTGTTGGAGTCTTCTATCCAGCCTCTTGCTCCCACTGACGAGTTATGTTACATAACTTATGTCTGCGCATTGCGCATGCATGCCGGTTGCCAATCGTGTGTTGGAGACTTCTATCCAGCCTCTTGCACCCACTGACGAGTTATGTTACATAACTTATGTATGCGCATTGCGCATGCATGCCGGTTGCCAATCGTGTGTTGGAGTCTTCTATCCAGCCTCTTGCACCCACTGACGAGTTATGTTACATAACTTATGTATGCGCATTGCGCATGCATGCCGGTTGCCAATCGTGTGTTGGAGTCTTCTATCCAGCCTCTTGCACCCACTGACGAGTTATGTTACATAACTTATGTATGCGCATTGCGCATGCATGCCGGTTGCCAATCGTGTGTTGGAGTCTTCTATCCAGCCTCTTGCACCCACTGACGAGTTATGTTACATAACTTATGTATGCGCATTGCGCATGCATGCCGGTTGCCAATCGTGTGTTGGAGTCTTCTATCCAGCCTCTTGCACCCACTGACGAGTTATGTTACATAACTTATGTATGCGCATTGCGCATGCATGCCGGTTGCCAATCGTGTGTTGGAGTCTTCTATCCAGCCTCTTGCACCCACTGACGAGTTATGTTACATAACTTATGTATGCGCATTGCGCATGCATGCCGGTTGCCAATCGTGTGTTGGAGTCTTCTATCCAGCCTCTTGCACCCACTGACGAGTTATGTTACATAACTTATGTATGCGCATTGCGCATGCATGCCGGTTGCCAATCGTGTGTTGGAGTCTTCTATCCAGCCTCTTGCACCCACTGACGAGTTATGTTACATAACTTATGTATGCGCATTGCGCATGCATGCCGGTTGCCAATCGTGTGCTGGAGTATTCTATCCAGCCTCTTGCACCCACTGACGAGTTATGTTACATAACTTATGTATGCGCATTGCGCATGCATGCCGGTTGCCAATCGTGTGTTGGAGTCTTCTATCCAGCCTCTTGCACCCACTGACGAGTTATGTTACATAACTTATGTATGCGCATTGCGCATGCATGCCGGTTGCCAATCGTGTGTTGGAGTCTTCTATCCAGCCTCTTGCACCCACTGACGAGTTATGTTACATAGCTTATGTATGCGCATTGCGCATGCATGCCGGTTGCCAATCGTGTGTTGGAGTCTTCTATCCAGCCTCTTGCACCCACTGACGAGTTATGTATGCGCTCATTGCGCACGCATGCCGGTTGCCAATCGTGTGTTGGAGTCTTCTATCCAGCCTCTTGCACCCACTGACGAGTTATGTTACATAACTTATGTATGCGCATTGCGCATGCATGCCGGTTGCCAATCGTGTGTTGGAGTCTTCTATCCAGCCTCTTGCACCCACTGACGAGTTATGTTACATAACTTATGTATGCGCATTGCGCATGCATGCCGGTTGCCAATCGTGTGTTGGAGTCTTCTATCCAGCCTCTTGCACCCACTGACGAGTTATGTTACATAACTTATGTATGCGCATTGCGCACGCATGCCGGTTGCCAATCGTGTGTTGGAGTCTTCTATCCAGCCTCTTGCACCCACTGACGAGTTATGTTACATAACTTATGTATGCGCATTGCGCATGCATGCCGGTTGCCAATCGTGTGCTGGAGTATTCTATCCAGCCTCTTGCACCCACTGAGGAGATAACAGCACATGGACTTCTAACAAACACTATGAATGTTAGTTGGTACAGTTTAGAGACGTAAATGTATCTAAATAATTATAAAACTATCGCTTGTCACACACAGGCACAGGGGAGGTGCGGATTTAAATCTTGGGTAGGTCGAAGAACATAGGCGTCCATTACAAGCTAGGTTTTGTTGTCAGTTTTGCCACAGTCAGTGCTGTGACTGACTGAAGTGATTTGACTCGACATCATGCAACCGTGACTCGTGCATGCATGACTGATGGAATTGAATGACGCCTGCATGAGCGTGTACTGGACGCCATAGACAGAATATTATAGGTATTCGTAGGTATCTATTTATTGCATAGGTTCTACTGCATTGTCTCAAATGATGCGAGTCTAGACGCTCCAGATAGAAGCCAATATCGGTTGGACAGGTTGACAAATCTTGTAATAGTACCTATCTTTTCAGAGCAGGGGTCTTTGAATTGAACAGAATAGCGATACCCTTCCATTTTTAGGGATCCGTACCCGAAGAGTGCCAAACGGGGCCCTAACCTTTGTCTGTCCGTCATCACATCATCATCATCGTCAGCGGGCTGAAACGCACGAACCGGTAATAGCTAGAAAGCTGAAAACACAGAATGTGTAGCTGTTGCCGCTACAACAACAAATAGGTAGTCTACTATTATTATTATACACGAAAAAAAGGGTGTTTGGAATTAAATTGTAGATATTATTATAATTTCAATATTATAGCGCCGGGCATTTTTTAGATAGCAAAATAACGAAATGAAGATAGAAGTAATTAAACTGTCAGGCACTCGTTTCTTGTACGACGAAAACGGTACATTCTCGTGTGAGAGTCCGTCTCGCACTTGTGCGTTTTTAGGGTTCCGTTAGAGAAACAAGGAACCCTTATAATTTCATTAAGTCTGTCTGTCTGTCTGTCTCACAACAACTTTATCCCAAAACTATTAGGACTACACAGTTGAAACTTGGTATGTAGATGTATTCTGTGAACCGCTTTACGATTTTTATACAATAATTGAAAAAATAAAATATTAATGGTGGGCTTGGGTGGCTTCCTCATACTTGGAACTAACACCAAAAAGTTTTTTTTTTCATCAAACCTATATGTGGAAAATGACGTTGAGGTTTCTAAAACCATTTTTCCTCAAAGTCAAAGGCATTTATTTGCAAATATAGGTTGTTGTGGTGTTATGTGCATTTAGAGGAGCTTAACTATATCTTATCCTCTAAGGATGTGCAAATTAATTAATATACTTAATTAAAAATTAAAGTGAATATAAAAAAGATAACTCAGGGAAGTACTTACAAGTAGAGTTCCTCATAATTTTAATAAATATGTAGGTACTTACCACGTACCTTACGCTAGTATCTACGCTAATTAAAATTCATAGTTGATATCAATTGGTATACCTATTGATGTCAAATAATATTAAATTAATAAGAATAATACAAATACATGTCAAAACATGTCAAAATTATAAAATTAGTCAGATAGATGGCAAATGTCTTTTGATTTATCTTGAAGAAAATCTGCGACAGTGTAGTATGCCTTGTCAATCGTTAAAGACGACATTCCCAGTCCCAGTACATTTTAGCCTGAGTGGGTCAGCTGATTTGTATGGAGAAGTGAAAAATAAAGTCGCTCTGATCAAATTCGTTTCTAAGTTACAGTTGCTCAGATCGATGTCCCTAAAATAATAGATAGTAACTTTTGGCTAGGGGTCCATAAATAACCCTGTAATACTCTGCAGGTGTAACAGAAAGGTGTAGTCAGTCATATAGGGCGCTGCTGTTAGGAACACTAGTCTACAGATTTTGATCGGAGAAACTGAATTTTTCACTTCCCAGTAAAGTTATAACTACTTTTTGGCCCGAGCTATCAGTTTATTTGTATGGTTGCTCTGACTAAGGTCTGGGAATTACCCCAGCAGACGACCTTTGCAGCGTAATCTACCTATACATCACGCCATCAACCAGAAACAACTTTCTCACAATCAGATAGCAAAACAATGCACTACCGCGTGATTTCCGAAAGCACAGCCAGGACCTTCACCTTGTTAAAAGGCGTAAACAGGATGACAGTATCATGACCACAGCTGATATACAATCAACCACTTACACCAAGTACAGTTTCCGAAAGGAAAATAAGCGGTGACAGCCGCTATATTGAATTAATCTTACATTTGACTAGGTACCCTTTTAGAAACTGGGGGTCAGTATCATTAATCTTACATTTGACTAGGTGCCCTTTTAGAAACTGGGGGTCAGTATCATTAATCTTACATTTGACTAGGTACCCTTTTAGAAACTGGGGGTCAGTGTATCATTAGATCATTAATCTTATATTTGACTAGGTACCCTTTTAGAAACTGGGGGTCAGTATCATTAATCTTACATTTGACTAGGTGCCCTTTTAGAAACTGGGGGTCAGTGTATCATTAGATCATTAATCTTACATTTGACTAGGTACCCTTTTAGAAACTGGGGGTCTGTATCATTAATCTTACATTTGACTAGGTACCCTTTTAAAAACTGGGGGTCAGTATCATTGAGTCAACGACCACAGTGCCTGCGATCAGTCTTATCTTACCCAATGTCTTTTTCATGCATCTGTAGAAGTAATTTTTCGCACCGGAAAACAGGAAGTAGTACTATCTGTGTGGAAAAAAACCGAATTGGTAAAAGCCTGTGTGGGCTGGGCCACCTTCTAGAAATATCTGAGTTAAGTAGTTATTCTTTTATCTTGGGTCACCGTGGACTCAAAATAATAAAAATTATGAATAACATGACTCATAGTCATAAAATCACGCTTTTTCCCATTTGGGTTGAAATATTCCATTTTGCGTGGGTACAAGAGAAATGCTTCCATGCCCCTGCTACATATTGTTAAGCTTTTTATTTAAAATACATAGGTATACTTACTTACTATATGCAAGTTCGTGCAGGTGCTTTCTACAATATAGTCTAGCCTAACAAATCCTTTTAAGGATCGGAACCCTAAAAATAATATCCTACGCAGCGATGATGATGACAACTACAGGTTATATATTATTTCCTAGTTATGGCAGCAGACACCTCTGCAGCCTTTTAAGCCTGTTGTACCTTTTTTTTTTTTTTCATGATTAAAAACTATTTGATTTGATTTGAACTCTTTTATAAGTCTATCTGAATAAACAATTTCGATTCTTTCAGTTTGTTTTGGTAAGTAACATCCAGTGTTTAAAAAGTGGGTTCTATGAAATTTTATATAGGTTTGATTTCGTGTGGCTTTTAAGCTGAGCTCAACTGTACCTAACCTACCTATCTACCTACCTATCAAGACTAACTGCGATGGCTCATTAATTGACTAGGTTAGGTACCTATAGCACTTGTTGATTGATTCACAGTTGTTTACTACATTGTGGTCACGTAGCGTCGTAATTTGAATGTTGTTCCCGGATTCTAGAGTATTCGCACTTCTTCGTAGCAAACTGCGGGAATTTTCCACGGACGAACATAAATAAGATACACAGCATGCGCTGGTTTATACTACAAGACAAGGAGTAGGTAATGTCACAAGGAGTCTGTATACATAGAAAACTGTAGCTCTACAAGTTTGCAATTCATTACGATTTGCCTAGTATTTCCTGAAATACACATGAACAAAGCTAATTTATTCATAAGGCGCCTTAATGATTCTGTATTTAGCTGGCTGACTAAAATACATCCTGTATAGTGTGACGCGCAATGCACGTAATTACCATATAACCATGTGTTCTATGAATCTATGATGGACACATCTTTATGTGTAACTTATTGACTTTACAATATCAGCCGTTTGTTACCACTCACAACCGGGTCTGCGCTCTGCTGGGTAATAAAGTTTTATAAATATTAATTAAGTTATTTACGACATTGTAAGTAGATGTATCTATCAATAGATTTAGTATATTGATTTTTACCCAACGTGTTAGCATAGTAGTTATTTTCAATTTTCGTATTCGTGTCTGGTAGTTTTTATTTGCAATTCAATTACTGTTATTTATATATCACTGTACGTACGTGGACGTGCTTTGTGTCTTGTCCCACAAATAAAGCTAAACAAAAGATATCGTTTAGTTTTTAATAAAGATAAACAAATATGTGTGACTGTCCATTTGTCAGGCAAACGTGATCGCGATTTCTGGGCGTGGTCGTAGAGTTGTTGTTATGATTGGTCTATATTGGACAGGTATTAAACTTTACATTACCTCAACGAAGTGTACCCACAGACTTGTATACTATCGATGAGTGTACCAAACATTTTTGTTACACGCATTAATTACGGCAAACTTAAGACAGCGTCACTTCTTTCCGTATACGAGGGGGCGGATGCAAAATTATTATTTCGCCCAGTTTTAGGCAGTTATTCAATACATTATTCTAAATGACAGGGCTGCTAGGTCGCCACACCTTAGGAGAATGAAGGTTTCCTCATCCGAATAAATAACGAATAAATAATCCGCTAAGTCTTACGATAGCTTAATCATCTTCATCACTTTGGTATATGGTAGGTAATCAAACCAGCATCTCTTGTGTGAGAAGAGAGCATAAAATCACTAGCCCACAGAGCCATCAGGATAACCTAATTATTAAATATCGTTAATTACTTAGCCAACGTTAATTAATTAAGATATGAAGACATCCTGTTGTTCTTAATAAGCGTAATGAATAAGCCATAGACATTTATAACTTTAGGCATTAAAAAACCCCCGCATAAAACCAGTCTTCCAGGTTCATCACCAGGTCTCATCATCAGGTGAAATTAAAAGGTCTCATCACAACGAATCTAATGAGTTTAAACTCGATGGGTGTACCTGGTAAGCATATATCCCGGGGTTCCAGCTCGCACCTTCTGAGCTTCGCGCTCCATCATCAGATGAACTCGAGTGTACCATTTTCTCAAAGGTCTTGTCACTGCGAGTCTAATGAGCCCAAATTCGACGGATTTACTAGTAAGCATCATGGCGTTCCCGCTCCCACCTTCGAACTCCATCATCAGACCAGCTCGATGGTACCATTACAACAGCTCCGAGAAATTTAGTTTTTAATAAAAAAACAACATACAAATCGGTTCATCCGTTTACCCCCCTCGTGCTGAGAGACAGACAGACAGACGGAAAGACACACAGAGTGACTCACACGTCAAACTCATAACACCCCTTTTGCCTTCGTCGGGCTAGGACACCATTTGTAGTGGAAACCAGAAAAACCGACGTCATCACGTACCTATAAATATCCAAAACCCAGGGTTATTCGTTTTGTATTCCCGGAATTCGAAATCGGGACCTTTTGCTTGAAAAGCACACAGTTAGGCTTCCAACTCCATCATACGTCGCCTTCGCCAGCATTAGCTTTGTAGAGTCAATACCTAACTAAATAATACATTTTGGAATTTACACGTTCGTCTTTAGCGACCGTGGCTCAGTATTTTAGTGGCCCGAATTTATTATTTCTATTCTCTAAAATACAAATAAAACACATTTTCGATTATGCAACATTTTATTACTTTGGGTCATACACTTCTTATACACGAAAACCTTCGTAATTACAGCCTATGCATAAGCGTAAGCGTGCAGTAAAAATTAAAGAGAGCTTTCAATGGCGTCACTAGAATAAACACACTTTTAAAGTTAGAGTAATAATGTAATAAATTACCTAATGATTACTGACTTAGATAAAAGTAGATAACTATTCTACTAGTGAACTAAATTCAGAACAGAAACAACATAATTAAAACATAAAAAAACAACATTTACATACAGGCACAAACATTGCTTCTGGCCCCACACTAGGAAACCAGAAACAGCGACATCACAAACAAGACAAGACCTGTTT
Organism: Argyresthia albistria; assembly: GCA_963457715.1. Taxonomy (NCBI): domain Eukaryota; kingdom Metazoa; phylum Arthropoda; class Insecta; order Lepidoptera; family Argyresthiidae; genus Argyresthia; species Argyresthia albistria. The sequence goes on from OY735263.1 coordinate 9,304,574, forward strand.
TTTTTGTCCCCAGCTGGGATTCGTTCGATTTTTCTATAAGATATATGTTTGTCATCATGTGAGTACAATAAAGAAATTACGAAATTACGGATTCGACCTCTCGCATGGAAGGCAGATGCGCAACCGCTGAGCCATAGAGGTCGTCAAATTAAAGTAATGAATTAAAACATCTGCGGGGTCTACCAAAAAGATTTAAAGGGTTTTTTAGGGTTGATATGGACTTTCTCAATGATCTGATCAAATAAATCAGTTCCAAATATAATTTGTTCAGAATTATGTCTCTCTACGACCCCAACATGAACTACATCTTTAAGTTACATCCTGTTTACAAATTGGTTGAAGATTATTTAACCTCTGCGATTGTTTGGATTTTAATTGAAAACTTACCTAATTGCACAGAAGGAAATCACAGAAACCCACAAAATTAAAAGGATAAAACTTTCCATTTCGTCGTGGAATGAAAATTGATATGGCTAATTGGAAAAGCGGCGGATTTATTGAGCCATTACTATAGGAACAAACATCCCCCCGGCTTTTTTAAGATATCTACAGAGCAATTACAATAGTTCGAAATCTGTATTTTAATGGACAGGCCACTTTCATTACGCAGTTTATTTATTATATTACAGGATTATTTCAGGGGCCGTCATTAATTTGAAATACCTACATATGATAATTAATGGTTATCATTACAGGTAGACATCTGTAGCTTTATTCTCTTGAAGAATATTCGTTTAAAGTCTTTCAACCATCTTTTGCCACTTTAGTGACGTTTCCAGAGGACGCTAGTTCTGCGCAACTTAATGCAACAAACCTTGGGCCTTCATTCTGCTATTTACATTACGATACATTGATCATTCAAAGATCTCTACTGTCAACATATCCATCCGGTCAATTTAGCTTTAAAATCCTTACATAAATAAATTCCCAGCAAGCTTGAAAATTTGCATTAACGTTAGAGACACGATTATAATGAGTTTGTGAAAAGTCTCCATCGATCCCGCGAGAAAAAAAAAACACTTTTCGAACTTTGACCTTGAATAAAACATTTTGCACTTATTTGATCGATGGAAACTTTTCACAATATCAATAATGGTGTCTAATATTCATGCATTCCAGCTCTTGTAATTTACGCAAGAATAGTGACTGATGGACTACGATTTCGGATCATTGAATGGTCAGCAAATTGTAATGTAAATGGCAGAAAGACTTCCCCTGTCCAAAAGCGTTAGTGCCACCTGTCACCGCAAGCCCGAAGCTCGTTGAAAAGCTGCACGGCTTTTACGCTAAGCTGTACAGCTTTCTACAGATCTTTACAGACAGGTGTAACTAACGCTAGTTGACCAACGAGGAATGAAAGGTCGGTGTTGATGACAGGTGCGTTGCATTAAGTAGGAGTGCCCCCCCCCTAAAACGTCACTCATTCATCAGCCAAAAGTTGATCGATCATTCCTGTCCAGCCTAGGTTTTCTGGTAGAAATCTCGCCTTTGCGTATAATGTTTCTTGTAAATGTATTTTTTAAGTTTCTGTGCAATAAAGAATATGAATATGAATGACAGGTGAAACTGATGATTTTTGACAGGATCATTGCATGAGATTGCGTAGAAGTGACGCCCCCCTATAAACGTCACTCACACGCCAAAAGATCGCTGGACGAGTATACTTCAAATTGATATTGTGGCTGTCATTTAAAGTGACTGTCATTGGAATTTCTAATCAAGCAGCTATTTCGTACTGAAAGTCTCAAACATTTCGTTTTTACTTTCTACATATTTTTTTTACAGCTTGTATTGTATATAGATAAAGTCTTAGTATAAGATTATATTCTAATAACACATTACTATGGCGCATAGGAGTCCAGTCTCTAATGACGCTGACATACCTGAAAAAAGAAAATGTACATATTAGTCCGATATGTACGTACACCATGGCAAGAAATGCCAGACATGATGATGTAATGATGGCAACATTTACAGACTACTGCGTTTTCTAAAGAGAATGACATATTTGGTTAGTCAATCGAATTTGGTTAGTCAAGGCGAATTAATTTCGTTAGCTATCCTACGATTTGTAGGTACCTAGTATTGAGCAGTTCTGGTGGCCATGTGTGGTCTTCATCATCAGTTCCGCATCACAATATTATGCATACCGTGACTAAATGCACGAGTTATTATGAATAACACAAAAATCACTATAGGTCTTTGAAGAGTTCCCTCGATTTCCCCAGGATCTCATCATCGGATCCTGATATGGTGTCAATAGGACCAATGGGAAGGTAAACCCTTTCAAACAAAAAAAATAATTTTCCAAATCGGTCCATCCTTTTAGGCGCAATCGAGGCACATACATAAAAAACTCCTCCTTTTGTGAAGTCGGTGAAACATATTTTAAGGATCATTAATTTCGTTTCTCTACCGCATTTAAAAAGAAAGGTGGCTCAAAATATTTTAATTTCTATTCCTCTAAAATAGAGCTGAAGCTGATATTCTGACTTCCGCCGCGTTAGACCCGCTAGACTAAGCTATTTGGTTACATCAAGTCATAACCCTGGCTACTATATGACGAAAACTATTTACATTACCTTCAACTTGCTATTCAAATTATATGCAGAAATAGTTTAGATGCAGATTTGATGGTGATATATTCTGTGCACTTTTCACCCATAAGGTTACTTTGAAATATATTTTATAAATATGTAAAAAATACTGAAGAATCCTTCATTACTCCATAGCTGCGGCGATGGGCTAGCTCCCTGTCATGCAAAATGGAGTGTTGATTAGCAGGCTAAAAGTCAGCCCATTGTGCCTCTGCCACCCCATATGGGAAAAGGCGTGATGCGTTATGTTATAAAAAAACTTAGATTTGTTTAGTTTTATTTAAGGTATTTATTTAAAACGAGAATTTAAGCGAAATAATTTAGAGTTATCGATCTGTGCTTACTCAGTTTACGTTGTTGGCAAGTATTCGTGGCCTCTTGAATAAATAAATATAATATACAACCATGAACCCATAAATTTCAGATTGCCTTGGTTGCAAAACTTCTGCAAATTCCTGGGGATTGAGATTCCTACTTATCATGGCAACAAACAATGTGACGATCATACTTATTTGTATGTAGAAATCTAATTAATTACACAAGTTACGAGTTTCCTAACAATCTACAAGTGTAATCAGAACCCTTGATGCGTGGCGTGAGTCACTTGCACTTGACCGTTTATTTTTAATTATCATAGTTAGTAATCAATCACTGATCACGTTTTTCGTAATAGTCTCACAAAGCACATACTATAATATTAGTAAAAGTCATCTTAGGGTGTAAGGTGGTGGTTAGATATTTATCTACATGTCTGCGCAACAGTTAAGCAAAACAAGCACGTTTATAAATAATAATCATTATTATGACACATTTTAGAACGTTTCGCAACGCAAAATGAGCCTCCAACATCCTTCCGCATACAAATGAGCGACCTACTTATAATTTTCAACATCGTAGTAGTACATAATCCTTAATTGTATTACAGAGTTAAGCGAAGAAAGGAGCATGATTGTAAAGTTAAATTAGCAAAATTTTTAATTAATTAGATATAGATTTATACCAAAATCATATACGATTTATCATCATCATTGAGGGAACCCACTATAGAGTATAGGCCTCTGTACACGCCATTCAACTCGATCCCATGCAACCCGCGACCACTGTATTCCTGCTACTGTCGCTACGTCATTGGACTATCTGGCAGGTGGTCTTCGGACTGTTCTTTGGCCTCCTCTTGGCCACCACTCGGTTACCAATCTGGTCCATCTGCCGTCTTCTCGACTTTCCAAGTGTCCTGCCCACTTCAACCAGCCGTGTTATCCGCTTTACGACCGACGACGTCAGCCACCTTGGTTCGGCGTCTGATCTCGGAATTCCGAATGTGGTCAGACAACAGTGCCTTACATGGCTCTCTGTGCTACTGCGGCTTTCTGCACGGTCTCCTTTGTGAGCGTCCATGCTCCAGCACCATAAGTAAGAGTGGGCAGCACAGTTGGTTGAATACCTTGGTCTTCAGGCATTATGGGATTTTTGACGGGGACGCCACGGAGTTTGCCGTGTCATAGTAGGTAGATATACGAGTAGGTATGTGAAATGTATTTGGAAGTCCCGAAGAGAACCCATGTTATATAATAATATGAGTTGGCTATTGCACGCACCTGTCTGTAGTTTGGAATAAATTAAAATCAACAAAAATGTGTAACTATGTTCTTATACCTGCGTACTCATATTATCTACTTGTGTGCAAATGGTATCTATGAACAATATTTAAATGAGAAAAATTGAAATATGCCCCTACTAAGCCTGGATTTTACCAACGAAAGAGTAACTTTTACTCGAGAGTATCTTCTACTTTTTCATAGACACCAGTGACAACTAGATCAGATCAACTCATTTGGAACGGTCATTTGTCATACAAATCATCCCCGGGATAGTTATTCTCGGTATAACTTTTTGTTGGTAAAATTGGTAAAATCTAGCCTAAGTGAGCTACTACTTTTTGAGCAAAGCGCGAGCGCGCCTCCGTTTCATTTCAGCTTCAGCAAAATTGCTGTTTTGGTCTCGTTATCATTATTTCTTGCAATAGCAACAGAAATACACGGTTCATGAGATACCAGTAGGTCTACCCATGGCACGCAAGACGTAAATTTTATTGAGATGACATTGAACACCATTTTATGGTAATAACAAGTTAGATTTGCCTATCAAGAGTAGCCCTACGGTCGATACGGTGCAACCAAGACAGGAGTCCAAGAACTTTCCATGTTTCCAAGTGGATAAATTGACGATATGCGACGTCTGGGAGACAGGGAGTTGGAGCAAGGCAATCAAAATTATTTTAGAAGATAGTTAAATAAATTATTTTAAAACTACCCTCTAATGAATGATAATTTTCAATACTTTGTAAACAGTGATCAGCAATGTAAGGTATAATTTTCCTATCCCGCCTTGTTTTTCAGGTCAAAATATCTTGGGATAAGCTCGTATTTTTTTAAGAAGGCAGTTAAAACAAGTTGTTTACTTGCAATAAAGTATTAGGATTATGCCGGAACTGGTACAATAAACAGCAGTGAGCTGGAGTGGTGTCTATGTTGTTCCCACCTAATGCAGTGTCGCCAATATGTTGTTTGTATTGCCGATCTTCAGCTGTGTTTATTTAGAACTCAGATTCTGGTACAATGTCTCGCACAGGACCTCCGAATATCCAGGATCTCTTCTCCGCCAAATAACGCTCTCGGACTAAAAGCCACTACGGCTCTCCTCGACCTAAATTGTTTGCGCAGCGTGCACTACACCGACTTTCAATATCAGAAACTATCTATTTCTCCTATCTCTACAACAGTACGGCAAGTTAAATTGATGTCCGATGAATGAATGCATCGAACATTGACTCAAGGGCATAATTTCCGGTTGGCAATAATGTACGTTGAACAGGTTTAATATGTTTTCGCAATGATCCCACCAGCTCGTGCCGTCGAAATTTCCAGACAGGTTTTGTACGCAACACTGTGCCTTGAGCTGCGGAGGAAATGAAACAGTAAATGTACTGTGTGCCGAGGTTAGACAGTGAAAGACTGCTAGTGAAGAAGAAGTCCAAAGAATGAAAGTTAGGCGCTCTTGGACGCGCTCTCAGACGAACACTATACCAAACTTGAGGTCAATCACTCCTTATCCATACGACTTCGCTCTGCTGCAACTGTTCCCGCCATTGTCGTTAGATTTAGGGGTTTCTGAGAAGAATTCACGCAGACGATAAATAACATGACACACGGTTGTTGACAACAACGGCTCCTTAGTTTATGCTGAGCTGTAGGATTATGTTTGTTCCTTTCTGAGTTTTATACGTGCATATTTTGAGGCTTTTGGGCTACCTACATTAAATTTAATGTATTCAGTTAATCTCACTTTCATCAAACCTCAGTGCAACTGCTTTACTCTATTAGCATTTCAGATTTGAGGTTTGAAGGTCAACGATGATTGCACGAATAGGTACGAGGTCATTAACATGACCGTGAATCTTGCAGGACAATGAATGTCTTGAATGAGAAACTAATCTCTATTAACTCTACAAAATCTCAATGAGCACTTGTAACCTGAAAATCAGGGGATAATACTAGAGTTTGTAATATAGGAATATCTTTAGGGACCAAACTTTCACTTTAAAAGTTCCCTGGGACCGTCTTACTTGTCTTGATGTCTGTTATTGTAAAGTTACTTTACTTGATTAGTTCTACCGACTTCTACCGCCAGTGCGGTCAATGCTCGCGGCTTCACGACTTTCTAAGATATCACAAATAACAGTGGTTGACCATGCATATTTTTTGTTGACTAAATGGATGGCTTGAGAAATTCACTTGTTACAGATAAGGTCGCCTTTGTACTATTTATACTTTAGTCAATCTATTAAAAGTTTCCTGTATGTCTGTTTTGTAGTACAATAAAGAAGTCACGAATTAATAGGCATATAGAACAGGTACATCTTCATGCAGGTATTTCATAATTTCTTTATTGCACACAAAAATGATAAATAACAAAAAGTATCAAAATAATGTACAAGGGCGAGCTTGTCTCATACCAACATAGGTATGTACCTATAATAAATTCCAAAGAATTACCACAGAAAATTAATCACACGGAAAACATTGCAAAACCATCTTTGTGAACAAAACATCCTTTTCTTAGGTAATCCAAGAATTTTATTTTCTAAGTTTATAGATCTGTTTATAGATTACCACTACTTGAATAGGTACAACACATCGAGTATTTTGATCGGTGACAAGTTTAGTTCAACCTTTTGGTCAATAAAGGGTAGGTTTAAAAAATCCTTCTTTTCCGAGGAAGTGTTAAAACCACAGATACTATAATATTAGTTAAAACATGCAAAAACTAATAAATAAAACTCTCAGTCCGAGTTATCTGTTAGTTGTTATCTACGCTCTGGAACCAGAGCATGATGATAATTATATTAATGATGTATTCATTATTGATTGCACTTTTAATTTACAAGAATGAATGATACACAGTCCTAAAGAACTTTCGCCTTTTGTTATACATTTCTAGATAGTGTTTGATGTGTCACTGATCTTAATTTAGATAACGTTTGTAACAACTAAAAATGAAGATGAAATTGGGAAATTATGGAGCACCATATAGAATTAAATAGGTAGGCACCGTTCGATATAGATTTAGTCTGTACCTCTACAATAATGACTAAGTATTCATTCCTGTTAGTTTTCAATGTGTTCAAGTTTATTAGTGAAAGTTTTCCGATGAAAGCAAAGAAAGGCGTTACGTTCGAAAAGTTTTTTAGATGTCGTAAAATTAATAGTGTGATTTCTTAAGTTATGGCTGTAACTACTTAGTCATTCCCCGAAGTAATCGATCATTTAAAATTATTCGACTTGCCACATAGAGCGGCATAGAGACTTTCTGAATTAAAAAGTTAACCGACCAAAAGGTATATTCATACGAAATGTATCAAGGACGCACAGTCAAGTTGCACAGATATCTGAAGATACTTGAAGGTTTCTTGCAAAAGAACTACCAAGTTTGTGTTGTAAGAGTTGTTAGCCTATCTGCTGCCCGAGTTTATGTGTGCTTATTGCTCAAAAATTTAAAATAGCTAAGGTGTTACGAAAATAAAATTAACACCTGATGGACATCATTAAAAAGTTAAATACAATTTGTCCAATATTAAAATTTTGCTTTGTTAATAATAAGGTACGTCAAGTTATAAATATAACGGATATGTAAGTCGCAATATCGCATATTCGAGGTGTGCTTATAGAAGTCAAGGTTATCGTAAGAAGTTGTCGTAGATTTGCATAAAATATGTTGCCAAGGATAACAAAAATAGTTTACAAATAGTTAATTTAATACGATTAAATATTTATTTACAATATTATTATTAGTTTGTTACTATAATGAGGTAATTTATGTATCTACTCAAACGATGTAGGGCAACGATGTTGATCATAGAACAGAGTTGAAAGACTAGTTTGTTCAGCCAGGAGTGAACGGAGAACATGAGATACTTTTCCCGATACCAAGATAAAAACTGGGATTTTTATATTATTTAAATACTGAAAAAGACCGAAAAACCAAGGTGCGTTCACTCCTATTTCAAGGGAATAATGATAAATGGGTTTTCGTAATAAGTCTGGGCTTTTGTTAAGCAGCGACGATGTAGGCCACACAAAAGTTTGGTAAGGCCGGGCAGGCGAAATCTTTTGATTGACGCGCGAGTTTGCCCTGTCTTGTAAAATTTTATCTGCGTGGCCAGCCTGCATTCCAAGCCCAACATGGTGGCTATAATATTGTAAAAACTTACCAAAAATTCAGTAGCGGACATCGAGCGATGACTAGCGGACTCAGCGCGGCACAAATGTTATAAAATCATCCAACAACATCATGAGTTGTACACTAGAAACATATCACTGGCGCTTCAGGACCTCCTGAGCTGTAGCGCCTCAAACATCTTCCTTGTGTCTGAACTCTCGGTCGATGATCTTGAGTAGGTGGACGAGCTGCTAGATTTCCTTGAAAGAGCATTGCGGTCTCGCCCCAGTTTCGGCTCCCTTTTGAGGAAGCGGTCCAGGACTTGTCTGATCGTGGAGTGTTTTCTGTCAAATGGGTTGGGGAACATGGTTCGGCGGGCGCTCTGCTTGGTAGCGGTTTCGGTAATGCTCGAAGCAATGAACATGAGTTGCGCGCGCAGAAAGAAGGGTAGGGGTATGCGCGGACGCTTGCAAAAGTCACAGCGCGGGTCAAGTTCGGATACAATACGGTTTGAGCATACATTGAACTCGTGTTTTTATGAGGTGCATGCAACTGCTAGATTTCCTTAAATGCTGATTTGTTCGTAGCCAAGAAAACATGAGCAGTGATTAAACTAATTTAATCACTAGAAAACAATGGATTCTCGTAATTAAATTAGTCTTCTCGACTCTTAAAGTTTTGAAATTGTTCCGAATTCTTAGCATTAATGCAATGTTTTCTGTACTCAGCTGTATAAAATTGGTTAGTCTAAGAAATAGGTAAAAATTGGCCTGATAATATTGGTGGTTTGGAGTGCCAGAGCTGTAAAAATATTTCTTTGCGGATCTTGCCAAAGATGGCTGTGTCAATAATGTCGCTGTGGCCTTTGGACTGGACAAAAGTTCATGCTTTCCGATGTACGTTTTAACTCTTCACAGCGACAAGGACAAAGAGCGGCTTGTGAAGTTTAAACATAAATTATATGTAGCTAACGCAATATCATTAACATCCGAAAGGATTTGTCAAGCGGCGCGCCCTGCCCTCAATTTTCGTTATAACATGAAGTAATTTAATTTGTCCTAGGGATGAAGCAGAAATTTAAGTTGGTAGTATACTGAAATTTATGACGGTCAAAACGTGTTGGCTGCAAATGAACGCTTCAGCAGGAGCGTACCTTTCCTAATTTATTAATTTTTGATGTGTATGATTCCTGGTAGGGATAAAAAAAATCTAAATCTAAACGAGTTTCTCCGTTTCAGACATTTCGACAATGCTTTCGAAAATGCGATGTCCGTTTGTCTGACTGTTCTTGTAGGTAGAGGGTATGATTCTCGCGACTTCGATATACGGATATCGAGACTATTGACAGATTACCATACAAAATTACTCGATATAGTTATAGATATCGTATATCGAATGCGCGAGAATGTTACAGGAAAAAACACGCGTCGAAAAAGTATTTGAATTGAAATGTCACTGAATCTTGGTCGCGTTCCGTGACATCGCCGTCAGCGCCATAATCGATTACAGTGTCTACGATGCCATCGTCTTGTATCGCCAAAACTCACTCGGAACGGCTTCGTAGACGCTGTAATTGATTTTGGCGTGACTCGGAACAGGGGGCACATGTACGACGATGTCATAAGGTTTAGTAGGGGAATTAATGCAAGTCAATGTATGGGACCTGCTAATTTCGGTATCTGACGAATTCATTTGGCACAATTGTTAACTAGGTCTACTTGAGCTGATTTAGCCCGGCAGCCATCGACCTGGTGGGAAGGAGGGGGAGGGATATCTATGGGGAGGGATGCAAAGTAACTCTCCACCGCGCTCTAGAAAAAAAAATCGGCTTTAATATGTACCTCGAGTGTGGTATCATTTTCCAATAAATCTGACGAATTCATTTTTAGTAAAATAAATAAATACCCTTGCGTATCGAATACCTACCAATATATATAGGGGATGAAGTTGTTCACGTCCGCAGGAGATTACCCACCGAAACCCTGTACGTGTCCCCCGGGTGGTGCTAAACGAACAACAAATTTTTGGCTGCCGTACATGTCCACACGACCTCACGGCACAACACAACCAGTCGTTTCACAAACAAATAAAATGTCTATTTCAGTAAAAGGTTCTTCTAAGAGCCAATTGACCAGAGACATTGGCCCATGCATACAAGTCTGTCAGCTTAACGTGGAAGGGATAAGCCTCGCAAAATGTGATGTCCTGAAGAAGATTTTGACAGAACACAGAGTAGACATTCTCTTACTACAAGAAACACACACCAAGGATGAACAGGATCTTATGAAAAGGGGCACGATTCCCGGATTTACAATAATAAATTCCATTAATCACCCTAAATACGGCATCGCTACCTATGCTCGATCTGACCTTAACGATGTTGTCTCTGTTCCTCCGGACAAAACTCAGGAATTCCAGTCATCGACTATTAGGATAAACGACCTATCAATAACTAACATCTACAAGCCCCCTGCATCACAATGGGAAACTGACATTCCTTACTTTTCCCACCCATCTCTGTACGCAGGAGATTTCAATAGTCATCATACCAACTGGAGATATAACTCTGATGACCATAACGGTGTCCACCTTGTCCGATGGGCAGAAAGAAATAACCTACATCTTGTTTTCAACGCCAAGGATAGAGGCAGCTTTAGGTCCGCTAGATGGAAAAAGGACTATAACCCTGACCTCACTTTCGTCTCAAGAGACCCGTCAGGACAACCACTACCTTCCACTCGCAAGATTCTACCTGACTTCCCTAACAGCCAGCACAGACCAGTCCTTATGGAAATAGGCTTGAAGATTCCAATTGTAAATTCTATGCCTCTCCCTAGATGGAATTTCCAGAAAGCAAACTGGGAGTCCTTTTCGGTTAAAATGGACGCGTCAATCAGATGGATTGCTCCTATAGTTGAAAACTATTCTCGCTTCGCACAGCTAATCCTCAAGACAGCTAAAAAGTGCATACCAAGAGGATACAGAAAGACCTACATACCCTGCTGGACACCCGAAAGTGAAGATCTGTACCAGGAATACCTGAAAACAGGTGACCACGACATTGGTGTGGATCTCATCCAGTCACTTGATAGCAACAGAAAGTCTAAGTGGATTGACACAGTGGAAAACATGGACTTTAAGCGGTCAAGTAGAAAGGCATGGAGAGTACTCAACAAACTGACAGGAAAAACTGCCTCCAAAACCGCGCCGGTTCCTGAAAGACTGCCAGATGCCATAGCAAGCAGAATAGTAAACATCTCGAGAGCTAAAGGAGAGAAACTTGCAACAAAGCAAATTAAACGAAATCTTAAGATGCACAGAGAAGAGCTCCAGACAAACGACCTCTTATCACAAAACTTCTCGACAACAGAAATTAAATCCGCTTTAAAAGGCCTATCTCTCAACAAGGCCGCCGGCTATGATGGAGTATACAACGAATTCCTTAAACACCTCGGCCCAAAATGCAGACGCTGGCTATCCGCTTTCTATTCTAACATCCTAGAGCGTAATAAACTTCCCACGAAATTCAACAGGTCCAAAGTGGTTGCAATTCTCAAACCCGAAAAAACACCTGGCGATCCAGCTAGCTATAGACCCATTGCCCTTCTTAGCTCACTGTACAAACTACTGGAAAAGGTTATATCTGCCCGAATCACACCACTTATCGACAAGGTTGTGCCCGTGGAACAGGCAGGCTTCAGAAGCGGAAGAAACTGCACTGACCAAGTTCTGTCACTCACCACCCATATAGAAGCTGGGTTTCAAAAGCAGTTGAAAACAGTTGCTGTCTTCATAGATCTCTCTGCAGCCTACGACACTGTTTGGAGACAGGGCCTGCACCTAAAGTTGGTAAAAACATTACCCTGTAAAAAGATGAATAACCTCATAAACAGCCTGATTTGCAACAGGGAATTTGCTGTCCACTTGGGTAACAAAAAGAGCCGAATCAGACAACTGAATAACGGTCTGCCTCAAGGGTCAGTCTTGGCACCGCTGCTGTTTAACCTATACACAAGTGACCTACCACCAACAGAAGCTCGTAAATTTGTATACGCGGACGACATTGCGATCACTTGTCAACATAGGACGTTCGAAAAATCTGAGGAGACCCTTGGTAACGACCTGAAAGCCCTACTCCAGTATTTCAAAAAATGGCGCTTAGTACCAAATGGGTCTAAAACTGAAGTGTCCACATTCCACCTTCACAACAAAGAAGCAAACTACCAGCCACACATAAGCTTCTCGGGCTCGGAACTTGTGTATAATCCTACCCCTAAATATCTAGGAGTTACCCTGGATAGATCGCTGACATTCGGGCCGCACCTCTCCAAGCTGAGAAAGAAACTTCAAACGCGGAATAATATTCTCCACAAACTAACATCTACACAATGGGGAGCTAACGCAGATGTACTGCGCACCACGGGACTAAGCCTTGTCTACTCTACCGGGGAATATTGCGCTCCAGTCTGGATCAACAGTGCCCACACGAACTCCGTAGACGTAGAACTGAACCGGGCGATGAGATGTGTCTCGGGCTCATTACTCTCAACCCCTCTACAGTGGTTGCCTGTTCTGAGTCACATCGCACCCCCACATCTGAGAAGACAACAGTCCCTGCTGAGAGAAGCACAGAAAATCGCCAGGAATCCAGACCTGCCAATGTTCGAGGAATTTTTCTGCCCTCCGGTCCATCGCTTAAAGTCTCGCCGCCCACCACATCTTGCTGCCAAAGACCTGATTTCCAGTAACTTTAATGTCTCGGAGGCTTGGAAGCAAGAGTGGACCGCTAACACTCCCCCAAATCTCCCGATGAAAATTGACCCAACACAAAAGCCAAAGGGTTTCGATCTCCCAAGAAAACATTGGTGTCAACTTAATAGACTCCGAACTGGACATGGCCGTACCGGAGAGTTCATGAGCCGATGCGGATGGAGGAGTTCCGCGGCCTGCGACTGCGGGGCTCAGTCTCAAGACATGAACCATATAATTAAGAACTGCCCCCGCAGAAAATACCATGGCGACCCTGCAGACCTGTTCACCCTTTCTAATGACGTAGCCCAATGGGTTAAAAGCCTTGACATAAACTTGTAATTAAATAATATGAAACGACTGTACTTATAATTAAGCCATACGACTAAATAAATAAACCTACCAATCAAACCAGGAAACAGACTCCTAAGTTTTTTCGAAGCCTTATCAGGATATCATCCGTAAAACTTTGGGACTATTTGAATATCTTAAATAATTGTATATCTGACGTGAGTTGTATCTCCTATTATAACCAGCTAGGGGAAGCAGTTTCTTGACTGTTACTAGATCTATGATTAGATTAAACAGCAGCAGATATTCCTTTCACAGTTAAGAATTACCTACCTAGGTACACCAATCTGCATCAAGGAGTATGATAACATAAACACTCGGCTTCCTGAGCTAATAATCCAAGAATCTTTCTCTCTTTTCGCAGTGATGTTAAGTGCACTGAAGCGGCTAGAAGATTTGTCTAACATTTACTGACTCGCCTCGGCCTCGGTTCAGCTTTTCTCAAGCAGGTAAGTCGTTGTAGAGGAAAGTACTTAGCTTATTGAGTTTCCTTGCCTCCGACGGTACACTGCGATTTGAGCCTCGCTCGTTAGTAACTTATTCAGAAATCAGGTAAATAAGTACTTGCTCTGTTTTTCGAACCCTTCAGTAAAATGCATGCTATAACTTTTTTTCAAAATTTTTTGCTATTTAAGTAGAAGTAATTTATAAACTGGCTGGTCTAGCGAAACTTACATTATGTTTTTTCACAAAGTTCAGGGCCTTTTCGTATTTTCTGGCGCATTTTCCTGATGATGGAGTTGGAAGGTAGTAGACGAAGCAATGGTACTTGTAAACATCGAGTTTGGGCTTATTTTATCCGTTTTGTTTGACTCTAATAATAATTTTTTGATCCTCTCCATGTCTCTACAATCTACTCGTGTAGTTCAACTTTCTCAGATTTATCCCGATATTAATGCAAACGCAGCATTCGCCTTTCACTCGTGCTGCAAGTTTGGTTAGGGATGCTGTACATATTCCATCTTTCATGTTTGAATTTAGAAGCCAATATAACTATAACTTGTAACCAAAACTTTATGGTCGCGGCCGCAATAAGATTTAAAAAACAAAGAGAAGGAAAGTTGGCATGGAAGGGCGTCGTTGATTTTTTAAATATTTCTGCCCTTAATGCTTTTTAATACAATAGTACCAAGGGAGTAAAGAACATTTTTTAAGGTTTTACAAAACACTCTCGGTTTCAAAGTACATCACTCGAGCCAAAAATAGTTTTTACTCCAGTCCTGAGGTGGACACTCTACTTTTCATCACCCTCTATGAGAAAAGGAGTACTTATTTAATAAAATACCATACATGTTTAGAATTACAATTGTATATTTATTAACACAGTTATTGTGATATGTCCTCCACACAGTTAAATCTTGTTTAGTATTGGCAAAATCTTGAAAATAGACTCAAAATATGCTCAAAATGCATTTTCAGAAAACCACTTTGTTCCTCTTGAATTCCACATGAACACAGTTTTTACATATATTATTCTTAATTTTATTGGTAACAGATCCTGTATTTGTCATTTGCGTTTGTTGTTGTATTATCATCTGGAGTTACTCTGGAGTTAGTTTTGACTAATATCCGCAAACGAAATTTAAATAATTAAGTACGGCATTCAGATTTGGCGCGGTTTGTTTAGAAATCCACTACTTTTTAATGATTGGTCTGTGTTTCGATATCAATCTCTGTAGGGTTGTGTCTCTGTTGTCAGCAATCGATGTTAATCGATTCGGCCGATCCGATTATCTAATCTGTGTCGAGTACGCATTTTAGGACAAACTTTTTTTAATTGGCTGTTTTTCGAACTCGATCTCTGTGACACTCAATAGTGACAGCAATTTTTTCTTTGAACTGGCAACAAAATTAAAAAGTTACTTTTAGTCCCTAGGGACTATTCATGATTTCAACGTTACGAAACCATCTAAGCTGTCCTTTCTCTATCCGAGGAATTTAGTTACCGTCAAGATAAATACACAAAACAGATAACGGAGTGCAGGTTGTGATATAAGTATTTCGGGATCAATTTTCTTAGTCACTTACGCTAACTTATCATTTGCTACGACAAGAGACGCTAAAAAAATTACGCCATTAGCGATAGCATATAACATTAGTCTATTAAAATATAAAATACAGGATTTGCGGTCAATTTGAGAATAATTGCCGCAAATCATACTTCCGCGGAAAAGGCAATAAATATTGGTATTTTTATTAGTGATGGATTTGCGTCACCAAATATTAGTTACCTATACCATAGTTATTAATTGACACGTGAGGTCATTACGAGAACTAAATTATAAAACTTGTTTCTACTACTGATCTCTGTGTTTCAAAGGAAAATGTATCTATCCGCTCTCCACCGGATAAGTGCTCCCTGGCAAAGGCACAGTTGCGCCCAGGTTTAGCCATTATTTTAACTTTTTAAATAAAAAAATAAATTCTATATATTTATACAGAGACATTCATTACGTGACAGGGGCCTAGTCTATCGCCGAACAAGATATTGGAACCCACTCGATATTAGACAAGTTACGAAATACACGGTATCTCAACGTTTGTCTTGGCACACTGTTTGCCTATTGCCTGATGTAGAGTTTAGTTCGAGTTCGACGAGTCATGAGTGGTAGCGGCGTAGTAGCTAATGAAGGATGTGTGTTTAATATTCATAGTGCTGTGTTATATAAAAATAATATGCGCTAAAACCTGTTACCTCGGAAATGCTTCGTCATTAACCTTTTGCGAGATCAAAACACTTCCGTCGGCCTTATGTCGAGATAGAGACTAATGATAACACAGTAATATAATATGTATCTAATTATGATGTTTATATCTCGTAATATACAGTCCAAACTCGAGACCTGGGAAATGCGTTTCTGTGCGTGCTTGCATCCGTTTCTATCTTCCATGGTCTATGTAAGTTTCGTCAGTGTAAATGTTCGTTAGTCAAGCAGCCTTTTGGCCGGCCCTGTGCACGCACACGTGATTCTCTCTTCACGTGGACAAATGTGGACGCTATCATGCTACCCAGCACGAGAAATGGCGTGATGATATGACGCTATTACATGCTACGGCCAGGTCTAGAACGAACACTGAAAGAACGCCGGCAATTCTGCATACTAACGAATAGGTATCTCGAACGAATTTGTAACGCCTATTCACAAGAAAAGTCACATTATGATAGATTATTTATTCATGACGTCGATACTGTAAGAATTTTTGTTCTTTTATAAAAAACATATAAAGATATCGGGAAGTATTTCCAAAGAAAAAACGTGCAGGCAAAGAAAAACTCGAACGAAACCAACAAAGATAATATATACTGGCTGGAAAGAACCTCCATCTGATAATGTCATATAAAAATAAACGGTCAAGTGCGAGTAGGAGTCACGCACCAAGGGTTCCGATCACACTTGGAGAGTGTAAAGGCCTACGCAAGACCGGGACGGATTAGGTTTCCACATAAAAAACTAAAGTATTATGTCATCCATGTAAACCAAATTTGCTTTTTGCCAAATTTTATCATTGTGGGCCTACCGGAAGTACCCTATAGGTTTTGGGTCCATTGCGATTACTATGAAAATCCAAAAAAATACAGCATAAACGGTCGTATCGTTCGATTGCGATGACCTAGAAAGTTGATTTTTTTCACAGCTTTATGCCACCACAGACTTTAACAATTAATATAAATTTCAGCTTAATACGTCAACGCGTTCTTGATATAAAGGTGGTGACACACGGACAGACAGACGGACAGACGGAAGGACGGACAAGAAAGTGACCCTATAAGGGTTCCTTTTTAGGGTTCCGTACCCGAAGGGTGCCAAACGGGACCCTATTACTGAGACTTTGCTGTCCGTCCGTCCGTTTATCTGTCTGTCTGTCTGTCACCAGGCTGTATCTCATGAACCGTGGTAGCTAGACAATTGAAACTTTCACAGATGATGTATTTCTGTTGCCGCTATAACAAACAAATACTAAAAAACAAAACAAATTTAATATTGAGAAGGGCTCCATACAACCAACGTGTTTTTTTTTTTGCGGTTTTTTATAATGGTGCGGAACCCATTGTGCGCGAGTTTGACTCGCACTTGGCCGGTTATTTTTCCTTCTAAGGATCGGAACAATAAAAATGGACACTGTGACAACAGCCTTTGCATTTCTACTCGGAATAATAAAGAAGAAAATTATTTGAATTTCCAATTAAGTATAACAATATATTTTATGTGGTGTGTAATGTTTTCTATAATAGTATTAAAAATTGTACTGAAACAAATGGTTTTCTTTGGTATATGTGATTTTCATCGACGCGTTAGTAAGATGAGATATTATACTGCCGTTGTCCTTTCAATAGGTACTTTACTTAGGTCATACCTACGTAATACGAAGCCTAGCGAGTGCCCAAGAAAGAATCTCTGGAACTCTTGCATTACAGAGTAGTATGAGAAGATTGTATGAGGATTTCGCGGCGATGCGAAGACGTCATCTAACAGCTATTTTATTTATAATAAAAGGGCGTTGAAGCACTCACACTATTTCGAACCCGGGTTCTTTGAATTCTGGATAACTAATCCCTGAGTTCGAAACAAATCAGTTAAGCATTAACATTAGAAAAAATACAATCATTAAGAGAGTCTCGCCAATTTAGTGACGACTCTTTTCAAAATCGTTTCGTGCAACTCTCAGGACTCTCAGAACTAAATCACTCAGGATAAAAGAGATTACTTATTTACTGGCCCCAAACTCATGAAAATAAAAATTTCTTCTTAATTTCACTAGCCATTCCACGTTGGCAATTTAAATCAAAATAACAAAAGTGTCTGTATTTTCAAGTGGGGCTAGACGCCGCATCGAAAATAATGCAATGGATTTCAACACCAATCTGACATCTGACAGCTTGAAAGCATTTTACTTTCCATGAAAGGATCTTTCTTGTTATTTGTAAAATTTAATAGGTACTCGTGAAGCACGATTATGGACTTTACGACACGGGGATTAAGGATGTCTATATTAAATTTTAGAAGCTAAAACATGCTTTCATACGAGTACATACCGAACTGACGTAGGCGCCAGGATCATAAAAGGTAGATTTTATTAACTCTACATTCAGTATTAGACAGGTAGTAATATAAATTTTAAAGAAATGTTGGATATTGCTATTAGGGTTTATTTCCGAAGAAAAACTCTATGGTGGTTTCCCCGCTCCCCCGCCGCCGGCTCATCTCCCACCCTCAGGGACTTTTATAATTATATTCATCTGAATACCTCAAAGAATAACTCTACAAATTTTAAAACTCTACGTCAAGTGCCTGAAGGACTCACGCACCAAGAGGGTTCCGATCATACTTGGAGAGCGTAACACGCACGTGTAATTAGGTTTCCACATAAAAAACTAAAGTAAATTGAATATTTTTGTAGAAAGACAGAAATTGCAGTTTTCATATTTCTATAAGACCTTGCTTTGTGCCAAATTTCATTATTGTAGGCCTACGGGAAGTACCCTATAGGTTTTGGGTCCATTGCGATTACTATGAAAATCCAAGAATTTTACAGCATAAGCGGTCGTAGCGTTCGATCGCGTTGACCTAGCTAGAATTGATTTTTTCACAGCTATATGCGACCACAGACCTTAATTAACAATTTTTATAAATTTCAGCTTGATACGCCCAGTGCCCACGCGTTCTTGGTGTAGAAGGTCTTGACACACAGAAGACGGTCAGACGGGTGGACGGACAGACGGAAACATATCAAAGTGATCCTATAAGGGTTCCTTTTTTCCTATTAAGGATCGGAACCCTAAAAACTACTTGAATTATTCGGTCTGATTGACGATTTTCTAGCTTATTTTCATAAAATATTTCTAGTGTGCGTCATTTGGACAACTGTTGGAAAGTCTGCGAGGATTTCATTAAAAAAATATGTTTTACTAAATGAATCCACAAATCAGACTGACAAAGTGTTGATTTCTTATTCTGTGATTACTTTTATGTAACACAGAGTTTGATTAGATAACTATCCCAATTTAACAATTCAGTAAAAGTGAGGCTTTTCATTAGACTAGGTTTATCAAACTCTTCTCATAACTATGTAATAGGTTATAACGACCTTTCGGGAATGTTGTTAATTAAATTAAATATCGAAGAAACTTGTAATAAAGTTTAATAATACCAGATTTCTATATACATAATCGCCTAAAAACCCAATGTCCGAATAGCTGAACCATGTTTTAGGTACCGTTGCTACCCGGCTCTTCAATGACGTCAATAACCTCAACTGGTTCCATTGTATCTTCTCACGAAAACTCACGAATTCTGTGGACAAAAAGATGACACCTTATTAGATATGCAAAAACATACAAAACCACTTTGAATCTCCACAGCAATTTCCTACCAGGCAGGAGCTACGAATGCAAAAACGGATGTTTGCTTCAAAAAAGGAGGGGGTTATCAATTCAGTTGTGCGTTATATTTTTATGTGTGTTACCCTCGAAACTTGTTTTATGAAACGATTAAAAAAGCTTTCTTTGTTTGAAAGGTTGTGATTGTGACCCAATTGGTCCCATTTGTTGAAAATAAGCAGTCGGTGCAGAGTTAGGTTTCTGCATGAGAAAAACTGTGAAACGTAATTTGTTTTTACCTGGATGACATTATACATCCAGCCTTTCCGTGACTTTTCGCTGTTTATAGTTATTGTCACGAGATACATTTTGAATTGTATATTCGTGCTATGTAAAACGTATGGATTTCACTGTCAGGGACAGAGTTCGTAGGCTCGTTTTCGATAAAACGACATTATTTGCATACCAAGCGGGGAGGACTAAGTCATAAAGTCATATTTTTTCTAGTTTTTAACTTGGTGAATTGAAAACTAGAGCGCTCATACAGAAGGATTGCAAGGTACAGTCGAGTTCATTAATATATGATCAATCAATGCCAAAATATAAATATTAAGATAAGATAAGATAAGAATCCGTTTATTCATGTTCATGGAAGGGTATATAAATATCTGAGCAGATTCATCAATAAAACATAATATGTGAATCTGCTCAGATAAATTATATACCATTCCATTTATATTTGATGCCTTGGCATTGCTAATATACGTAATTAATGAATTCGACTGTACATAGTGCAAAGTTCGATGTAAAGTCGAGTTCATTAATATTATGAGCAATGTCAAATTATCCAATAAAAATGTACATGAAAGGTTACATAAATATCTGAGCAGATTCTCATATTATGTTTTATTCAAGAATCTGCTCAGATATTTATGTACCGTTCCATGTACATTTGATGCCTCATAATATAGTAATGAACTCGACTGTACTATTGACTGTACGAAACACACGTTACGCCAGCTGAACATATTTGGTTCTTATTGCTGCGCTGAAACGACCCACTTTTCAGTAACCGCGATTTCTGCTGATTGGACAAAGTGAAGATGCAAGTTCTCTTGAAATGAAAATCTTGCATATTCATGGATTATTTGAGGAAGTGCTCCAGGTTATTATATAAGTGTAATGACATACAAATTTTTCTTGAAATTCATATTATTCTACATATTGCTCTAATGCTGGGAATATTCTTACTCCGTACAACTTAAAGATGAACTGGAAATCTACCACAATTACTCACAGTTCTTGAAAATAAGTAGTCCAAAAGGGAATTACGTGACATAAATCTAGGCAGGTACTTATTACATAGGAAAATACCTACAACGAAGATTACAATGAATCAATACATGATAGAGTGTTTTTCATCTGAATACAAAGCAATGTACTTTTCCACAATGCGGAGATTTCCTGCTACTGTTGCAAAGTTGTTGCAATCCGCAATCATTTAAATGGCATCACCATTATAAATGTAAATTATACCGCGAAACTGATCGACATGCAGCAAAGGCTGATAAAATTGTATGTATGATTATTCACACGTGTTTCCGTCACCTCAATGTTTGGGTTGGGGCTCAAATCTACCCTAGCTTCACACCTTTTCCCGTACGGTGAGGCAGAGGAACAGCTTAACAGCGTGCGTATCCACGCTAAGCCAGCTTTTCATTACTATGAGTTTCAGGGACGAGGCCATCGCAATTGCTAAAACACATTTGTTTCAAACCAAAAAATCACTTCGAAACCAACCTTTTGATAAGTTTCCATTTTCAAAATCAATTTCACTGGTCACAGAACACCATATCACTGTCTCTATCTCTTGGCGTAGGCCTTCGGCTTCAGGTCTGATGATGACGAGTTGACTGAAAACGAGCTCCCGGTTACTGGGCCTCTGCTTCCCATCTTGGAAAAGTCCTTCCTTCTTCCAAAACTCAGCCTTGCCTCGGGACCTATGAAGCGGTCAAGCACCTGCCTCAATGCCGAATGTTTTCTTTCAAATGGGTTTGTATACATTTTGCTTGTAATTTTTGTCACACGTCTGTCCTTCGCAACTGCTGTTTGGGTTGTGAGGTTCTCTGGCCTGGTTCGGTTTTTATAACTTAGCTGCGCAGACGCGGTCCGCGTCACCATAAACTGTAATGACGTCAGAATGATTTGTTGACTTGTATTGTCTGTTGACCACACCACCTCGACTAGACTCATTAGGGGGGTTTTTTGATTGTAATTGTAATAATGATTTGTTACAATGTGAATGCGAAGATGACACGTTTTGTTTACTATGATGCCCATATTACGCTTGTTGTGTTCAATGATTGATGAATGATTTACTTACGTCAATATGTGAATACTACTATTAAATCCGGTAATAGTGACTAGCATAATTGATCGTTGTTTCATTAATCAAACTTTAACTTTACAGGACAATTTTTAATCACCAGAATTATCAATTAGGTAATAATGACTATTCATGTAGGTGCCTGTGTTATAAACTCTTCAGAAAACAGATAGATAAACAATACTTATCTGAAGAATGAAAAATCGGCTGTACCTACATGAGAAAAGTTGTCTGGAAGGCAATTTTTCAAATAAAGGAATTTGCCAATTGTGTTTTTTTTTTTCACAGGCCTCTAATTTATATGAAACTTGGGCCGGACTACCGCATATCATTCAAAGGAAAGACGAAATGATAAAATAAAGTTCGCTCATACTTACCTAAAATGATCGTATTGATGATCGTATTCCTTCAAATATTACTAAAAGGGTAAATTCTTCGACGATTTTATCAATCTGTCCATCAACCCACATTCCAAATCCAAGTAATTTATTGCAACTTTTGGCTATAGGCCCTTCTCATTTACTGGGCTGCCAACCCTAATCTGACTCTGGATTCAGACAAATTAATATTTTGTTCACGCATACCTTGTCTTATAATTTCGTACCGACTGTACATTCAAAAACAAAAGACACCTATAGTCAAAATCCATTTTAGGCAGTTTCGAGCAATTTGTGCTTTGGTAGATTTAAGTTCTAGGCCTACTATCTCACTTGATGCATTCATTAGGCAAATATCACATGTAGTCATATTGTGTTCAAGAACGTTGGGGACCAACCCATATGGAAATAGGTCACGCTCTAAAAAGCAGTGTTGTGTATGCAGCATTGCAGAACTTGCATCTGTTGTTTGTTGGCTGTTCTCTCTATTTGGACGAACTATCAGGCAGATGGTCTGCAGATTGATCTCTGGCCTCCTCTTAATTATTGCTTTGTTATAAGTGCTAAAAAACTGTTGACTTGACATAGTGGCATCGATCCTCGTAATTTTAAGTATGACATGAAATGAGAACGGGAAAAATGCGACGCAGAGAAGTAAAGGAAAGGGATTCTTCCAGTTTTTTTCGTGATGGTGCTACGTTGCATTGTAAAACATCACATAAGTATAATAATGTAATTAGGTAAAATCAATATTCAATGTTTTTATTGTTTTTAAATCCCATTCAAAATTTCTAATTGATGTGTTTCGTAACTGGCACTACCTGTTCATATTATTGTTATTTTTATTGTTTTAATTACATGCTGTGAAACATCAACACATCAAAAAAAATAAAAGTAAAAAGGGTCCTTTTAGGTCAAGGATAAGAACTGTATATTCTTAAGTTATAACATGTTAGTTTGTCTAAAACTTTATATGAATTTACTCGAAACCGTGAAAAAAAACAAGCTATTTTGGGCGACATATACTTACGTCTACTCCTTTTTGTTTTGCTTTTCAGGATGCTGCCATTATTAAGATATTCTTCGTATTATTATGTTTGACCTTCATTAGCATTAGCAAGTACTCCGCTGACTTAAAACATGTTAGGTAGTTTATTTAAAACTTTATATGAATTTACTCGAAACCGTGAAAAGAAAAACATGAATTTTGGGCGACATAGACCTACCTATGTCTACTTCTTTTTGTTTTGCTTTTCAGGTTGCTGCTATTATTAGGATATTCTCCATGTATGTGTAAGTATTATGTTTGACCTTCATTAGCATTAGCAAGTACTCCGCTGTTATTTTACCTATTTACGGAGTTGCTAAACTTTGTTTTTGCGCCATCGCCAGTACAAATCTAAATGGGTTTTTAATAACTGGTTAAACAGTGGCTCGTAAGGGATAAAGCGTATGTCCCATCTTGAAAATATTTCCAAAGGAACTTTCTGAGTTCTATACCTAGTCTTAGCGGCTGTTTGTCATGAGTCAGCCGAGCCTGCCTGAACAGGACCTTCAATAAGTAGTAAAATAAAGATTGGCTTTATAGAACCTCAGAATTTTACGGCTGGGCGCAACCTTCTTCGAACCTCACTTGATAGATTTTACATTTTACACGTATGAGGGTATTATATGTATTGTACACATGGGTCTACTCCTACTCAGCAATCCACCTGTCTCATCCCTATTTGGTTTGCTGGAAGAGATCTCTTATTTTAGAGATAAGCTCGCCTTTGTTCACGTTTTCTATGTTTTTTATTGTCCTATGTAACTGTTTGTGTGCAATAAAGAAATTATGAATTATGAACTATGAGGGTAAAGCCGAGTTTCGGTTTTGGAGACAATTATCGTATTTCATATTATTATTCGTAATAAATACCTCTAAGGACTTAATAAAACAAAAGCTTAAAGTAAAGTGGATTTAAATAGCTAGGTTCAGAATTTATTGGGATTTATTTTAATTTTATATCTACTCAAAAAGTTTACACAATCTTAATCTAGTAACAGAATGTACATACTTTTAGAAAAACTAAATAAATCATCTGTTTCGGCTTATATATGTAGGTAGGTACTATTAATTAGTTTGCAATGAATAAGTAATTTCTTACCTTATTAATTTACTGAAACGTATAAAGTATAATGACCTACTAACCCCCGGTTTTCGAGACGCAGATCAAAGGTTACGATTTACTAATCGATGATTAATTCAAAATAGCGGCACGTGATTGGCTTATAGCGGCATGTGATGGACTAAAGTTAGTTGATCGCTCTGTTAGCTAATCGTAACCTTGGATCAGCGTCTCCGAAACTGGGGTAGAGTGACTAAAATTCTGTATAAAAAGAAACTTGGCTAAAAGTTTTTAGCTTTGTGAATTTGTACCTAGGGCAAACAGGTAAAAATATGTTAAGTAAAATAAGTAGGTAAGTACAGGTACAAAATTAAATACCTACGTGTATAAAAACTTAGCAAAAGGTGACATGACAGTTTACTGATGCCGCAGGCAACAAACACGACTTAGGCTGGATTTTACGAACGAAAGAGTAACTTTTACTCGAGAGTAGGTATCTTCTAATCTTCTACTTTTTCATAGACACCAGTGACACCTTGATCAGATCACCTCATTTTGAACTGTCATTTGTCATCCCCGGGATAGTTATTCTCGTATAACTTTTTATTGGTGAAATCCAGCCTAACAGCGAATTTTATCAACGAAAAGTAACTTTTTACTCATATTCATATTCATATATTCATAGTCATATTCATTTATATACTTATTTATATACTTTAAATGTGGTTATAACATGGGTTCTTAAATATTTAATAGTCTCAAACAGTCTCACACATTAAGCCGTCGCTGGGCATGCAAATTATTAACTAATATAATTATTTGTATCGTACACCTCAATTTAAATTGAGTAACTAACATAAATCTATAAGAAAATAAGATAAATCTATGAGATAATAACATAAATCTATAAGATACTCGAGATTATCTTCTACTTTTTCATAGAATGACCTCATTTTGAACTATCATTGTCATACAAATTATCCCCGGGATAGTCATTTTCGCATACCTTTTTGTTGGTAAAATCCAGCCTTAGTAGAGTACCGCTACCATTTAGGTAGGACTTACTGTTACTGTTTTTGTTTATTTGTTGTTTTTCCATTTCTAGAGTTGTTGCATGCTTTTATGTAGGTACCTATTTAGTTAGTTATAAATACAAGTCGACGTCATAAAAGGGTGAAAGGACGGGATTCAATTGAACACCATCTTTTGGACATCAGTTCTACACAATTTTCGAACTGTCAATAGGCTTGCGTCCTGCTAGTAAAAAAGATACATTTCAGGAACTGTCAAAACGGTACTTTTTTTCCTGAGTTCTATGAAAAAGCACTACGTGACTTAATGTGGCTTGTGCCATCAAATGCTGTCTTTTTTTGCATAAAATTGTCTTTATAAAATACAACTGCTGGAAATATACAATTCTGATATTGTCAAGCCGTTTTGTACAAAATGTATGATACATCATTTTTATGTCACAAGAATGTGATTAATTCACACGGGTGACGTAAAATCGACCCTTGGATTTTCCACTTTCAAGCGTAATTTACTCCAAGCAGGCTCAAAGAGCTCTGCACTTCAGAGGGCTCAGGCAAAAGATCAAAATTATACGAGGCGCTGATTAAAAACTACCAGGATCGACGAAACTTTCCTTAAAAATAACTGACATTGCAAATTATGCTGAAAAAGGTTTTGAAATGTTCAGCGTGCCATTGCCGCCTTCAGGGGGACGATTGGGTTGTGTCCAAGGCTCCAAGGTAATCAAATAAATCTAGGAAGAAGTCTGAAGTTGGCTTGACAATCTCAGAATTGTAGATAGATATATTTCCAGCAGTATCGACAATTTATTTGGAATCTGAAAATGATTTCCTCAATACAATAAACAAATGAATTAACGTTAGAATAGGCTTGTGGCCAAGGTAATCCAATAAATCTAGGAACAAGTCTTAAGTTGAAGCATTTATGTACAAAATGGCTTTACATTCTTATAATTGTATATTTCCAGGAGCTATATTTTATAAAGTCAATTTTGTGCAAAAAAAAAAACAGCATTTGATGGCACTTTAACATGACGTCATTCTGTTGTTATTTCATAGAACTCAGGAACAAAAGTTCCGTTTTGACAGTTCATAAAAAGTATCTATTTTGACTTGACAGGCCACAAGCCTATAGAGTCGTTTATTTGTTTCGACTGATTTACATGCTCTAAAAATGTATTTTCCAGCAGTTGTATTTACTTGTAGTTGTACTTTATAAAGTCAATTTTTTGCAAAAAGACAGCATTTGATATATGATTATACCACACGCCACATGAAGCCTGAAGCCTATTTGAAATAGCACTTACATGAATAGCCTATTTCAGAACTCAGGAACATGAGTACAGTTTTGACAGTTCCTAAACTATTATGTTGACTAGCAGGTGTCTCCTGCCTGCCTTCCTCCTCAGACTAGCAGGTGTCTCCTGCCTGCCTTCCTCCTCAGACTAGCAGGTGTCTCCTGCCTGCCTTCCTCCTCTGACTAGCAGGTGTCTCCTGCCTGCCTTCCTCCTCAGACTAGCAGGTGTCTCCTACCTGCCTATCCTCCTCAGATTTTTAATAAGGAATGTATTTTTGTATTTCCGTATATATTTTAGGTTTGCAGACTAACTACCTAGGCATTTTGTCTCTTGGGAACAATCGATATACTTTCACTATTCGTTTATTCATTACATTGTTTGACCTTTCTAGTTTATTGTAAACTTATATAGAAAAGTATTCCTTAAACGTGAAAACATTAAGAGTTTCATAAAATAAGACGAAAACTTGAGTAGGATATAGTGATTGATTATCAACTGACCTGCTACCCCATTTATCAAGATTAATTTATTACCTAGACAATATAAATTACGACTGACGTAGTCTATGAGTTTCGAGGTAGGTCAAAAGAAGTCAGATAGCAGGATACCAAAAATCTAGTTAAACCAGTACAACCTGTTTCAACATTTGAGAACCAGATCATATATATTAGGCGATGATCGTTCGATCAGGGTGTAATAATGTAGAAAAAAAGGTCCTCTTTCCCTTTCTTCTGCATGAATTTGTCTCTTTATTTACGCGATACTGTATACTACGGCATTTTGCCAAATGACCGTTGCCCAAAACCTGTCGCAAAAGTCAAGTCATCAAAAAAGTAGTTTATCTCGTCTTGTAGACACAAGGATCAGACGGCACTATAATCGATGATCTGGGTATTACATGTTCAGTCTACATCCTCCAAACTATTGTGCTAGAAAAATAAAGGTTATTTCGTGAAAAAAACTGTAAACGCAACGATTTCTTATTTTTACGTCCTTTTGTCCTACCTACGTGCCTGCCTGCCTTCTATCTCTTGTAAAACATTTTGTTTGTTGACATTGTCTAAGTAACAATTTTTTTTAAATGAATAAGAAAAAAAAATACCTATTACATTGTACATTTTCATCTTATAGGTACTGTGCTATACTATTTTAGCCTTCAACATTTCATACTCCTTCCTATTATTCGCCTAGATAGAGCATCAACTTCTACTGTCTGAGGGTATGTAACATTTTAGTACAACATTTTGGTAGGTAGAATACCAGCTCGTCTCACATCCTAAATAAAATATATAAGGTCTTATATTTATTTGTACGTATACTCTTAAAATATTTAGTTAATGCCTTTGTTACTAATTGTAGTAATCTCTCGCTGTACATTTTTTTTAATGAAATATATTTGATTTGATTTTGATTGAGTATGAAGCTTGGCATACCTACCGTCCCCCACCTTGAAATAACTGGCCACACTTGGAGAGCGTAACATCTGTAATTAGGTTTCCACATAAAAAACTAAAGTGTGATGTCATCCATGTAAACCAAATTGAATATTTTTTTAGAAAGACAGAAATTTGCAGTTTTCAAATTTTTTCGTTTATTTGTGCTATAAGACCTTCCTTCATTCCAAATTTCATGACCCTAGGCCAGCCGGAAGTACCCTACTGTTTTGATTCCCTTGCGAGTTCCACGCGAGTTCATACAAAATCAGTAAAATTATGATATAATATCGCCGTATCTTTTGATTGCGTGGACCTAGAAGTTTAATTTTTTCACAGCTCCAAGGGCCCATAGACCTGAGTAATCTATATTAATTTCAACATGATACCTCCACGCGTTCCTGAGATAAGGGGTCGTGACGGACGGACAAAAAAGTGACCCTATAAGGGTTCCTTTTTTCCTTTTAAGGATCGGAACCCTAGAAATCATAAATTCGCCGCCACTCATGAAAATGGTGTCAATCAATAGTAAATGGCATTAGAAACACAAATTATTGACTGTCAAATTCCCGTAACATGTATACTTTTGGAGCTAGACAGGGTTGAAAAAACTATTGGCCCTGGGCCCTGGAGGTAAACTACTACAGTCTATTCGTGATAAGAATGCAGTGAGTCATCACTGTCCGGCGGCCAAGCCAAGCCACGCCCCGTAACCAATCAAATCATTTTCAATTATCAAGCCAAGTTCACTGGGGAATGATAGTACTTACCCATCATTATGAAGAACTTTCCCCATGAAACATTATGGTCGCAACCGAAAAAAAATTTTGGGTCTCGCGTACTTATAGTAAATTGAAATCAGCTGATCGGGGCAATGTACTGAGGAACGATTTTTTTTTTCATTTGCGACTATATGTTTCTTTGGGAAAGTCGTTCATAATGATGGGTACTATCATTCCCCAAAATATGGTCGGCTAAAAAATGTCAACCTGTATATCTAGTAATCTGTGGGTAGTTGTAAAAATGGCCCGCGATTTGTAACCTTAATACTTTTTAATAAAAATCAAAACCTATGAAATGGAAACCATCAAATAAGGATGGCTACACATTTGAGAGGATATATTCGTTCTAAGGAATAACATATTAATATAATGTAAATAGACTACCACAATGACGCAATAAATATATGAGTATGAGTATGAGGATGAGACTTTAAATGACATATTTTAGATTTAAGTACAAATTTTTGCATACCTGGACAGGTGAAATGTGCTGGGCAGCTTTACATTTTCACATTTACCACCATTGTACCTCATTTCAAGCAAATAAACCTCATTTCATTTCATTTAATTTAACAAAGACTGCTATATAGTAAACACATAGGAATCTGAACGTCATCATTGTGAAGAACATGATAAACTTAAAAATATAATTGCAATCTTGAGGACGAACTTGTTAGTTTCCATTAAGTCAGGCAGGGGTCATAAGGTCACTGTCAAGTCAGGGTTCCAACACCATTGACGTAACATGAATTGTTTGTGAAGATTTCTTTCACACCTAACTCACATACGCACGTAGTTGTTGTGTATAATCAGCTAAGTAAACATGGACAATTTATAATTTACAGTAGAGTCGACACGACACAAATCTACAAGTCACGTGACATTGGCCAAGTTAATCTTTAAGGTTCCGTACCCGAAGGGTGCCAAACGGGACCCTATTATTGAGACTTCGCTGTCTGTCCGTCCGTCCGTCCGTCCATCCGTCCGTCCGTCCGTCCGTCCGTCTGTCTGTTACCAGGCTTTATCTCATGAACCGTGGTAGCTAGACAGTTGAAATTTTCACAGATGATGTATTTCTGTTGCCGCTATAACAACAAATACTAAAAATCAAAAGAAATTAAATATTAAGTGGGGCTCCCATACAACAAACGTGATTTTTTTGCTCATTTTTGCTCGATATTGATAATGGTAGCAGGTAGACGCTTAAAATGTTCACAATATATTGCATATATTATTTACTTAAAAAATAAATAATTAAATTAAAATTAAATTAATATTTAGGGGGGGCTCCCATACAAAATGATTATTTTTTTTGCGGTTTTTTATAGATAATGGTACGGAACCCTTTGTGCGCGAGTCCGACTCGCACTTGGCCAGTTATTCTTCTTACTTCCGTCGGCTCTGCAACCCTTTGTGGGTTTTAGCCTCCTCCACAGTCCATTTCGCTCTATTACTGGCTTCCTTTCGCCAAGATGTTTTCTTTCCAATGCTCTTCAGATCCTCCTCCAGACAAGTCAGTAACTCTTCAATCAACTCACTTGATTCACTCTTAAGTTGTAACTTTAAGTTGTTGTCAAATATTACATGTAGTCAAATTGTAGTCAAGACCGTTAGGGACTGACCCTTCAATTATTCAATTTCTTAATTAATGGCGGGCCGTCACCGGAAGCTTAATCACAGAGCACTTATTGACTACAACACGTCTCAGCTGGATGCTTATGCAGATGATATAATCATAGGCAGCCGCTCCAAGCTCAGCATGACCAACTACGGAGCCGCACTGGAAGCTGAATCCACCCACTTTGGACTCGAAGTGAACGCGTCAAAGACAAAGTACGTCGCTACCAGTCGGATATCTGCAGTACTCTGCACCTGCGCAGGACGTTGTTGTCGGAGAGAGCTCCATTGAAGGTGTGAGAGCATGGAGGAGGAGATCAAAGCTCTAATAACCGCTGGAAATAAATGTTTCTACGCTTGCAAGGCTCACCTCACCATCTATAGGACTATCATCCGGTCTGTGGTGACCTATGCATGCGAGACCTGAAGTCCAAAACCTATGAAAAAACAGAACAAAAGATCATAGTCTTTTAGACGAATGGCTGAAAAATACGGAATTTCTTATATCGAAGGAAAATCGGTAAAAAAAGCCCTTGTTTATTCAAAAATAGAGCTCCAGGCTCGCGCTAAGAGTTAAGTCTAAAATGTTTCAGCGCAGTATACTACTAAGAAATAAAACGATGTGAAAAAAAACGCGTTTGTAAACAAAACGATCATAAAAGTCACTACGAAGAAATAGTAAGACCAGGAAATTTTGAAAATGGGAAATTTTGCGACTAGGAATACCAGCGAAAGGAAAATTAGCTGCAAGGAAAACATGCCTTTGGGAAACTCATCTAACTATGTAATCAAAATAGGTCAATAACAGAAGTCGTGTTGAGAGTGCAAAGGAGACACAGAACATACTTAATTACATACAACGTGAGTTACCGCAATAGCCAGACATACAGCATTCCAGCTATATTTTGGTTTGCGGTGACAGGTGAACCTCTGGAACGATTACCTAACCCTAACCTAACCTAACGCTTTTTGACAGGTTCATTGCATTAAGTTGCCTCTAAAAGATTGTTGGAAGACTATACTCAGACTCAAGACTGTCTTGTTCAGGTGTGGGTCGGTTCCGAACTAGCACTTTAACGGGGATTTACTGCATATAGGAGTTTTGTTGTTGTTTCAAAAGCTGAAGCTAATGACCTCAAGCTTAGACAAGGGTAAAAAGACATAGCCTTTATGTTTATGCAAAGCCCAGACCAAAGGCTATTGTCACTACGCTTGAGCCTGAACGTCCCCGGAGGGCGATTTCAGTGCAAACTAAAACTAACGAAGAAGCGCGGTAAGTATGTATTATAAACTTAATTATACATTTTAAAATTCAAAGCACCCCTAACATGAACAATGAAAACCTTAAAATAACCGGCCAAGGGCGAGTCGGACTCATGCAAGAAGGGTTCCGTGCCATTATCTATAACAACGGCAAAAAAAACATTTGTTGTATGGGAATAATATTTATTTTAATCTGTTTTTTAATATTTTTTGTTATAACTGCAACAGAAATACATCATCTGTGTAAATTTCAACGTCTAGCTATCACGGTTCATAAGATACAGCCTGGTGACAGACAGACAGACTGATAGACAGACGGACAGAGAGTTAAAAAGAAATAGCTTATTATATGCGGGAACAAGGCGGGAACCCAAGATAGTAGAACTTTGTAACCAGCTTGTTCAACGTAGTAAATATTTTAGTTTTGTACGATATTGCGACGAAAATAAACAAAAGTTTAGTTTAGTAAGTATGGTAAACATTTTCGTCGTAGTCCGTAGTTTAAATTAATTATGAATAACCGAGAGAATAACTGAAATATGTTGAAGAACCGTTAGCAATGGAGGAGAGCATGCGGTCACGATTCTCACCATTGAGGGACCGACAAAGAAGAGAAGAGAAGAGTTGAAGGAAAACTAATACTCCTGGGGGGTTATCGTGACCGCTTATAACAGTACCTAAGCCAGACAGTTTTTTGCTTTTTTTATATAAAATCTACACATTTTAGTATCGAAAGAGCAGAACTGCCTGGCTTAGGTCCTGCTTTAAGCGGTCATGATCACCCTCCAGACCTTTTACCAAAACATAAATAACAGCTTCACGCATTTCCCCTACGGGGTCAAAGGCTCCATTTTGCGTGACGGGGGCTTTCCCATCGCCACAGCCAGAAAAGATTCCTACGTTTGCGATCACAGTCACAGATCACTGATCACATTTCAGATCACAGTTATTTATTTAACGTTTGGTCGCATAATATGACACTACACACACTCCTCTATCAACCGCCCTGGGCTAGTGTGGTGGGGCATGCAAGGTTCAATCTTACTGAAGAATGTTGTATTATTATATATGAAATATATAATGTATGAAAAATTATAACGTATGAAAAAGTGATTCAATACCATCATACTAGAGGAGAAATAATACAAAATATCCTACTATTAAAAAAGTTATGATCATTTTAAATTGCTCCGGTAGAAAATTCGCAAACCACATGAAAAAACAACCACTTCTAAACCGCTAAAAATCGTGGAACATACATGGGGTATTTTCGGATACACCCAGGCATATGGAATAAAAAAAAAATTTTGGGCGTTACTTTTTGGTCCACCCTGTACATATTTATGTACGTGTCGGGTAAAATGGTGCGTTTTATGCACTTTTTGTACAAATAAAGGCTCGACTCTATATTTCTACTGGTACCTACTCATAAATAACGGGAGCTGTATACCCTGTTATATCGTGCTCATAATGAAATAAGCGTTGCTACTTTCTAATTTATTGTGTTTGAATTAAATGAGTAAAATAACAATAACAATTTTGTCGGTTAAAAACTCACCGCGCTCTCTTAAATACAGAGTTTATTTACGATAATAATATTACTGCATTAATAACCTGAGCAATCGATCAATGGTGTTCGGTGATGTGAAAAACGATCAAATTACTTTAAGTTACCTAGGGGACTCTAGCTAACACGTACCTTGACCTGGGATCATCATTTCATACTCTCCCTATTAAAACTAGAAATGAGTCCTTCATGGGACTCAATTTCACACAATAATTACTACGAAAGGTTCATGAGAGAATACGCAAATTGCAATGTAGATAATTAAAGTTTCATGCTATCAGCTTTATTCTTGCCAATGGCGAAGCGGTGATTGTCGGTTAACTCTACACTCAATTTAAAATACTTACTCGTCTTTATGTTAATGGCTAAATACAGACACTAAACATCATCATAATCCTGCCAGGGACCTACTGTGGATTATTGGACTCCTCACGGCTCGCCTGGACTTGGTCCTTTGAGAAGCTTCGGATCGTTAAACTGCAGAGGTTTATGCACAGGTTAGAGCGCAATAGGCAGGACCCTTCTAAAGTGACCCCAGGTGTTCTTCAACTCCTTTCTGTAATACTTAAAACACATTTCACGAAATCTTCGCAGCGGCAGCGGTCCAAATTAAGAGACCGGTGACCGCGTGAATTTCCCATACGAACGTAATACAAAATTAATTTGAATTTGAGAACTAGTTCAAAGCATTTAGACTGTTAATCGGATTAATACAGTGTTTACAGGAACCTGCCTGTTCGTGTATCAAGGTTCTTATTCAAATTAATTAAAAATATTTTTAAATTGGTTGAAGAGGAACCCTGGTATACAGACCAGGAACCTGCGTAAACAGTGTATAAATTTTATTTATGTTCACAGGTAGGTAGGGTACGAGTGCGTACGTACTGAGTTACACGACATCAGAAACTAATTGCAATCCCAAGAGATTCTCGCTCTTAAATTAGTAAGGTGACAACCTTAAATTTTAAAATAGTTTCGTGCAAATCCAGTAACTCCACAGATACCCTACTCGTCTCTTCTGTTCGTTGGCTTAAAATTAAATTATCAGATTAATAATATTTATTTGCCAAAAAGCAGAAATAATTCAATAATCTTAATCGGTTACTTAGTATTTCAATCCAAGATTTTTTTCATCTAAATTAGAGAATGGCAGAAAATCTTTTTATTGGCACTTAACTGGTAAATAACTTTATCGCTGCCAATTCGACGGATGTAACGGACCTTATAAACCCATCAATCTCATTTACAATGATTTATTCACAATATAAAGTACCTAATCAACGTTATAAATAATTCCCTTTGTTTCGTTTTGTGCATCCTTTGTGTGGCCATCGGGTACTCTTTGTACCTTAAGTTTATTTGCCTTTTCTTATCAATCGTCTTCAGTGCTTCTTCAGTAGGTACTGGAATATGCTTAAGTGACATTAATGGCATTTGTTATTAATAAGATAGATACTAGATAGGTACCTATCCTAAATCTGAAATGACATACACACCTGCTAATGTTTTATTATCATCATAATCATAGATACACAGCCCATCTCAACCCACTGCTTGGCAAAGGCCTAATCTCTAAAGTGTCCGACCCTGCGCTAGTAAAATGTTTTATCACAATTTATAAAAAAAATACTGCTGACAAGCAAAGGGGCAAAAAATATTTTTTTTAAAATACAAACAAAATTATGAAAGAAAATAGAAGATTAATTATTAGTCTAGCATTTTAGGGCCAATTAGACCCACGGGCATGGTTCAATTAATTACTCCAGAATGCAGGCCTCCGATTCTACTGTTGTATGTTACACACTCCTCATCGCTACCCTGCTGATATAAGCTTACTGCCCAACATATATCTTTAGGAAACAACATTTATTACAGGTATTTTGTGTAGGTTCCTACTTGAAAACAACGAAGTGGAGTACAAGGGCTGGTTAACGAAAGTGGGGCTTACTCTTATAAAGGCTCTATCAATAGATCGTTCATATGATCATCCTCATGCTCAACCCACATTGGCTTAGGCATCTACTTTGTAGCACCACAAGGTTCTAAATAGCAGTTTTATTGTACTTGCAGAATTGGGCCCTAGATCAATCGCGATTTAGAGATTCGATAATTTCTCGCAAATTGTTTTCAATATACCTATAAATATATTATAATATTCTCAGACAGGTGTCCCGATGTTGCCAATTATACATAATTAAATTACGCTTTTTAGTATTTCCGGTGAAGTTCTCGTAATTGGTTTTTCCTGGAAGCCAACCATGAAACCTATCCCAAAACTGTGGAGAAAACAAATGTTAGAATAATTAAGTATCTTTACGACATAGTAAAAACTCGAGAAAACCTTAGATCCGACAGATGAAACAGGAGTTACCGCTAATCTCGGGCTATACTTTAATGGAAATGGAATGGAATGAAATGGTGTACAATTCTGATATAAGCTCCATCACGAGATAGAATTGAAGAATCCCTAGAATATTCTTTATCACAAATGAAAGAACGACAAGGAAGAGAGGTGGTTAGAATATTAAGCTGCCCTTTGCATAAAATAATAGCGATTGGTAATCTCCCCTAGCGTATTAGTATTCCAAGCAAACGCAAGAGAAATAAGCTGAACTAAATAATGAAATGGGACCTCTATAATAGTAATGGGATAGAGATACCTAGGTACGGTATGAAAGATTAATTGGTATGATAAGCGAATACGTTGAATATAAATAGGTACCTAGAAATCCTGATATGATAACTATCACACCACAATGCTTGTGCGTGAACTACGGCTTGACCTAGAGATATAGCAGGTATAATTAAAAAATCTGTTGTATATGTAAGTTGTTAGGCACGAGAACAACTATTTATCTTAGTAATTACAGACAAGAGGTTTGTTAAGTTATACACGGAATTTCCAACAAGAGATTTAAGTGGTATCTGATAACAATTTGCAGTATCACAATAATGATCTCACTGCCTCTTCAGCATGAGAACAAGATAAGATAAGATGAGAGAAAGGGTTTAAAAATGAGAAGTGAAATTGGATGAATCCCAATGATAAGTTAAAAAGTAGTACCCACTACTTTTGGTCTACCGTGTACACAAAAAAATGTCTGTCGTACATTTTGGATTAAAAACCAAATAATTTATTTCACACAATGATTAAAGGATTTTTTGAGATAAGGTCATCTTTTTACATTGCTTTTATTTATGTACATTTTGTTATCTCAATTGTTTGTGTGCAATAAAGAAATAATAAATAGAGAAAGGCTTCCCTTGCAAAATGCATCCTATTACACTCATTTTTAGGGCATTGACGTTGAGGTTCCTATAAAGGTATCTATTATATTCAATTTGTTTTAATGACAAAGTTATCTTTGCGGTTTTTAAAAAATGTTTTATATCTTAAAAACTGCTATTATATTTTTTTCGGCCACCAGCAGCGTGACCAGCAGTATACAGACCGCGGCAGTAATGTACTAAAACTGCGTCACTTAAAGATACTCACAAAGTAATGTGTTGACTGTATTGATCAAAAACTGTTCAGTGTTCTAGAAGCGATGCTTTGTTAGCTCTAAGTAAGCAGATTCTAGATTCAGTAACTGGATGGTCAATGCATTTTCTCAGACGGTCGACAAACTTTCAAAACGGAACAAAGCATCATTTCGGAAGGAAGACTTTACTTTTATTTAGATTGGTGGATTGGATGGAATAGCTACTCTTGCACTCATTTCTTGTCAGAACACCTGTAACATCATGATAACTAGAAATAGTGACGACACAAACATGTTATTAAAACGTCCGAGGCCAGCCGATATTAAACCCTAAAAATAAATGCGTGCAGTATCGATACCTCTTGATGTCATGGATGACGGTACAATACACAAATACACGGATGCATTCCATGTCATGTATGGGTGATATGCAGTGGTCGGCGTTAGGTGTGCTATTTGGGGTGAATGACCTCAAACGTTATGAATAATATGGATATACCCCGGGATTCCGGGATTCGAAAATTCTATTGATTACCTATTAATTTATAGGTAGCAATATTTCCCTTTAATTGTTAATTGTTAGTTTTTTTCTTTCTCCCCCCCACCCCGCGCCGACTCGCTGACACCGATTTTGCGTTCTGCGCATCGGATTGCACTAAGTTCAGGGGAAGCCAAAAATATTGCCGCAAGTTAAATTTATCGATACACCAGCGAGCCTAGCATGACAGCCATTATGTTGACGCGCCGCGGAAAAAGCTGGACACAGCGATGCGGTATAAATAGCTCTGTACTGCCCTTTTCACGTCGCGTCAACATATTGGCTGTCATGCTAGGCCCGCAGGAGTATACCGGTGATACAATAGGTCTTATTAAGTTAAGAACAAATGGTGAAATTAGAAAGTTTTTATCAAGATAGGTATTTAAATAATACAAAAATCAAAAGTATTAATCAACATTTATTTTTACAAATCATCTGATTCTATACAAATAAACTAAAACTATGGACCATTTCATTCTACATCTTCTTCAGTAGAATAAGAACCAGAGCAGTCATCGTCATCATCATTGTTAAAAAAAATTACAATAATTTTCTCAATATTTTCCATTTTTAAAGAATTTCTTTTAACATTTAAGATCCATTTGTAAATAGAAAAAGAACGCTCCACGTCTACAGAAGTCAAGGGCGCATATCTGTAATTTAAAATGTCGGCCTCGAAAAGTTCTCCTCGTGATAAATTTTCACTCAAACCCCTAATAATTTCTAAGTCTGGATTTCTTGATAACACTTGGTCCAATTTTTCTTTTACAGGGTCTGACGCAGTCCACTCTAATACTGTCCGTACTTCGTCCAAAATTTCAATTGCCTCTATTATAGATAAATTTTGTTTTTGTAATTTTAATAAAGCGATTTGAATTGTGCTATAGTTTTCTGATATAAATGTCAAATCTCTCTGAAGATTTTCTTTCTCTAATATATTTTTTGCGTTTCTGATCGATATTGCATCTGCAGCTCTCAAAAAAGAAAGCACGTTTTTTATACTTTCAAAATGTTTTGCGTAATAGTCAGCTGCCTGTAACCATGTGCCCCACCTCGTAATTACGGGCTGGGGAGGTAAGGGAACATTGGGACATTTCTCTTTAAAATTTTTGACTCTATATGGAGCCTTTAAAAATATTTTTTTTACGTTTGCGATTAGTGTATCTACATCTGGATATTCTGAACGAATTTTCTCTGCCACTCGGTGCAGAGCATGGGCCAAACACGTTACATGTTTCATGTTTGGTAAAAGAGCTTTGAGAAGTTGCCCAGCACGCAACATATATGCAACGCTGTCTGTAGATAACAGCAAAACGTTACCAACTTTTGTCTCATATTGATCACTCCATACATTCTCTAAACAATTAACAACAAATTGCGATATTGTATTTCCATTGACTTGTTCGAGCACCTTGCACGCAATCAAGTACGGTTTTTTTATGGTAGCAGAATTTAATGGCATCACCAAAAAATTAACAACGTAGCGCCCTAAAAAGTCTGTTGTCTCGTCTAAAGATATCCAAAGCTTCTCATTTGATATTTTTTCGTAAATAGATGTAATTTTCATTTTGTATGACTTTCCCAAATACACTTTTCTTAGTTTTGTTTCACTTGGGAGAGTAGGTCGATCAGCACATTTGCAGCATAAGTATTTTTCAAAAAACTGCCTGAAAGCTGCGTTGTTTAATTTGCTCCACGGAATATTACATAATATAAGAAAATTTACAAGGTCGATATTGAAATCTTCTTTGTTATTTTTCATGCTTGTTCCTTTGTGAACTGAACTTTCAACATGCCTCTTCAAAGTACTTTTCTTGCATCCAATATCGGTCTTACATTGTGTACAGTATATTGTGTGTTCTGTAAAATTGTACATTAGCTCAGGATAGTCTTGGATCCACTCTTGTACCGTCTCAGCCTTCACTCGTTGTGCCATTATCTCGAAAGCGGTTACAGCCTCTTCCAAGCGCCGACAAATTCTATAAATAATAAAATACTGTTAAAAGTTGCCTATGACAAGTTCAAGTCAACAACGCGGTATAGAAGTTTTCCGAAGAAATTTAATAAATACAGAAATCTACGGCTACCAGCTAGGCCAAGCCGTTAAATTCAAATGAGTGTACTAGGATTATTTGTTTAGTGCGTTTATCCCCTCAATCGTCACGCCATCAACCCGTGCTGGCTGTCAAAAGTGGCTTGTCTGTCACGACATCAGCCCGTGTTAATTCCAACGACATTGCCATTTGAGCAATTTAAAAACCATGTAAAGGTTACCTTATGTAAAAGGGATACTATGATATCAAAGATTATATGAACAACAAGAGTGCATGGAGTTAATCTGACTCAACACAGAACTCGCTGCTAAGATTATAATTATTCCTACATGTAAATTGAGAATGATCTAACTACTTACATGTAAATTTCGTAAATCGTCATGTAATTTTTGTAATTTTTAAGCAACAAATTTAAACGTGATCAAAAAATCAATCTGTGGGAGTTTCTTAGCCCTTCTTCTCCCACAGTGGTCGTTGAAGTCAAAAGAAGAGAGGAGGCAAAAAATGCCATGTTCTATGTATATTTTATAATATTTACTGAATAAACAAATTTTGAATTTGAATTTGACATAACTTTCATGTATAGCTCCCATACTAAAAAACAGAGATATCGTCATTTAAACGGGCCGATACCGCGTGGCAGCCGCCAGCACAGAAACGTGACATTCACCGCCATTTTGTATTGACAGCTGTGGCCGCCATTCTGTTTTAAAGCCGTGGTCACCTATAGATTTTGTTTGTATAATTATTTTGTTAATATTGGGTTTTGGCGCCATCAACATCACCAACTCAAAGGAATCGCCACCATTATTTAGCTAGAACACTATGCAAGCACACAGTAAACATTCAAAATTACTAATGAATAAACATACCCAATTAGTGGTGTCCAGATCAATTGAAGCAATTCGGAGTCCGTAGATCACAGCCAAAGTAGTCGTATTAAGAAAAATGCAGAAACCAGTAAACAAGCGTGGGTCAAAATGTGTCAATAAGTATACTCTCTCAGCACAGCAAACACGACAAACGCACTGAACCGAAGCATAAGACTGACTGACTGAGCCAGATACTCAATTCACGGAGGCGAGAGGCCTTTGTTATACATAGCTATATCGAGCGCTGGTTGGCGTGCGGTTATACGTGGCGCTCGCTGATTGGTGCGCATTGCTTTGAGATGCGCGCGATTGGTTCCTCATTCAACACGTGCGTTTTGCGATTGTTTCATACAGTGTGCCTGCGCAAACTGTTTCGAATCGTGCTAAGAAATTTGCCGGAATTATACATTGGAGTATACTTCATTATCATTAATTAAAATATACTAGTTCACCAGTGGTCACCTAATATGACATATAAGGTTGAGATCTACTTAACCTAAATCTACAGGGCTTTAGCCCTTTTTTGGGGAGTAGTGCACTCTTTACTTGAAATATGTATCAACTTTTTGGTAAATAAAGATTTATTGTATTTGCATTGTATTGCTGATGATGACAATATTTTACGTTTAACCCTTGGGATGCCTGGTGGGTCAACCATGCACCCTGAGGGTTAAATACCAAGTTACAAATTTATTTCCCCTTGAATTAATAATTAAATGCGAATCCCGGAAAATACGATCTAATCCCGGAATAAGGGCATGTCCACATTATGCTAGCATTCATGAATCCCGCGGAATAGCACCCAAACGCCGACCACTGGTGATATGAGATTATGAGATGCGATTTACTTCAAGTTTTATCAGTTTTGTTTTGTATTTGCAAATGTCACTGTGAGCGGGGGCTGGGGAATCACCGGTTCGGATATTGGACCGGCGCGGCGGCAGCATTTACATATTTCATCGATTTATCCGTGTATCTCAGAATGTTATCTCTGTTCGCATGTCACTGTGGTGAACACAAGTCTATTCGTAATCTTTAAAATTGAGATAATTAAAGGCTTAAGTTTAATTTAATTATGTGCCTTGTTAAAACTTTATTTGTGTTATTAGTCTGCTTGAGTGCTGTCATTGCAGGTTTGTAGATAATTGAATTAAAAATTTACTTCTACTTATTTTATCCTGCCATCTTTAAATGATTAATTCATTCGTCTTCTATTTTGTTCGATTTAATTTGTCTTATTATTAAGACGTGATTAAAATGTGAAATTACATAACTTGATTGATCATCCAACTAAGTTGGTCCTCTGTAATCAAACTAAATAGCACATCTGTCAAAGAATGGCATACCAACAAAACAAACTAAATGTAAGTATGCATATTTTGTCTTAGATTTACCTTTTTTTTATACT
The DNA here is from genome assembly GCA_963457715.1 of Argyresthia albistria. Classification (NCBI taxonomy): domain Eukaryota; kingdom Metazoa; phylum Arthropoda; class Insecta; order Lepidoptera; family Argyresthiidae; genus Argyresthia; species Argyresthia albistria. The sequence goes on from OY735263.1 coordinate 9,346,524, forward strand.
TTATTTATACTTTATTGCACAAAATAACACATTTTACAATTGAAAGTGGACAACACATGACAAAGGCGAGCTTATCTCTATTAAGAGATTTCTTCCAGCAAACCTAGGATATACAGGAAATAATTTAACAACAGGTAGACCCATGTGCATTACCTACTATTTCACGGCAAAAATATGTTCTGTTTGAACAATGAGCCACCCAAACTGCACTGAACTATTATAATAGCGGGCTTTCTGCATGGATGCTTTGTGCACTTTGTGAAAGAAGCCTGATTCTTTACCACAGCTAGTACACACGTGTGCCTAGGTACATATTTTGAAATTGAGGAAAGTCGGATTCAACCTGAGAGGCCGGGCGTTAGAGAAATTTCAATTGCTTGCAACAGGCTTGAAAAGTTTAAAACAATTTTTTTACTGTAAACTAAACATAATACGGGCAATCAGATTTCTTAGTCGGTAATTGTTAAAATAAACGATATCAACATTGACAAACTATTTCTTTTATAATTACAGGCGTATGATGAAGTAGATAACCTATAAATTTATAGTATAAAGTAAATTATCATATCTATCGGCAATCAAAAATCTATATTGGAATCCTTCATAGCGACGGCGGCGGCAGGGCGATCGGAATCTCTGGCTAACCCTGAGTTTCACGAAACTATTTTGAAGTTTTAGATGTCACTTAACTAATTTAATCGCGAGAATCTCATAGGACAGTCGTTTGTTTCAGTTGCTAAGCATTTGTTTAAATAAAAAATTTGTTTCTTAAAACTCAGGGTAATTGTGGGTCTTGGCTGTGCCTATGCCACCCCGTTTGGGAAAAGACGTGACGCTATCTTTCTTCTATTTCCAGACTGTGGCGTAGTAACCAGAAAGCAATGGGACGGAATTGACCCAGTTCACGTGGACTATGTCTCCAGGCCAGTTGACCTGGTCATCATCCAGCACACTGGGACTCCGAGCTGTGACAATGATGCGCAATGTGAAGCAATGGTCCGCAACATCCAGAGCTACAATATGGACATCCAGAAGTACTGGGACTTGAGTGCTAAGTTAGTATGCTATAACTATAGTAGGTATAGATACGTCGGCTTCGGTTTTATCACAAACAAACTTATACGAATTACATTGTAAATAGGTGCCGTCCACGAAGACGCGTGACGTAGCTATTTGCATCTTTCTCTTTCATCGGGGCACTCTGTTGAAATACAAAGATGCAAATAGCTACGTCACGCGTCTTCGTGGATGGCGGTACCTATAGCATGGTTGGAATACCCCTGCCCTCAACTAAGGGTAAGCTGTGTCTTGATTCTAGATGCTACATAAAGGTCCATCGTTATCTCACAAGTACTATTACACACGCATCATTTTGTCTCTGAAACCCATACTCTTGATGCCATGCATATACAATTAAATTCCTTCAGTAATTAATAACGAGTGTCGTCAAAATTCAATTGATAAATTGTAGCTTATAGAAAAAGGTAAAGGACATCACGACCTGATGTAAAGGAACGATGTTATTTATGTACAATACTGTACAGCCGACCTCTTGTCCAGTTACCTACAACATCTTCTAAGTTTTGTCAGTAAATAATACTTAATTTTTCGACTTACAAACTTCGTACTGCATGCCCCGCGGATTATTCCGCGGCTTTGTCCAATATCCGACAAGGATGTCTTCTGGAAAAACTAAAACATTTGTATAAATTAAATGTTGGATAGTTTCTTAAGGGCGGGCCCTAGGCAATCAGAACTTAGAATTTCATCATTAACTTATTTTTAGAGGAATTTAGAGTCCTTAATTGGCGTATGTTCAATCATGTTTTTAAGTTATAATAATGTATATCGTGCTGTGGACTCAGTTCCCAAACAAAAAAAGAAACAAATTAAATTAAAAAAAAGGTTAAAGGCAAGCTAAGTAAGTCTAACTGAGTATTAAATATACTGTGTCATTTTTATAATGATTAGATAAATAACAAGAACACAAATTCGGATGCGGTGCGAAATTGTAAAATAAAACATCGTGACAGACAGATTTTCTGGCAACTTCAGGAGACTTTTCTATCGAGCGAAATTAATAAAATAACGTTTATGGGAAAGCAAGGTCACGTTGACACTCGTGAAAAACAAGCTAGTGAAAAAACATACAGCAATAATACTCGTACTCGTCATTCCGAGCGATTGTGTTTTGCCTAAGGCGGCGCTGTCTAACCCCTGGAACCCTTTATTATTCAGTAAATTATCGTCGTATATGGTATCTTGTTGCTATGCCGCATTTCCCAGGCGCCTCACTACGTGCTAATTGTTGAAAGACAGAGGAAGATACAGACAACATTTTTTTTATTATTTAACCGTGTGCGTCGTTATTAATGACAATCTCTCCTTACTGGGGGTCATTATGTGTTTAATGCACCGCCTACCCCTAAATATTACTAACTAACTCTAGTAGCTGTAGCGTTAGATAGAAAATGGGTAGAGTTTAACGTACTCTGCCCCTGGTCGCAGTGTATTGTTATTGTAAGTAATGCAAGTTTCGAATTTGGTAAACGGCTTGGTGAACAATAGACTATTGTGGCTAGATCGGTAATCTAGCAGAAATAAACCTGAAATGCGAACGGATATTGGTCTAGACAAGACTAGACGAAACGAAAACTACCTTTCGGGTTATTAACAGATTTTGATACTTTGTCTAAATAGAGAGAATCTCTTCATGGCGTTACTACGGAAAGATAGTCATTCAATACGGAATCCATACGTAACGGAACTACTATCTCAAATAACCAATAGGTAACTTTGTGTTAAAAATTCCTTTGTTCGTGTGTCCGAAATCACACACAAAATGTATCGCTCTAACTAATGGGCGCCCATGTTGCTGAACACTTTATCCTATATAGCCCAAAGAATGATAAAAGGAGATGAGCAGTGCTATCTTGTTGCTTTCGTTCTGGTAACTGGTTCACTCTGCAGCACACCGGTCGAACAATGGAGAACAATAGATTATATAGATAAGATGTGTCGACGAAGGGGTTAAAACAGTATAATACCATGATCATCACGACATCCTCCAAATATGCCTCGGCTGAGTTAAAATATCAAACACATTTATGCAAGCACATACCATACCTTCTTTCCCACCTTGCCCCACAGTACTTCACTCACTCACACCACACGCACATATACCTCCTGCCATAACTACTCCTACCTGAACCCATAGCATATTATACACCTACAAAACACTCCACACATTAAATCCGCCTACTTGCTCTGTTTTAATAGTAAGATTCTATCATCATACTGTATTTATTTTTGTTACCTAACATTTCCAACTCCCCAAATGTTTAAATAGGTAGTAATAGTTGTTCATTTACAGAATCCTGTAACTGGAAGTTTGTGTCAAATAAATAAATGTCTAAATACTACCCTGTGTCGTGGGAACCAGAAACATCGTCACGAACAATATAAAAAAACGTATCAGACCTGGGGTCAAATCAGTCAGACCTATGGGGTCCTTCTCTAAGATAAAAGCATAATATGGGTTTCGATAAAGATCAATAGAATATTTATATAGGTACCTACCGCACGGAAGGGTACCCGAATTTATGAGCCTACGATTATGTTCCCTTTGTTTTTCCTGATCTGGGACAGTAATAGAATACAATTAGCTTCACCCCATCGCATCAAGAAATGGAGAACTCATATTGGAGATATGAAGGTTTACCCAACGATGTTTTCTGTTACCATAATATACTCGTAATACCGTCGTAAGCGAATGTGTTATTTTTATTACTTTTTCAGTTTCCTGATTGGAGGTCAAGGCAAAGTCTACGAGGGTCCAGGCTGGCTCCATGTGGGTGCACATACATACGGCTACAACAAGAAATCAATAGGCATTTCTTTTATTGGAAACTTTAATGGTAAGGATACTTGACTTTCCATTATAATAAAAAAAAACAATCCAGTTTAATGAGAATTTCATCTTAGAAGAGTATCATAGCATTCATTACTTTAGCGTCACCTTTGCGGCGGCTTTCTTTGATCAATCAAAGAACTACGTAATAGATATACGCGGTGTGCACTGAAACGCAACTATAATATAAACATACCTACTTACACCGGAACTTTACGATATTCTAAGGGAGACTGCTCTTTTGGGTAGTGCAAAGAATTCTCACGAAAGAACCTGCCTATTTTTGAAGTAAAACTTCTTAGGGCACGGGGGTAAAATTTATTTAACCTCTCAACTGTGGGTTATTCATATATTTGCTTTTCAATTGCTACTAGCCGGGTGCTATCACGAGTGGCTAAGAAATGTAACGGAAATTGGAATCGGTGACGTCAGGGTCGGCTGAAGACTTTTAAAACCGCAACTATTTTCAATACGGTTTTTAACTAATCAGATAAGATAGTAATACATTCGTACAATAAAGAATGTTAATTAGTGAGAGAAAAACCTGATGAAACGTTAACAAATAAAAATTATGTTAAGCATTCTTCCACGAGTTCTTGATTTCCGGTATGGCCAAGATGGCGCCGCCGCCGCCGCCGCCGCTGGCTGGGACAAACAACAAAACCAACTAGCATGATTCAAACTACTTCGTTCAACCTCTTTGTTGGAACCGGAACTTATGTTTGACAGCTGTGCGATGCGATCCATACAGTTTGTAAGAAAAGAGTTTCATCAATGTCACACGGGTCGATATGGATTTCTAAAACAAGCAAAGCAATGCATACATTTGAGCGAGAATGGTATATAATCTGAGCGAGATGCAAATAGTAGTGACACTATTGAATGAGTTAAGTATATCACCACGAGCGCGACAAATTGTAGATAAGGAATGGTGGGAAATAAATGACATGACGTATTAAAAGTAAGTACAAGTATAAAATAATTTCAAATAATCGGACGTCTGAAACTTAAAAGTAACTTGAAGCAGAGATTGGATCTCAAAATTGGAAATTTAAATCTCTTTTAGTATAGGTAGGTATAGGTGTATAGTATAGGTACCACTTAATGATCTATATTATATTAGGTGACCTTAACATGAATAGCGCGTCTGTGTCAGTTGTTAATTATTATTGTTATTTTCTTAGTGTTTGTAGCCTGTATGAGACGAATGAGGTGATGAATGCTCACGGTGGCGTGCTTGATGTGGTGCTGCTACCGGAGAGCGTCCGTGGCGTAACCGTGCGCGCCTCCGTGTCAGGCAGCCTGGTGCCACGCACTGACGCCTACCACCCGCCTCTCGACGTCATTGTGCCACTTATGCCATCGCTAGGCGCAGTCCAGCGATCCGGCCGCTTGGACCCTTGCAACATTGGCGGTCACAATGATTGGAATTTTGCCAAGGGCAACCACACAGTTATGTACGAACGCATGTGTGGCGTTACATGGGCTCATGTTGCTGAAGCTCTGGATGTGGAGACGGCAGTTGGCCGTTTTTACGACACCATATATGACATTTTCAATGAGTCCATACCGAAAAGAACCAGGAAAAGTGTACCTTCCAGACGCTTTCCTGTGTGGTACACCGGTGATATAATACGTGACATTGCTACAAAGGCTAAGTTACATCGTAAATGGAAGTCGTCTAAGGGGCCGGCTGACTATGCCACATTTAGTGAGCTGAGGGCCAGCATTAAGTGCCGCATAGCCGCAGCTTATCTGAACCACATGGAGAGTATAGAAGGTGATATCAGACATAACCCACGCGCGTTTTGGAAACATGTGAGCGGCCTCAGGTCGAAGGGTGGTTTCGAACCTGAGGTCACGCATCAGGGGCGTGAGTGTGTTGGAGAGGAAGCAGCAGCCGCATTTGCAAACTACTTCTCTGACGTCTTCCTCAGCGACGAGCCGACGCTTGCACCGGATCTGGTAAACAGGTCCGATGACTCGCGCACGGCTAATTACGTCCAAATTACACATGTCTCCCGTAGGGATGTAGAGCAGGGACTGAGGCAGCTAAGGCCAAGGAGCGCAATTGGACCGGACAACGTCCCTCCTTACTTTTTGAAGGCCTACAGCAATCAGCTGGTTTTTCCTTTGGGTCACATATTCAACCTTGCTCTCGAGCAAGGTAGGTACCCCACCAGCTGGAAGCTCTCTCGAGTCAGTCCTGTACCCAAGACTAGTGAAACTACCTCTGTAAATCAATATCGACCTATTGCGATCCTGAGTTCATTGGCAAAATTGTTCGAGTCAGTCATATATGGCAAAATCTACCCGCAGATAGCGCCGTATTTGTGCGACTCGCAACACGGATTTAGGAGTCGTCGCTCAGTAACCACCAACTTACTGACGCTAGTCGATGTGGTCTCAGAGAGCATGGATCGGGGATGTCAGGTGGACGTCGCCTATCTGGACTTCCGTAAGGCGTTCGATAGAGTTGACAACGACGTCCTAATGAAGAAATTGTGCGCCATTGGATTTGCCCCAAAGCTGTTGGTCTTCTTTGCTGACTACTTGAAAAACCGCCAACAATTTGTGCGACACGGCTGCTTTGAGTCCCAGCCGTACCACACGCGGTCGGGTGTTAGCCAAGGCTCTATTCTTGGTCCGTTGTTATTTATCATCATGATAAATGACCTAGAATCTGTGCTGAAATATGCTAAATGCCTACTGTACGCGGACGACCTAAAACTAGTACTTCCAGTAAAGTCAGAAGATGACTGTAGGCTACTGCAGGAAGATCTAGATGCGGTCCATAGATGGAGTGTGAGCAACAAACTCCTATTCAATAGTGAGAAATGTTGCATCATGTCTTTCACGCGCTCTCCTCGGCCTATTAGCGCGACGTATACACTCGGCGCGGAGTCTTTGACTCGAGTGTACTCGATGAAGGATCTCGGTGTTACGTTTGACCCTAAACTTACATTCCATGAGCACATGAGCACTTTAGCCAAGGAATGCTTTAAAAGATTAGGGTTTGTGATTCGGAATAGTAAGGGATTCCATAACCTGGGTGTGGTCCAGCTTCTTTACACGGCCCTAGTGAGAACCAAACTTGAATCTAGCTCGGTTGTTTGGAATCCGCATGAAAGCTCATACGTCCTTATGCTCGAGAAGGTACACAAAGCTTTTCTAAGGTACCTATATAAGAGGAAATTTGGATACTACCCTTACCTTTATCCATCAGCTTTTATATTAGGTATGCTCGGTCGGATACAACTCACTAGAGGTGAGACGTAACACCGAACAGCTTCTGACTGTGTGTCGATTGTTGCGAGGTGACAGTGACTGCGTGGCGCTTGTCAGTGCAGTATGTGCGCTATACGTGCCTGACAACTACTTACGCGCGCGCAGGCACCAGCTGCTAGCGAGCGGCACGTACCGCACGGTGGCGCGCCGGGAGTCTCCGCTGGTCCGGGCGCGGGACAGCCTCAACGCACTGTTGGTAGCAGCGCCACTGAATGATCTGTTTGGCGATGCATGGAGGGATATTGTGCGAGAATGTGGCAGGTTCTGTGAGATGATTGGATGATAGTGTTGTCATGTAATTATTATCCCAAATTACTAATGGACATAATGTTATTTAATAATCGAATGTATGTAATTGTAATTGTGTTTAATGTAATCTATTTTATAGTTTGGATACTTTGTACGACGAAATGGATTTTTCTGTCATGTTGTACGAATTTACTTTAAAATAAATAAATAAATCTAGCTACAGAAGTTTTACTTCTAACACGTGTACGGTGCTACACGCGTATTTTTTTTTTATATATACAATACACTCGACACTGGCAAAATTAAGAGAGACTCTAGAAATAATGCCACCAATAAAAGAAGAAGATATTAGAATTAGACTAAGCATTAGACCGTTTCTTATTCGTTTCGTAAGGAAAGGTGAACAATTAGTTAAGTAATGGTAGTGATGAGAGAAGGACTTTAAACCTTTTAATCTTTTTACACTTTTTACAGAGGACGAGCCTCAAGAAGTAGCTTTACAAGCAGCGAAAGACCTCATCAAATGCGGGGTTGAGAATGGACACCTCCAGTCCAACTACAGTCTGGTTGGACATCGGCAGCTCATAGCAATAGAGAGTCCAGGCAGAAAGATATACAACAAGATACGACAGTGGCCCGACTGGGTCGAAGACGCCAGCAAAATGTCTAAAAATTAATAAACTTAGACCGGTTGATTTCTGGGTTTAATGAAGGAACTGCGTCATGTGCATTTAGCCGTGTTATTATGCCCAGTATGAACATAATCCTGTAAATACAATTAACTTACTACTAAAAAAATATAATAATAATAAATATCCTTAAGGTCACCGCCGCCGTCGAGTGGCAGGGTGCCCAACATGCTGGCACCATTACCTCGCTGTATCGCTATGGTAATTCGCTGAGCGAGGTAGGTGCCAGCTCTAGAATCCTGTAAACCAATCAATAATATCAGTCAATGATTAGAGGGCCATTCAAACAGGTCACGTGATGTTAGTCAAACAATCCCTATATCTTTTAGTGGACACATTTTTTCCTTTATGGGACCACCCAGCGGTTGTTATGCTTAGACTTAAGTTAAAGGTTTATCTAGCCCTTGGGTGCGCGGTGCGAGTCATAATCGCCCATGCTTGACCGTTTATTTTTCTTTTTAAGGATCGGAAAGTGTTAGTATGTATGTGTTGTGTATGTCCCCTGTTGTTCAAATCGGGCGTGAACTTCATGGTGCGATAATTAAATTGAATAAATCACGAGCGTAATAACCTTGTAACGATATTCATTTGTTTAGAATCTTTTTTAAATAGTTTATTAGTCAAAGAAAAGGCACATGATACGACTGTAGGTTCTTTGTTTCTATTAACACATTCTCAGCTTACGATTAATTAATGATGAAAAGTGAATGTGATTCGAGGGGATTAGGCTACTACGAAAGTAATTTCCATATTTGGGGATAATGAATAATTATCTATTTAACTTTATGCTTATATTATGGCCCATATTGATGGCTTTTAAAATGCAGTATACGATACGAATTCCAAGGTCAAAAGCATTTAAATTCGGTGGCGCGCGATTTGATTGGCAATGTATATTTAGGTTTTCGCAACTTCCAAAGGTTTTATTATTTTCCCGACACCCACGACGGTTCTTTACTGTTACAGCAACAAATAATGAACTACACGAGATTTAAATAACCGGCCAAGTGCGAGTCGGACTCGCGCACGAAGGGTTCCGTACCATTATTTATAAAAACCGCAAAAAAAAAAATTGTATGGGAGCCCCCCCTAAATATTAATTTAATTTTAATTTAATTATTTATTTTTTAAGTAAATAATATACTCAAATAATTGTGAACACTTTAAGCGTCTACCTGCTACCATTATCAATATCGAGCAAAAAAGAGCAAAAAAATCACGTTTGTTGTATGGGAGCCCCCCTTAATATTAAATTTCTTTTGATTTTTAGTATTTGCTGTTATAGCGGCAACAAAAATACATCATCTGTGAAAATTTCAACTGTCTAGCTACCACGGTACATGAGATACAGCCTGGTGACAGACAGACGGACGGAGAGCTAAGTCTCAGTAATAGGGTCCCGTTTGGCAACCTTCGGGTACGAAACCCTAAAAATGAGAGGGACTCCAAAAAAGAGACATGTTTTATTTAATATCCCTGCATTTAAATATCACCGCATCTCCCCACACCAATCAACGTGCCGTGATTGTTCATTTTGTTTTATTATTAGTCTTTGTTCCTTGTACGATAGTACGGAACCCTTCGTAAGGGAGTCTGACTCGCACTTGACCATAATTATGTATCGAGTTTATTGATGATGTAGGATGTATGAAACCGATTTGATCAGAGCAACTTTATTTTTCACTTCCCAGTACATGCCAGTACATTTTGGCCTGAAAGGGTCACTGATTTGTACGGAGAAGTGAAAAATAAAGTTGCTCTGATCAAATCGGTTTCATTATGAAAGTTGCTCAGAATAATTTTCATTTACACCTTGTATTATTTCGTTATTCCTCAAATAAAGTCGGAGTTATAATGTATTACAATAAAATGTAAAATGTATTTGTGTAGCAAAATGTTTACCTACAGTTTCATATTGTCAACATTATGATGCGACCTCTTAGAAAAATAGGCCATATCGCTAATTACATTATGTCTAGACTTGTAATGTAAGTAAATACATATTCAAAATTAATTATTTCCCATAAGCACAGTCGATTTCATTCATATATGAGCAAAAATCAAGGCTTCAAATATAAATGTACATGGAATGGTACATAAATATCTGAGCAGATTCACATATGTTTTATTGATGGATCTGGTCAGATATTTTGTACCCTTTCATGCACATTGATATATTTGAAGCCTTGGTTTCGCTCATATATTAATGAACTCGACTGTACATAGAAAGATAGATTAAAACACAGTAAATACTTTCAGATTTGAAGAGATGTCCTTTTAGGCAGGGGAATCATGATATGATCAACTGTTTAAAATTTTCGGTAGAGCATGAAATTGTTATATGTGACTTTTATTGTCTTTTGATCAGACTAATATAAAATGTAATTTCATTTTATTAAAGACCAAAATATTGCGTGTATATTTGCAATTTATAGCAATTTGCTATAAACCTGTTTCGCGCAAAAAAGTACCAGAGAGAGAACGATTGCGGGAAGGCTATAAATATAAATGAAATAATCTACGTCTTAATAACAATTACTTTAGCATTAAAAAACCCCCGCATAAAACCAGTCTTCTAGTTTCATCACAATGTCTCATCAGGTGAAATTAAAAGGTCTCATCACAACGAATCTAATGAGCCCAAACTCGATGGGTTTACTAGTAAACATCCCAGGGTTCCAGCTCCAACCTTCGAGCTTCACACTCCACCATCAGATCAGCTCGATAGTACCATATTCTCAAAGTTCTTGTCACAATAAACCAAATGAGCTCAAATTTGACGGGTTTAGTAGTAGGCATCATAGGGTTCCCGCTCCCATCTTCAAACTCCATCACCAGACCAGCTCGATGGTACCATAAGAACCAGCTCCAATCCAAGAAATCTTCTTTCGAATACAAAAACAAATTGGTTCACCCGTTTACGCTCCACTTGCTGAGAGACAGACAGACACACAGAGTGACTCACACGTTAAACTTAAATAACACCCCTTTTCTCCTTCGTCGGGCATGGGTTAATAAATGAGTGGTGATTGTTGTCGTTATTCTTATAAAATCGGTCAAGTACGAGTCAAATTCCCACACGAGTTTTTTTTCTATAGTGACAATGACGGTGGTAGAGCTCGTCTAAGCTGAAATGATGCGCCCGCCTCCTTGGTTTTGTTTTACAAGTAATTACAAAACCAAGGAGTTGGGTACGTCATTTCAGCTTAGACGAGCTCCAATAGTAGTCGGCAATAATTGAAGCCTGCTCTAGCGGCCAAAGCTCTAGCAATAAATGGCAAACTGTACGTGCGAGTCCAGTTTATTTTAACACTTGTAATTCAAACAGGCTCGAACTGCTTTTCCCTCAGAGTTTTACTCGTCGCAATTCACAGTACTGTAAGTAACGTGCGTAATTTATTGAAACATTTGTCAACTGTAGAGGTACGCTTACATGGGCAAATAAAATTGCACAATTCCGAGCAACTATAGCTTTTGTAGCTGGAGATACCGCCACACCACATAGAGCAATTGTAAGCAGTACCTATCGCGGAATCAATGTTCGCAATGTGTTGAAATTAACTGTAATTCCAATTAATTATGATGTAACAAATGTTACTATAATAATTAGTATAATATTATAGTATCTGTGCTATAATAGACATTTCGTATGGCTTTTCCCTCATTACTCGTTGTATTGAGTTTTGGGAATTCTGTCATCAAACCACCATCATTAAGTGTCCGTTTAACTGGTTCGCCGACAAATCTTATTTAACAATAGTTCGCCATTGTTCGGTCGTTCGAGCGGTGCGCTTCTGAGAGTGAAGGGTTTAAGAGAATATTACTGCACGCTCTCGAACGTAAACCTAACATAATTTAAGTTTGGTTTAAGTTAAGCCCACGAAGTTAAGTTGAGTATGAGCATAGAGTGTTTGCTATTACTATAGTATCTGTACTATTACCTTAGTTATTCTAGCTTTAATTCTTAGTCACACTTCCGACTTAGAAACTTATATTAGATAGGTAACTAGATTGAGACTCTATATCGAAGAAAAATGACGATTCAACTTCTTCTCTATTTTCATAGTCATACAGTATTATTAATTGTTACGCATCAAAAGAAATTGGAGAAACCAGTGCCGAGGATTCCTGTGTAAAGTATTTACGCCTTTTCCCATACGGGGTGGCAGAGGCATAGTCCACTTTTCAATACTCCTTTTGCATAACAGAGGGCTCTCGCATCGCCGCCACAGCTATGGAGTATATTGAAGGTCTAAATTTATAGCGATAATTTTAGTTTAATCTCCAGTAGCTTTGGGTTTGCCCGCGGACTCGCCCGCGTCTGAACAAGTTAAATATTTTGTCATGTACCTTCTTTAGTTAAACAAGAAATAAAACGTAGCGGTTGATACCAAACAGAGTTTACTTCTGGTCTATGTAGTAATAATACAGTGCAAATTAGCAAGGCAAAAAATACTACATAAATATGGAGAAATCGTTAAAATCGACAAAAAAAAAACAGGAATTTGTAAAAAACGTCACCACAATACCAGCAAAGACTGTAAGGCGAAGGCTCGAATGTGTGTGTGCGCATGGTGGCTTAATTCAACAAAATGTTGCTCATGTGTGCTCAAACCTAAAGGGCCCCGTACACGTAGAAGCATGCTTGACAAGCATGTTGGTCAAACTTCACGTTTTCATCAAGCAACCGCGATAAAGATCAGGCAAAATGATCAAGCAAGTTGTGAAGCATGCTTGACAAGCATGTTGGTCAAACTTCAAGCCACTGCAATAACGATCAAGCACCCCCGAAGACGTTCAGACATGCTTGTCAAGCACGTCATCAAGCAAAATTTTCTTCAAGCATGATCAAGCACATCAAGCACGTAATTTGCTTGACAAGCACATCAAGCATGGCCGTAAACGATCAAGCATGTTTGACGACATACGTGGTTGTCAAGCATGCTTGAACGTGTACAGGCCCCTTAATGTTTCGTGCTTGTCATTCCTAACACTGAGTCACGGCGCGATACTTTTAGGCCAGAGCCGTTGTCGGAAATATATATATATATATATATATATATATATATATTTATTGTATGGCGGTAATATTGCCCCTTATATTCCCATAAACGGCAATATTGCCGGCAACGGCACAGCAGTAGGCCCGACAGATAAAGAGCGAGTTAGCACTATTTCTAGGACGCCTTCATACAGGATGTAACAGAAAGGGAAAGAGGGTTGTTGTGGACATAATTGTGAATAACTTTCATTATGGGAGCGACTTGATCAGAGCAACTTTATTTTTATTAACTCAGTACATTTCGGGTCTAGCGCTCAGCTCTGATCAAGATGATCCCATAGTGAAATTTGTTCAGAAATATGTCCCTAACAACCTTTTTCCGGCTCGTACACCCCTTTCTGTTACACCCTGTATAATCTGCAACCCTTGCCGGGCCAGTCTAAGTACGAAATTACCGGCTAATTGGGTTGCAGACAGGCAGTCATTATTTGTATTTTACTGTTTTTGTGCAATAAAGTACAACATTGATTGATTGATTGAACTTTTTTATGGTCAATACATGGAGTTGTGTGTGTGAGTCAATCCGAGAATAGTGCCAGCTGAAGTTTCAGGGCCCAGGTGCAAATTCCAGGTCTTCATCAACTTCCAGCTGGAGCCGCACTTCGTACTGGGACCTGTACCAGATCCACCAGCCGAGCGCGTGCCTCGTGGCCGCCGAGACGATCCAGCAGTAGTAGCAAACCTGAGGAAAACAGACTATGTAGTACAAGTCAGGCCAGCGAGTCCTGTCATCTCAAAAGCGCGGCAAATTTAAAAAAATCTAAATGTGGCCATATTGACTATACACCAAATTAACGGAGTTGATACTTTTATGTTTTTTTTTATTTAATTTTCGATAAGTCCTATTTTCTCTCATGACTTGGTTGATTAGTGGAAAAAGATAATATTATATTAGTAAAAACGTGCCTTCGTAAATTCGGGATGGGTTAAGTAGGTACCTATTAAATATATTTTTACCATGCCTGTACAGTTTCCCACTGCTGGGCAGAAGCCTTCATTTCGAGTATAAACTAAACATACATAATTAATTTAACTAATTATTATTCTGTTTTATAATCACAATCAGACTAAAATAATTCAAAACCCATATTTAAGCCACCTGGAAACAATTATGAGTAATTGCAATCTACCACATTTAAATAGATGACTGTAATCAAAAAAGACAGTAGCTGAAATTAAAGAAAAATAATAAATGGTCAAGTAAAGTATCAAAATGTTGTAAGCCAAGTATAACAATTCGTTTGACAAGTAAATAATGTTGCCAGCTTCAAAGTTTGAAAAACTACCAAATGACAGCACTCGCTGGCCAGACTCTAGCAGGCTCTGTGGTAGATTTGTATGTGGCGCCATCTGAACAGGTTAACAAGAAACAAAGTTGTGAAAGTCGTTAATCTCTCACAGCCGTGTGTATAAAGTTATAGTTAGACACGAAACAATTGGAAATAGCAAGTTAGTTATAATTTGATTTATGAATTATTGAAAATAATTTGATGATATTTCTATGGCCTTTGCAATAACAAAAAGTTGACTTGGCAAGATTGCGTGGATATTGAGCAGAGGTTCAAGGCTTCCAAAATAATGAATGTCGAAAAAGTTTCCCTTTTGAACTAATCAAGAAAAAGTGGCCAAGTGCGAGTCGGAGGAAGGGTTCCGTAGTAGCAAATAATTATAAGACTGGATGTTTGAGTTGTAACTTTGTTTTTCATAGTGTTTGTATGAATGACAAAGTTATCTTTGCGTTTTTTAATAAATGTTTTATATCTTAAAAATTGCATATTATATTTCGTTCAAAACAATTTTCGTTGAAAGTTTGTATTGAGATATATATACACAGTATATTGTGTTTTTTAGAATTTTCACTCTCTTAATTTAAAAGTTAGAGGTTATGTGTCCCCCACAACATTTTCCACTTTGGAAGGGTCTGGTTTTCTGGGTTGAAAACTGGTTTTAGAAATTTCAACGTCATTTTCAAATACTTACCTATATCTATAAACACCCCACACATATAGGTTTGATGAAAAAAATTTTTTGGTGTCGGTTCCATCCATAAATGGGGAGCCCCCTTAGTATTTTTTTTATTTTTATAAAATCAATCATATCAATACAAATCATTTATTTGTGATAAATAGGGTAGTACATCTTTTGGTAAAGATTGATGTTTCGTATAGGTTCACTATTTTCAGCCACTTGGCATACAAATATTTGGTTGCACATGCATGACATTAAACCTTAAAGCGGTTTACAGAATACATCTAAATACCAAGTTTCAACTGTGTAGTCCTAAAAGATTATGGAATAAAGTTGCTGTGACATACGGAGGGACAGACAGTCAAACAGATAGATAGACTTGACGAAACTATAAGGGTTCCTTGTTTCTCTAACGGAACCCTAAAAAGGGTCAAGTTCGAGTTCGACTCCAAGAAAAGCTGCACCGTCCGTCGCCCCGTCCGCCGTCCGCCGTTATATCTACACATTCTGTGAAAAAAACAAAAAATAAACTAACATTGCGTCACTCATTTTTCCATCCGGGTGGCAAAGCTATTGCGATATATATAACTCATGAAGTTAAAATTTAAAAAAAAAAACCGGGTTCATGACATAATACTTGGTCCTCCCCGCTCGGTATCGAAAACGAGCCTTAATATCTCCTGACCGGTGAAATCCTCACGTATAACACAATAAAAACGAATATACGATCCTAACAGCCCGAATTTGTATCGCGAAAATGACTATAAACAGCACCACAAAGTTACGAAAAAGAGATGTATAATGTTATCCAGGTAAAAACAAATTAAACTTCACAGTTTTTTATTTCATGTAGAAACCTAACTCTGGACCTGGCTTGTGGCCTTTCAAGTCAAAATAGATACTTTTTATGAACTTTCAAAACGGAACTTTTGTTCCTGAGTTCTATGAAATAACAACAGAATGACGTCATGTAAAAGTGCCATCAAATGCTGTCTTTTTTTTGCACAAAATTGACTTTATAAAATATATCTGCTGGAATTATACAATTCTGAGAATGTCAAGCCATTTTGTACATAATGCTTCAAATTAAGACTTGTTCCTAGATTTATTGGATTACCTTGGCCACAAGCCTATTTCTGATTTCCTACAATTGAGAATAAACTATTGGGTCTCCCTTTCAAACAAAGAAAGAATTTTTGAAATCAGTTCAACCAGTTTAGACAAACATTAAAAAAAAATATACGCGTGTAGCACCGTACACGTGTTAGAAGTAAAACTTCTGTAGCTAGATCATTAAGTGGTACCTATACTATACACCTATACCTACCTATACTAAAAGAGATTTAAATTTCCAATTTTGAGATCCAATCTCTGCTTCAAGTTACTTATAAGTTTCAGACGTCCGATTATTTGAAATTATTTTATACTTGTACTTACTTTTAATACGTCATGTCATTTATTTCCCACCATTCCTTATCTACAATTTGTCGCGCTCGTGGTGATATACTTAACTCATTCAATAGTGTCACTACTATTTGCATCTCGTTCAGATTATATACCATCTGACGTCACGTCTTTAAGCCGTCTCGCTCAAATGTATGCATTGCTTTGCTTGTTTTAGAAATCCATATCGACCCGTGTGACATTGATGAAACTCTTTTCTTACAAACTGTATGGATCGCATCGCAGCTGTCAAACATAAGTTCCGGTTCCAACAAAGAGGTTTTTTGTTTGTCCCAGCCAGCGGCGGCGGCGGCGGCGGCGCCATCTTGGCCATACCGGAAATCAAGAACTCGTGGAAGAATGCTTAAAATAATTTTTATTTGTTAACGTTTCATCAGGTTTTTCTCTCACTAATTAACATTCTTTATTGTACGAATGTATTATTATCTTATCTGATTAGTTAAAAACCGTATTGAAAATAGTTGCGGTTTTAAAAGTCTTCAGCCGACCCTGACGTCACCGATTCCAATTTCCGTTACATTTCTTAGCCACTCGTGATAGCACCCGGCTAGTAACAATTGAAAAGCAAATATATGAATAACCCACAGTTGAGAGGTTAAATAAATTTTACCCCCGTGCCCCAAGAAGTTTTACTTCAAAAAATGCAACCCAATTGATAACCCTCCACGGTCCTATATTTTGAAGTCGATTAAAAATAGTGCATGACAATTGACAATAATACAGGCAATTAACAGTCCTTTGGCGGACGGAAGGAGAGGGCCCGCGGGGTGGGGCGAGGCGGGGCGGAGGCTTAGTAAATAGGGTTCCGTTCGGCACCCTTCGGACAGACAGGACTATATTACAGTGTGGTACTAGTTTCTGCGTGACAGGTTTAATTTATTCACTATCGTCGGTGATATTGGGATGTTTGCGTTTTCCACGCGATATGATGATTTGCATTAGGCGATGACCTTTGAATGTTATTGGCGAAAAACATCATACATACGACTGGGTCACATTACCTCTACCCTCTACCTATAGATACCCTCTACATTGCATTGGTGACCAATCGAGCGCGTAGCGACGACGACGCGACGGCGACGACCGACGCGACGACACGTCACGAAACCATTGCATAATATTGGGTCGGGTAAAAAAAAATCTTCGTATTTTGTATAAAGACCGTAACGGCTCGAACAAAAAGGTGCATCTTTGACTTAAAAATATCGGATTTAACCCAACTTTGTGCTACTTTTACTGACACTGTGGGGGCTATTTGGGAGGTGTCAAAACCGCACTAAACTAGAGGAACTAAAGGCACTAAACTGACAACCTTCAAATCCGACAGCTCTTGCGCGGTGGCCATAGATTCCATTTTCAGACACACCATTTTAATTAGTTTAGTTAGTAAGTTCGTGTCGCCTCCCAAATCGCAGGCAGTATTAAGTTTATAAATATCATAAAATTTTTTCACGGCCATCGTTGCATGTCTTCTTTCTTTTCTAAAACTTTAAAATATACTGAATTTTTCCATTCGATTCACTCATTGTGACATAAAGAAAAACAAATGAAAAATTGTATTCATTCCTTTTTTGAAATTTAACCTTTTTAATGACATCAAAACTAGCCAGATACAACTACTACATCCAAAGATATTTATAATAGTTACAAATATACACAATACAAAAAGACTTAATACCCGACCTATTATTGTATCTAACGTTTAAATAAGACTGCTCCTTTTTGTTACACTCTCTATTAGGAAATTGAAAACATCGTGTAATCCTGTCTTTTTGAGATGTCAGCTTTGAAATTGCAATAATGCCACCGTCGTCGTCGTCGTACCGTAATGAAACATATCCATCTGCCTAATAAACCGTCGACAAAGCTATCAAGAAGGGTAAGTAGTAGTAGTTGTAGAAGAAGTAGTAGAAGCGTGGGCCGACAGACAAATAAAACTCATACGGCAGAAACGAATGGGACCCAACAGATGAGAACAACGTCTATTTGTGCAAGATAAAGTCGGTACATTACGAGGGTCTAGGCGTTATTCGTTTTTAGGGTTCCGTACCCGAAGAGTGCATAACGGGACCCTATTACTAAGCCTCCGCTATCCGTCCGTCCGTCCGTCCGTCTGTCCGTCAGCGGGCTCTCGGGGGCGAACCGTACATAATAGGTTGAAATTTTCAAAGAATTTGTATTTCTATTGCCGCTACAGAGTACAGAGAGAGATAAGATGGCCTTTGTACACAATTTTTAGTATATACTAGCTGTTTTTAGGGTACCGTACCCGAAGGGTGCCAAACTGGACCCTATTACTGAGACTTCGCTGTCCGTCTGTCCGTCCGTCCGTCCGTCCGTCCGTCCTGTCTGTCACCGGGTCCGTCTGGACGAACCGTAATAGCTAGAAAGCTGAAATTTTCACAGAATGTGTATATCTGTTGCCGCACCAACCACAAACACTGAAATACGAGCGATATTGCAAATTAAAGGGGGCCCCGATACAAGAGACGTGTTTAGATACACTTACGCATTTCAAAATGGAGATCTTGACTGAAACTGTTTATTTATTGTCATAGCAACCATGTCATAGACACATATACTAAATATGATAGCATATTTCGCGTCAACCCACATGGTTGTGGTTAGCCGGTGCGGTATGATGTAGACTCTCAATCCGGAGGTCGTCGGTTCAAATCTCGTGAAGGCATAAACTTTTTAAATTTTCTTTTTGTTTATTTTTTATTGTTTTGAGTGCCTTTGATTTCTTGTACGATGGTACGGTATCCTTCGTGTGCGATACCGACCCGCACTTAACCGATTATTTTAAATGTCTGTGTGCAATAAAGAAATTTTGAATTATGTTTGAAGTATGGCGCGACAAAATTTTTTGGGAGTAGAGGACATTATTCTGAACAACTTTCACTGTGAAAGCGATTTGATCAGAGCAACTTTTTTTACATCTCAATACATTTTTGGCCGAGCGGTTATCAGATTAGAGAAGTGAAAAATAAAGTTGCTCTGATCAAATTGGTTCGATATCACTAGTTGTTTAGAATGAAATGAAATATGAAATGAAATAATTTATTTGCGTTGATGTGCTACAGTCATAGGTCTTATTAGTAAGTATAATGATAGAGCGGCACATTCAGCCAATTTGTGGCATGCAAATGGTATTTGTATGTACGTACGACATACGTTCTCTAATATTAAAATCCGTAGGTGCGTTAGGTTAGTATACTAACCCTGAATCTTATTGAATTTATTCATAATTATCATAATAGAAACATAATAGTGAAGTGAAGTGTAATGAACTAACTAACTCCCCAAAATGTGTTGTCGCTCTATACTCCAAACACCCGGTAGAAATTAAAGAGGGTCCCCATACAAGAGAAGTTTTTTGATACACCCTGCATTTAAATAATAATTATTTATCACTGAGACCAATCTGGGAGAAAAAAGCACTGTAAGCCAAAAAGGCAACTAAGGCCTCTAAACGTCATAATGACGTCATTTTAGTTGATCAACAACAAAATTGGTCCCGCAATATTTCAATATGACCGTAAACGCGTCTTCCCATATCGTTGCGGTAGCGCAGCCATTCTCGAAATCTCGTGAGGGCATAATGTTTTTATTTTCTTTTGTTTTTATAAATATTAACGTTTTACGAGTAGTAGGTTTTGTTGTACGATGGTACGGGACCCTTCGAGTGCGAGTCCGAACTGCACTTGACCGAATTTGTGTTTATTATTTGTGTGTTAAGCAAAATTATGAATTAAAAACCAGTGGATCTTGAAGCATCATGTGTTGAAGAACACAAAAAATATCAGGATAATAATCAGGATTGGATAATTAAATTCATATTTGTTTATTGCATACAGATATTTAAACAACAACGGCTTTTCCACAAAAACTTCCAAACTTACCAAGGTCATGCAAGCCAGGACGAAAGTGGATGCCAGGGGCCAGGGTGCTGTGCCCTCTTGAGTCATCAGACCGGTCAGGGTCCGGCCCGACAGCCAGGCTGCGAAGACAGCTAGCGGTGACATCAGCATGATGCCGAGACTATCCACCATGAGCTGAAAAACAACAGCACCACGATACAGGGCCTATTTTAGGGCCACAATAATCTATTGTTGGTTGCAACAACTTTGCATAAATACTTTCAAAACCTACTTTCAATCGGCTCTGAACCAGGGTGATCAAGGAAGAATGGTTCAATCTGATTGATTGATTACACTTTGAGTAAATGTATGCATATCGTTGGGGTCATTAGATGTTACTTATGACACAGCGTCACGCCTTTTGCCATACAAGGTAGCAGAGACACAATTATGCCCAAGGTTAGACAGTTATTAAGTACTTCATTTTGCGTGAAAGGGGGCTTCATTTTGCATGGGGACTCTATTCTGGCCACTCTGAGAGAATGCGATCCTGACACATGTATCTAACTGCTTAAGACCTACACAATCGATATCTAAATAGAAATAGTGTAAGTTTATTTTTTTTTCAAAACAACTCGTGTTCGATTCCCGAGCTGAGTACATGAGAATGCAGTTTTTCTTCTTATTAAAATCGATGACATGGTTCCTAAGAACAGATCTTCGTATGTCAGTTTCAGACTTTCCCATACTGACCGATTTAAAATGTGTCAGGATCGCAGTCCCACAGTAGCCAGAGTATAGTGGAATATATTTGTGTTTATTATTTGTTCGAATCGAAAACGGGCATCCATCATATTTTGCAAAATTATTCGGTTCTGTCCAATGAATTCACTCCACCCCAAAAAAATATTTTGCGTAAGGTTACAAGATATATTGAATTATCATTTAATTAAGTCTAGACTATATAGACTAGATCCAACCAATCTCTGGTATATTTTTAGAATAAATATAAATTGTTATTGTTATGATTTGAAATTAATATATGTAACTAATTTTGTTTTTACTTATCAGATATTTTCATGTTGTAACCAAACTACTAAACCGATTCCTTATTTTTAGGGTACCGTACCCGAAGGGTGCCAAACGGGACCCTATTACTGAGACTTCGCTGTCCGTCTGTCCGTCTGTCCGTCCGTCCGTCCGTCCGTCCGTCCTGTCTGTCACCGGGTCCGTCTGCACGAACCGTAATAGCTAGAAAGCTGAAATTTTCACAGAATGTGTATATCTGTTGCCGCACCAACCACAAATACTGAAATATGAGAGATATTGCAAATTAAAGGGGGCCCCGATACAAGAGACGTGTTCTTACGCATTTCAAAATGGTGATCTTGACTGAAACTGTTTATTTATTGTCATAGCAACCATGTCATAGACACATATACTACACATTTAAATATGACAGCATATTTCGCGTCAACCCACATGGTTGTGGTAGGTATGATGTAGACTCTCAATCCGGAGGTCGTCGGTTCAAATCTCGTGAAGGCATAAACTTTTTAAATTTTCTTTTTTTTTATTAGGGTACCGTACCCGAAGGGTGCCAAACGGGACCCTATTACTGAGACTTCGCTGTCCGTCTGTCCGTCCGTCCGTCCGTCCTGTCTGTCACCGGGTCCGTCTGCACGAACCGTAATAGCTAGAAAGCTGAAATTTTCACAGAATGTGTATATCTGTTGCCGCACCAACCACAAATACTGAAATACGAGAGATATTGCAAATTAAAGGGGGCCCCGATACAAGAGACGTGTTTAGATACACTTACGCATTTCAAAATGGAGATCTTGACTGAAACTGTTTATTTATTGTCATAGCAACCATGTCATAGACACATATACTACACATTTAAACATGATAGCATATTTCGCGTCAACCCACATGGTTGTGGTAGGTATGATGTAGACTCTCAATCCGGAGGTCGTCGGTTCAAATTAGGGTTGTAACGGAGCTCCGCCTCCGCCTCCGAAAGTTCGGAACTTCCGAAAGAAATCATACCTCCGACTCCGAATCCGCCTCCGCCATTTTTGAACGGAGGCTTAACGGAGTTAATTTACGTTCAAAAATGTACACGCAATGTGACAGTAGCGACGACGCTAGGCATCACGGCCGCTCGGCTGAGTATTGATATGAGAACGCAATTGAATGAAGTGAAGATTGTTTGTGCGAATGGAACGCGCGGGCAGTGGGTAGGTATGTTGACAGGAATCAACCTGTCGACTTTTTCACTAGATTGCGTTTTACCGAATAGTTCCTTTATCGAAGTCTTTATTGTCAAAGGTTAAGTACGACAATGCTTTGATCCAGGGGAATTTAAACTTGAAACAGACTCTAGCTCGCAGTTGTAAATACTTAGTTGTGTTGTGATGTGACTGAACCTCGATTGTTTTGAATGCCTCTTCTTAACTATGAATACCGTTAATAATTATTGTTAAAGTGTAATGTGTAAGTATGTCCTATAGCTTTTAAATAAATAGGTACTTTTCCGAAATAAATAAAAAATACATATTTTTTCTATCTCCGCCTCCGCCTCCGTTAACCTCCGACTCCGCGGAGGCGAAGCTCTTCACCTCCGCCTCCGACTCCGCCTCCGATAAGACGCCTCCGTTACAACCCTAGTTCAAATCTCGTGAAGGCATAAACTTTTAAAAAAAAAAATTGTTTATTTTTTTTATTGTTTTGAGTGCTTTTGATTTGTTGTACGATGGTACGGTACCCTTCGTGTGCGATACCGACCCGCACTTAACCGATTATTTTTAAATGGGACCATTATGAGTAACAAAAAAAAACTTTTATGAAATCGGTTCATAAATAGTATCATTTAGTTTAATGTGTATTACATCGAACACACATTGAACTAAATGATAAAAAAAACATACAACCGAATTGAGAACCCCCTCCTTTTTGAAGTCGGTTAAAAACGGAGAGAAGAGGTACAATCAATGTCGAGGACCTTTATTGTTGAATGTATAAAATCTCAAGGGCCAATGACGTCATACTTATTCATGAGAATGAGCCCCACGTCTTCACTGAATACTAAACCTGAAGTAGGGTTACTTAAAAGAACCCACTTGCAAAGTATAAAGCCTAAGCGGCTTTAACAGAAACTGTGGTTCGTCCATGCTAGTTCGTAAAGAGTGCCATGTGTAGATAATGTTCCAATAGTTTGATAATAGTACTAAAAACTTTTAAACCTTAATTTTACCAGACTACTTTCTAGAAAAAGAAATTTTAGTTTGAGTACTGAACGATGAATATTAACTTAATTTTATAGCATTTTGTTGGTTAAACTATTATCCTTAAAATCATTCCCTAATATGAATGGTACTAAGATTACCTGTTTAGCATTCTGGCTCAAAAACCACATGACCAAGGCCTTCGGGAATCCGTATTTGTGAACGCGTCGTGTTGTATACCTTGTTCCGCACAATTCACACCTGGACTTGCCCGACTCTGTCAGCCAACGCTCCAGACATTTCACATGGACTCTCCCGACGGTCCCTCGACAGGCACAGGCGGATATTAGAGCACCAAGCTCGACTGTCAACGAGTTACCACCGTGACAGATCCTGCACATATCGTCGTTCAACGACCCTTCACTAGGTCTCACTTCCGCATTGGACACAACTGTCTCTACCTGTTCAGTGACATCATTGTTGGTTAACGTTATATCAGAATCTGGTGACGCTGTGGTAATAGCTGCTGCAGAGAGTTCAACTTCTATTAAATTCAATGCACTGACTGATGCATCTACGTAGATGGGTTGTTGAAGACTTGTGTCTTTGCGGGCGCTCTTATTTTTTGAACTATTTGAGCGCTTAGGACTTCTAACTTTAACACGATGCGGAGGTAAGTATTTGTCTTGTCGAGAGCTTGTTGGGCGGTTTTCTGTTCTTGGAACTCTTTGACGAGAGACCGCGGGAGCATTTGAAATACGCGTGGCATCATTTTCATCTGATGAAATGCCTTTTACTTCAGCGACAAATATCTCAATATCGCTGGAGTTTGATTTTAAATTCTTCTTTTTATCAGTGTTACCATACAAGGAAACATGAGCTCTTTTAGCCTTCACTACAGACGTAGAGCTTGAATCTATAGATACTGGATGACCTTTAGGTGTGCTAGAATCCTTGGATAAAGGTTTTGGTTTATTATTTTTTGTTGTAACGGGTACGACCATTTGTACAGTTCCAGGTTTTCCTGCTTCTCGGATTGGCATGGATAGTCTGAAAAGATCAGAAACAGTGGTATAAAAGAAACTCTCAAGGCATATCAATAGTTTTCAAGGCATAAATAACAAGCAGCAAGCAAGGCTGACTTTTGACTTTTCAGTTGTCTTTACGGTCATTGTTATCGGAATAATGGACTAAAGATAACTCTTCTAATCATTATAGGTCTCAGGTCATTATGAATGTAAAACTATCGCAAGGTTTCTTGACAAGTGCGCGAGGTCACCCTCTCTGTCGCCCATCTTGTACCCATGCACCGCTACCTACCTCCTCTAGGCGGCATTCAGCCCAACAAAATTCCTCTATTCCAATATGTTCAACTGTATGATCAACTGGTTGAACAAACAGGACTGCTTTCGTTCAATTTGTTCAACTAGTTGATCAGACAGTTGAACATATTGGAATAGAGGGAATTTTCAGTCCAAAAAGTTTAACTGTGAAATGTAGTTGAACAAACTGGACGAAAGTAGTCCAGTTTGTTCAACTAGTTGATCAGACAGTTGAACTTATTGGAATAGAGGAACAAAATTTGCGTCGGATTGCTATGGTACAGCGTTTTAGTCGTTAATGTTAGATGAGCATTTGCGTTTCTTTTGTTCTTACATGTCAACTTAGCACAAAGAATAAAGGGAGTTTCGCTTCGCTCACCCCCTTTATCCTTCACATACCCTGACCTTCACCTAGACATACCATACATGAATACTAACTAAAATTAGCCTTTCTTCTAACATTAGCTGTAGAGCTCGTCTAAGCTGAAATGACGCGCCGCACTCCTTAGTTTTGTATTTACTTGTCATACAAAACCAAGGAGTGGGGCGCGTCATTTCAGCCTAGACGAGCTCTAACACCTAACATTAGCCGGCCTATCCATATCCATTGTCATTGTCTATCGTGGCTTTGCCAACCCGGATGGGAAAAGGCGTGACGCTATGTTATATCCATTGTCAAGTGGTCGATCAACACGCATCTAAAGATACCTCTATTCTGATAAGAAACAATGGTTAGATTACCCTATAGTCTTTTACCTACATTTGTACTCAATTGTCGAGTTGATACAGGCAAAACAGCGAGCAAGTGCTAGTAATATACATGCATAGGTGGCCAATTAGGTGGCCGGTAGGCAGTGGACCGGAATGTCGGGGGACAGATGCGAGTGGCGTGCTTTGGGAGAGGCCTATGCCAAACAATGGGATGATACGGGCTGATATGATGATGATGATGATGATATATTTGGAATGAACTAATCAAGCCCTTTCATTTAATACCAAACACGACCTTGTTCCATTTTTTTTTTAAATCCGTGAGTCGATGCCCCCTAAAGGGCGCCATATTGAATTTAGCGTGACGTCATATATCCTATGTTAAGAGGACGATCAAGACGCTTCTAACGATACCTCATTTGTCACATTCTGATATGTAGTTTAGATGTTCTGGTGGAACAAAATTAAATGAACATACATACACACATACATACGGTACGGACATCATCTGACCAACTTCTCACCTGTGCATTTTCATTTTCTTTTTAATTTATAATTTTATGTTTGTTCCACTGTTTTACCTCCGTACAATGTCGAAATGTTTAGATTAAGTAATTTAAATCCGTTATTGGCTTTTGTTAAGTTTTAATTTATAAAAACAATGTAATTTAGCTGTGGATTTTTTAAGACAAACAAAATAAAATAAAATTAAAATAAAAACTTTTACTATGATACCGATTTGATCAGAGGAACTTTTTTTTCACGTCCCAGTACATTTTGGCCTGAGTGGGTTAGTTGATTTGTATGAAGTAAAAATAAAGTTGATCTGATCAAATCGGTTTCATAGTGAAAGTTGCTCAGAATTATGTCCTTAACAACGCCTTAAAATATTTCACAGTTACCCTGTAAAAACATAGGTACATACATTTGTATTTTATTTTTCTCTGTCCATCCTGGGTTTGCTGGAAGAGATCTCTTTTTAGAGATAAGCTTGCCTTTTTAAATTACTTCTCTGTATTTCCCGTGTTTTGTCGTTTATGTGCAATAAATATATACGAAATATATACCTACGAAATACCATACAAACAGGTCAACCACCCTCCCTCTTGGCTTCGTATCGCTGTATTTGGGTAGTAAATAACAGGTTCATTGCATGTTCATCGCTTTATTTCTTGTAACCTTGTAAGTAAGTATTTATTCAAAAGTAAGTAACAAACTTGTAACAAATACTATTAATAGATACTTACTAATATACGTATAAAATGAAAAGGGTTCTAAGCTGATAGAAATAACGGCTCTCTAGCAATCCATATTCATATATCATCATTGCGATATTTGACGCCACAATGTGGCATTAACGAGCCATTGTGGCAAAATTTGGTCGATTTGTCGAGGTCACTTTGTTCGTAAAACACGATATCTTGAAAGCACACTCTGCCTGCTGCCTGCCTATGTCAGTCCTTATTTTGTTCATGATGAAGAATGCCCTCAATCAACGATATTCGATTCACTGGGTTTGATTGAACGGACTAAGTCGTTACTCCAGTATTTTTACAAGTTATTGAAAATAATCGAACCAGATCGCGCTTACCTAAGTGTCTGTGTTTCATTTTGAATTTTAGCTTTGCTTTTGACAGTTGCGTCGTTTTGAAATAAAAACTTCCTTCTCCTTGTATTAGGCATTTTTACTGTAATTTAATTATATTTAATTCTTCTAAAAATAAAACATTTTTAGTATTTCTCCATATTTATTGGCTTGAGCCTCGGCAGCAGATCCAGAAACATAGATTCACAGAGAAAGTAGTCCACAGATTACAAATACGTTTTGCTAATGCACTAATGCATAGATTAAAATTTAAAATGCATATCCAGAAGGGCGGTGGGCCTAGCGCATTTTAGCCTAGATGCAAAAATTATATTGGCGAAACCTTCTTACTCTTTCGCTCACTCGGTTTGTCTCTGTCAGTCTGTCAAAGCTGTTGTACTGGCCACGAAGAATGAATCGGATGGATAAGAGTTTCTACTGATCAATCTGAGGATCAATCATGATAGGTAGATAAGAAAACACAAACTTATTTGTTATAAATAATTTAGATTATTCTTATTTTTTTAGAAAATAAATTTAGTAAAATGGGGATCCACACTACCACTTTATCCCTGTAGAGGGCGCATCATCGGTACGGCCAGGCTGAACTGTCATCAACTGTCATTCCCGTACAATTGATCCGTTTTCTGTGGTTTGCCTGCCTCTTTGTGCCGTACCAGGATGTGATAAAAATAGGGTTCATCTATTTCCCAAAAATCCCGACCTGAAAAAGCGATGGGAAAAAGCAATTCGAAGAAAAAACTTCGTTGCAACAATGCACTCGAGGATAAGCAGAGACCAATAAAACTAAAATTAAACCCCTATAAAACTAAAATTAACTACAAATCTGTTCTTAGCGAAAACATAAACAAAGATTGACATTGACATGGCCGGACCGCTACTAGCGCCATCGGCGGATTCGTTTTGCCTGTGGATCCCATTAGTGAGCCCATTAGGCTCTTAGTCACGTGACCGCAAACGGTAAGTTACGTCATTCTGTTCCACAAAAACCGGAAACACGTAGTTGGTTGTTTACATTTCAGTAGAACCTCTTTAATAATCTGTGGCAGACTGGCAGAATGAAGCAGGTTACATACATTTGGGATTGTTCGTAAACTCCTTGTACAACTTCCAACAATCTTTTGGCTGATGAGTGACGTTTACCGGGAGGACGCCAGCTCTACGCAACATAATACAACGAACCTGTCACAACCGTATAGGGAGTATAGTATAGAGATGGCACATCGTCAGAAAAAAAAGAAAAGAAAGAGATGACATAATACGAATCATTTTTGTGTAAGCGAGAAACAATAACGATCACCCTGAGCGATCACCTGTCCCTTACCCGCGTGCCCGCGTATGCGTTTTTGTTGTTGGCCACAGAATTGTCAAATGCTTGTTTGCTCTTGTTTTGACAGATGAGTGGCAGAAAATCTCTGATTTTGAACCTTATGCTTATTGAGAACCAACTCTATCTCCATCTCAAAGGTGTACGCGTGCACTCCGTCTATTCCTTTCTCTGTCTACGGTCACAACGAGGTCACAACACAGACCTTTCATTTCTCATTGGTCATCAAGCGTTTAGTTCCAGGTTCCAGCTGTTCCAGCCAATTTGTACATAATGCTTCAACGACTTGTTCCTAGATTTATTGGATTACCTTGGCCACAAGCCTATTCAATACGGAATTGATATAAATTTCAGCTTGATACGTCCACGCGTTCTTGATATAAAAGGTCTTGCAAAACACACAGACGGACACACAGACAGACAAACAGACAGTCAGACCGACGGACGGAAAACAAAGTGATCACATAAGGGTTCCTTTTTTATCCATTCAAGGATCGGAACCCTAAAAATCCAAAATTTAATGCACTTCAACTCTACAAAAGTTTTGACTTCTGATTGGACGTAATTAAAATTTGACAACCGCTAAATGGAGTCACTTGACCGCGTTGTACATAATTGTATTTAAAATCCATTTAGCAGCTGTCAAAAGTCGGTTGTTGACGACCTGTGCCGCAGCAGCAGTTGTGGCTCTAACATTCGAGATTGTCCAGGGTTCGATACCTGGGGTTAAAAAGAAACCCAAGGTCTTGGATGTTCACATGTGTGTGATGTCTCTTTCTGGATTCCACGACACAGGTTATCCTAGTGTGGGCCAGAACTCAGAAGCAATACACGCAATACATAATGTTCCTGTGAAATATCTTTATTCGGCCATCCATCCCTTCGTCAGTGTATTTGGTCAAATCGGGCAGATAACAATAGATAATTGAAACAAAAAGTAAACTTTAGAAAAAACCGACTTCCACAAACCCTATTTGATTAGATTGAGTTTAATATACAAACTGTACCCCCTTATCCCCCCCCTTGGGGAATTAATTTTGTCAAATCCCATATCAGTGCTACCACACGCTACTAAGGAACCCCTGTACAAAGTTTCATGGCTCTAGGTCCACCGGTTTATGTTATGCGTTGCCGGCCCGTCAGCCACGCATTGTATTTGTACCTAGTATTGAGGAGATCTGGTGGCCATATGTGATCTTCATCAGCAGTTCCTTATCACAATATTATGCGTACCATGTGCATTTGCACGAGTTATTATGAAAAACACAAAAATCACAATAGGTCTGCCTATAATATTTGAAGAGTTCCCTCGATTTCTCCAGGATCCCATCATCAGATCCTGACCTGGTGTCAATGGGACCAATGGGAAGGTAAACCCTTTCAAACAAAAAAATAATTTTCCAAATCGGTCTATCCCTTTAAGCGCTATCGGGGCACATACATAAAAAAAAAAAACCGGACGAATTGTAAACCTCCTTTGGGAAGTCGGTTAAAAAGTAATAGTTCAGTTCAGTTCAAAAATTTTATTGACCATAAAATCATACATATTACTTAGTCAACGTCAATTGTTATAAAGTACCCACTGATGAGAAGTTAACGACTGAATGCAAATCTTCATAGTTGTACGTTTGAGGGCTTTCAAGCTAGATAAAGGTTTGAATGCGCAGTCAACTCGTAGGGAGAGCTTGGTTCACTCGAGGGTTGATTGGTCGAGGTTGCCGAAAGCAAGTTAGTTCAGCGGTGTCGACGTCTCGCGAAGGTCGCACCCCGTATCTCATCCCCGTCGCGAATGAAAGTTTCACGAAAATGTCTTTCAAAAACATTGCTTGATAGTGTTTTCCATACTTTCAAGTGTTTCTTCTGTGGTGTTTTGTGATTTAATAATAAAACCGCAGTTAGAGTAGGACTGATTTTATTTGTTTAGGTGATAAAGGTAAGTTTATTTGATACTTTACAGTGATAGTGATGATATGAGTTATTATGATCGAAATTTGTCGCAAAAATGACTCGTATTAATAGTTTCACAAAAAAAACTGCTGAAAATGGCTTAACTTAGTACAAACAAACAGTAAAACTGTTTTATTTTTTAATATATCATTTTCACATCCGGATAACATTGTGTCGTTGGAACCAGAAACAGCGACGTCACAAACATGTAAACATTCAAGACATCGGCATTTTTCTTCCTCTCCAGTCGAGATTCGAACCT
The DNA here is from genome assembly GCA_963457715.1 of Argyresthia albistria. Classification (NCBI taxonomy): domain Eukaryota; kingdom Metazoa; phylum Arthropoda; class Insecta; order Lepidoptera; family Argyresthiidae; genus Argyresthia; species Argyresthia albistria. Next base: position 9,377,422 of record OY735263.1, read on the forward strand.
GGGGACCTCTCGCTTCAAAAGCACAGCCTCGACCGCAATGCCACAAAAGTCATCTGTAAATGACGTACGCAATCTTACCATATTTTATTTGTATAATAATTTACGAAAACGCACGAGTAACTGTAAAAAACCAACTTGCTCTAAAGCCGGGAATACACATGCAAACTTACATAGTACTTGCATACAAGCTCCTTGCACGTGCAAGCTACTTTCATGTTATACACTAACTTGCATGCATGTATCTTGCTCGCAAGTAGATTGCACACCATTTGATTTTCTTGCATGAAAGCTGAGGGAGGGGACGCGGGGGCAAAACTGGCACGTGTGAACAGACGCGCAAGTATTGGGCATGCAAGTAACTATCGAGACTTCGCCGGTTTTTTTGGCTTTGTCTTTTGATTATTCTGTGGTTTTGAGTTCAAGTTTTTTTTTATTTCTTTTGTATTATTATGTCGTCGCGGTGGGGAGATGAGAAGAGTTTACAGTTTATTCAGTTGTACAGAGAATACGCATAGAGTATGCAAGCTACAGTCATGTCGTATATACACATGACTTGGAAAAACAGGCATGCAAGTACGCAACCTGCATGTAAGTTTAACTTGCAAATGTATCACTGAGGGCTAGTAACTTGCATATGTCATAAAACTTGCACGCAAGCTACATGTCTGTTTTACTTGCATGTGTATTCCCGGCTTAACGCTCGGCTGTCCAAAAGTAAAACCTAGCAAGCGACCTCGTATCTATCTCGTAAAAAACGCAGAGAGTGGAAATGCGAAAAAATTAAACTACTAAAATTACTAAAATTATTTCCGAGAGCAAACGCTGTTAAAAGTTACTGTAAAAAATTAATAGCATCTGAAGTCCATTAAAAATTACATAGTTTACCACTTGACTCCGATAAGGAAATTTTTCAAATTCGCGTGTTGCAGCGACCCTGATATCTTTTTCACGAAATAGTTCTTGTCAACTCAATGACATTGAGCATAAATAACCAGCCAAGTGCGAATAGGACCGATCACACTTGGAGAGCGTAACACGTGTAATTAGGTTTCCACATAAAAACTAAAGTGTGATGTCATCCATGTAAACCAAATTGAATATTTATTAAGAAAGACACAAATTTGCAGTTTTCGGATTTTTCCCTTTATTTGTGCTATAAGACCTTGCTTCGTGACAAACATGATTCTAGGTCAACGGGAAGTATCCTTTAGGTTTTGATTCCCTTGCGAGTTCCACGCGTGTTCATACAAATTCAGCAAAGTCAGAAAAATTATGACATAATATCGCGGTATCTTTTGATTGCGTAGACCTAGAAGTTTATTTTTTTTCACAGCTCCAAGGGATCATAGACCTGAGTAATCGATATTAATTTCAACATGATACCTCCACGCGTTCCTGAGAAAAAGGGTCGTGACAGACGGACAGACAGACAGACAGACAGACGGACAACAAAGTGATCGTATAAGGGTTCCTTTTTTTCCTTTTAAGGATCGGAACCCTAAAAACAGTGTTTTTTGTAAAAAATAAAAAAACACATTTTCTGAACTTTATTTCAACATGATTGTATCCAAAAACCACCACAAATCGAATTGCTAAATTGAGGCTACCAAACTTTCAGCGATCGATAAATGGAAAATAACTTTTGAATTATTCCGAGGAAAAGTGAGTCAGCTCATATAGGCAAACGATTGATTGACGTAACATAACAATGCAGATGTATAAACTCCCAACGGTTTGGGTCCATTGCGATAACTATGAACATAAACATTAAACAGTCGTAATTATGTCATGTATGGTAATATTTTTTCAACACAGGGTCTGTTTTTGTTTCAGGAGCGTGGGCGACAAAGACAAGACTACTGACGAATTTAGTGATTGCCTTACTTATAGTTTCTCGTGTATTTAGATATTCATTTTATTTTGTATTATCCGACATGATATTTTAAAATCAAGAGACACGAACCTAATGTGAAGAATTGAACGATTTCCTAAATGTTATTATTGTTCTAACGATATGGTCAGTAAATATTCATTTGAAAAAATTACGTGTGCGTGTATACATGGTGTCTCTATAGTCCTTTTAGAAAGTGAGGATTTAGTGGGTATCTAAAGTAATCTAAACGTTTAACTATGATAAATGACAAATACGCAGAAATGAATGCCAGCAAAATGCAGGATATGGAGGTAAGTGAATTATAAACAATGTATTCTGCTATTGCCACAGCACAGACCAGCAACGATAAAGCGCACATATCATATTTCCTACTGGATGTAACTAAAAAGTTAACTATATATACTTTAATGGGCTCTGCTCTACTCACGATGCAATCTGTCTCGCGATTTTTGGCTGCAACTTGTATTTATCTCTCTGTCTATCTTCCTGTTATGTCCTTCTCTAGCGGTCGCAAGGCAACCTGCCTTCTATGAGTTGCAGCGACAGATTGCAAGCCAGGTTGCATCGTCGTGAGTAGAGCCCATAAGAGTCTAGATATCTTAATGCGTTGCATTGCATTGCATACGTTGCGTACGTGGCTCAGTTTGTCCTTGCCTTTAGTTTATTACGTACCTATCGCGTGAGATTGTAATCAATTTATTGTGAACTCAGCAACGACTGGACAAAAGTTTATATTTCCCTTTGCATTTGCATGACGAACCCAACATGATGGATAAAGGTTCGCTTCGCTTGCTACAGGTTGTGTATACGTGGGAGATGGACTTCAACAAGAGCTTCCTGGGTGCTGCTACGGTGCTGGTGCCCCGGTCGACGGTGTCCACGGAAAGTACCTCATCACTGCCGGCGTGGGTCAACAACTCATGGGTCTGCCTGTTCGCAGCCATGTTGGTTATTGCGATTGGCGGGAACGCGATTGTCATTTGGATTGTTGTAGGTGAGTTTCTTTTTATCAACCGTGGCCATTTTATTTATTTTTACGCTTTCGGTCGGACAATAACTTCTGCGTCTGTGTTTGGAGTTTCGAGATTTCAAAAATTGACGGGACGGTGAAGTTTATATGCAAGGTCAAACTTTACTCGAGTTTTGTGTTATCTCGCGCTCCATCCGTCGGGCCTGAATGTTTTAAAAAAGTAAGTTAATAAAGAAACAGATAGGAATCGGGACAAAACCTGTAAAGATAAAATACTACTTTACTTTGCACTTCATTCACAAACGACTAAAATAGCCAAGAACATCTAATTTTACCATTTCTGTATAAAAATAGCTTATAGCCTTGGGAAGGGCCCTCGGATGGCTGAAAAGGTTGTTTATAATAGGGACGGATCCTATTCTTTTCCCTCTTTTTTTCGCACGAATCTGTCACTTTAGACCCAAAAAAATGTTCCGAGGGGTGCCCGTTTAGCAGGGAATGCATTTATATGGCCTTATTACCCCATTTTGACCACCTACCCATTTTATTGGCCTTATTAGGGTTCCATACCTGAAGGGTGCTGAACGGGACCTTATCGCCTTCGCTGTCCATTCGGGGGTGGAGCCAGGTGCGGGGGAAGGTTTTTTCGCGGAAGGTGAGGGACAGAGACATATTATGTAAAGTAATTCAGCAAGTTAAAAACTTTTAAAAATAAAACCGGCCAAGTGCGAGTCAGACTCGCGCACGAAGGGTTCCGTACCATTATCTATATAATTGAAACAAAAAGTAAACTTTAGAAAAAACCGACTTCCACAAACCCTATTTGATTAGATTGAGTTTAATACAAACTGTAACCCCTTATCCCCCCCCCAGGGGAATTAATTTTGTCAAATCCCATATCAGTGCTACCCCACGCTACTAAGGAATCCCTGTACAAAGTTTCATGGCTCTAGGTCCATCGGTTTAGGCTATGCGTTGCCTGCCCGTCAGCCACGCATTGTATTTGTACCTAGTATTGAGCAGATCTGGTGGCCATATGTGGTCTTCATCAGCAGTTCCGCATCACAATATTATGCTTACCATGTGCATTTGCACGAGTTATTATGAAAAACACAAAAATCACTATAGGTCTAATCGGTCTAATTTTCCAAATCGGTCCATCCGTTTAGGCGCTATCGAGGCACATACATAAAAAATAAATAAAAAAAAAAAACAAACATCCGGACGAATTGTAAACCTCCTCCTTTGAGAAGTCGGTTAAAAAAACCGCAAAAAAACACGTTAATTGTATGGGAGCCCCCTTTATATTAAATTTATTTTGTTTTTAGTATTTGTTGTTATAGCGGGAACAGAAATACGTCATCTGTGAAAATATCAACTGTCTAGCTACCACGGTTCATGAGATACGGCCTGGTGACAGACAGACGGACGGACGGATATCTTGAGATTTTAAGGTACTTTCCCTCCAGGGCCCATTCGTTTTTTCCACCCTGTATATGTGTGATCTGTAACTGTATTTTTCATGAAATACCCAAAAAGTTTTGTTCAAATTATCATCTTATGTCAGAATAACTTAGTAGCTAGTTGTAAAATAACATTTGAATTGATTCAAAGCTTGCCGCGCTTTTAGGGCCTTTAGTACCTACTAAACGCCGCCGTAAGCAGCACTGTCTACAACCTACTCCTACTGGAAAACGTGAGACACCCATCTACAATTTCCGTACAATGAGGTCCACTCACTCATTATGTCAATGTCATGCAGACTGCAAAACATCATTTCAACGCACCAAAGAGTATTTAATTAAAACATCACTGGCAGCCAAACTTGAAGTGGCCAAAAGGAAAAAAATAATTTCTGAGCTCTGAGATTTGTATGAAAACAAAAGTAATTAAAAACTATTAATTTTATAATTATTTTCTAAAAGTTCTACAGACTAAATAGAGACGTCGTAATTCATCAATTAATATTTAAAGTCTTTGTAGAAGTCCGGGGACGACATTGCCATATCATTTAAATTTAGTTTCATTAAAAGAAGGCTTACCTACCAAAACAAAATGGCCTTGGTATAAACTTTTCAAGCGTGTTGTGAAGACGTATCTTATACCGAGACCACTTTCAATTTGTAATATCTCTCGTATTTCAGTATTTGTGGTTGGTGCGGCAACAGATATACACATTCTGTGAAAATTTCAGCTTTCTAGCTATTACGGTTCGTGCAGGCGGACCCGGTGACAGACGGACGGACGGACGGACGGACGGACGGACGGACGGACGGACGGACGGACGGACGGACGGACGGACAGCGAAGTCTCAGTAATAGGGTCCCGTTTGGCACCCTTCGGGTACGGAACCCTAAAAACGACTTCATGACCTATCACTTAGTCCTCCCCAATCGGTACACAAATGTCGTCGATAGACCCGAAAACGAGCCTACGTAATCTGTCTCCTAACAGTGAAGTCTTATACGTTTACATCATATAAACGAATATACGATCCTAACAGCCAGAATGTATCTCGTGACAATGACTATAAACACCAAGAAGACTGGATGTATAATGTCATCAAGGTAAAAAGAAATTAAACTTTACTCGTACAGCTTTTTCATGTAGAAACCTAACTAGGGGACCGATACCTGATTTTCAAAAAATCTGACCAAACTATTGGGCTTTCATTTCGAACAAGGAAAGAATTTTTGAAATCGGTTTTCAAATGGAGGGGACAACTTTTGGGGGGGCGAAAACCACGAGAATTTTGGACTTTTTCAGTTTTTCACGTTTAATTCGAAAACAGTCATTTTTTTTTTAAAACAGTGCATGAGTAAATCAAAATTGACATACCTAATTTCTCGTCGTTAACAGAAGAACCACTGAAATCGGTAAGGCAGTTTGACTTTGGCAGTGGTTTTTGCCCCCACAAAAGTTGTCCCCCCCACTTTCTAGGTCGCAAACTTAGGTTTAGCATACCCACACGATACCAAACGATACCAGAAAAAATTGGCTTTGTTGGAATTATTGCAAGCAAAAACCCTCCATAGTTGGGGTGCTAGCAGTATACTGTTTACCTGATGGTGATGCCACGCACGCTTTACGATTTTTTCTGAAGTATTTTTCAGGAAAACTATACATAAAGTATGCCTGCGATTCCGAAGGTACTAACTAAACTAATTAAAATGGTGTGTTTGAAAATGGAATCTGTGGCCACCACGCAAGAGCTGTCGGATTTGAAGGTTGTCAGTTTAGTGCCCTTAGTTCCTCTAGTTTAGTGGTTTTTACACCTCAAGAACAGCCCACAATTAAAAAAATAAAATAAATAGGCTAACTAGGTAATTAGATATTTTTCAGTCACTACATGTTTGTTCCTTTAAACATATAGTACAGAGAAGTAAAAATCAACAGCAACTTTTTTCACTCTTTGCAGATTATCACTGAATTCTTGGTTGGCATGGCAAGGAGGTATTTTCTTATGAGAAATAAATTTCACGTTCTTTACTTATACGTAGACCATACCAAACACGACGGTACTAAAACTAGAACTGCTAGAATTTTTTGTTTGAGTCGCGGGAGATTCGCACTTTCGCCTCCTTTCCTGCCGCCCGCGCCCCTGAGGCCCGGAGCGATAGGAAACCGGGCCAGAATAGTTCAGTTTAAATAAAGTTCCAGCTTCCGGTCACGAAGTGTCGATTTTGTACGGAAATCAAGACGTCAGATGGCAGAAGGGCCCGGGCTAAGAATAGGATTAATCTTGGAGGAACTGAGGGATTAATACAATTAATAATAATAAAAAATGGTCAAGTGCGAGCAGGACTCGCGCGCCAAGGGTTCCGATCACACTTGTAGAGCGTAACAAGTGTAATTAGGTTTCCACTTTAGAAAACCTAAAGTATTATGTCATCCATGTAAACCAAATTAAATATTTTTGTAGAAAGACAGATATTTGCAGTTTTAGATTTTTCCCTTTACTGGAGCTATAAGACCTTGTTTTGTGCCAAATTTCTTGATAGGCCTACGGGAAGTACCTAGGTTTTGGGTCTATTGCGATTACTATGAATATCTAACAATATTACAGCATAAACAGTCGTATCGTCGATTGACCTAGAAAGTTGATATTTTTACAGCTTCATTTGACCACAGCTTGATACGTCCACGCGTTCTTGATATAAATGTTGTGACACGCGGACAGACGGACGGACAACAAAGTGATCCTATAAGGGTTCCTTTTTTTCCTTGATCGGAACCCTAAAATCAAGAAATTCATCAAATAACTTTGAACTTCTAAATTAAATTGTCACTGTTTGAAATCTGAAAAGCTTTTCTTTGAAAATAAGAAAATGAAGAATGTTTTTAAATCTAATCCAGATTAAAAGTTTACAAATTCAAGTTAAGACAGTACTTTAAGCATGTTTAAAAGATTTTAACAGTTCAGAATGAAAGCTTCTTTTGCAGATGACATTATTATATTTAATCCGACGAAAACAAATACAACAATATAAAGTGGAATTCATTTGAATTACTCAATCATGTAAACAAGCCAATTTCCACACGATTACTCCGTAACTACCTACCTATTTACATATGAATGGCAATCCTTATTCACATTCCAAGGAACCTTACACTGTTCTTACAATCATTGATTTCAAATATCTTCTTTAGGATAATTATTTTAATAAAAAAATATTCGGACGACGAAAAGAATCAGGGCAGGATCCTAATCTCATCTTACTAACGCGTCTATGAACACAACCTATAACAAAGAAAAATATTTATTTCAGTATTATTTTTCATCCTACTAAGAAAGACAACAATTCACATAAATTAATTCCAAATGACTACATACTTTCCGTCGATTTATATTACAATAAGGTTGCGCCTTCCCGTAGTAAACTTCTTACTGATTTCTGGCCAAAGAAAATAGCGCCTCTGTCACATTTTTTTGGTACTAAGTCGGTTTATATACATTTCAAATTAAATATTAATAATTTAATGAAAAAGTTAATTTAAATAGAAAAATTGAGCCAGATCACTGCCGCCGTCGTCGCTGGGCAAGGTGCCCAGAAGACTGGCGGCGGCTTCGCTGTAAGGCAAGACTCAGCCGTTGCCCAAGGTAGGCTCCAAGTCGGTAATAGGAGAAGGCTGCACATGGCACATGGCTGTCCCCGTCTGAGTTTAGCAAAGAGTATATAAACTTAATAGAGTTTAGAGGGGCTTTAGGTCAAGGAAAGAAAACATAACCTCAAAATAAATGAACATTTATTAATTTTATAAAATTGGCGATAAAAACAACAAAAAATCTCTAATCAAATATCACTATTCTTGTGAATAGACGTTACAAATTCGCTCGAGATATTCGTTAGTATGGGCCATTGCCCTGATTCTTTCAATAGTTTGTAAAACTGTCATAATAAGTTTTTAATCTGCTACCATCATGTATACCTACGATACCTACGAAACATTATAAACAGTGGAGGTTCCCGCGATACAGGCTGTGCAGGAACAATATAATCTTGTTTTAATTCCCGTGCTTAAATATAATATGTATCTATGATTGCTTTGTAGGTGATACTTTTTAACCGACTTCCCAAAGGAGGAGGTTTACAATTCGTCCGGATGTTTTTTTTGAAGTAAAACTTCTTGGGGCACGGGGGTAAAATTTATTTAACCTCTCAACTGTGGGTTATTCATATATTTGCTTTTCAATTGCTACTAGCCGGGTGCTATCACGAGTGGCTAAGAAATGTAACGGAAATTGGAATCGGTGACGTCAGGGTCGGCTGAAGACTTTTAAAACCGCAACTATTTTCAATACGGTTTTTAACTAATCAGATAAGATAATAATACATTCGTACAATAAAGAATGTTAATTAGTGAGAGAAAAACCTGATGAAACGTTAACAAATAAAAATTATTTTAAGCATTCTTCCACGAGTTCTTGATTTCCGGTATGGCCAAGATGGCGCCGCCGCCGCCGCCGCCGCTGGCTGGGATAAACAAAACCAGTGACGTGACCAAAAACTACTTCGTTCAACCTCTTTGTTGGAACCGGAACTTATGTTTGACAGCTGTGCGATGCGATCCATACAGTTTGTAAGAAAAGAGTTTCATCAATGTCACACGGGTCGATATGGATTTCTAAAACAAGCAAAGCAATGCATACATTTGAGCGAGACGGCTTAAAGACGTGACGTCAGATGGTATATAATCTGAGCGAGATGCAAATAGTAGTGACACTATTGAATGAGTTAAGTATATCACCACGAGCGCGACAAATTGTAGATAAGGAATGGTGGGAAATAAATGACATGACGTATTAAAAGTAAGTACAAGTATAAAATAATTTCAAATAATCGGACGTCTGAAACTTAAAAGTAACTTGAAGCAGAGATTGGATCTCAAAATTGGAAATTTAAATCTCTTTTAGTATAGGTAGGTATAGGTGTATAGTATAGGTACCACTTAATGATCTAGCTACAGAAGTTTTACTTCTAACACGTGTACGGTGCTACACGCGTATCTTTTTTATTTATTTTTTATGTCTGTTCCCCGATTGCGCCGAGACGGATTCAAAGATTCAAAGCTTTATTTGTTAAACATAGGTACAGTATGTATAGATTATAAAGTAGGTATAGTAGGATCTCTATGTCTGGCCAATGGCATACAAATATTATTTGTTCCTGCAAAATTATTAAATTTAAGATGTAGGTCAATTTTATATTACTGCAAGATAAAATATACCTAGATTGATGCAACCGGACGGGTAACGTACGAACTATACACTAGTGTTGTTGTGTGTTTAGTGTTGTGTCATGCAAATATTCTGTTATTGAATAGTAGTAGTTATTAACTAGTAGTTTCCTTAGTTATTTCTTGAATTTTAGAAAATTGTCCATGTTACGTATATCTTCCGGCAAACGATTAAAAATGGTACGCGTCTACTGTTCTTAAATAAAGCAGTTTTATGACTGGGCATAGCAATTTTTGACTGGTTACGTTTACTGGTATACTTTGTAAATATGTTAGCGTTTGTTTTGACAAAGATGGCTACTTCGTAGATATATAGTGATGAAAATGTCAGTATATTCAGCCGTTTAAAGTTTGGTTTACAGCTATCCGTTCTACGAATCCCACATATAGATCTAATACACCTTTTTTGCGATATAAGCACTTTTTCTTTACCTGTCGCATTTCCCCAGAAAATTATGCCAAATCTCAGAACTGAGTCGACATAAGCGTTATAAGCTAGTAGCACCGTTTCTTCACGTACAGTTTTAGATAGTTTATATAGGACATAGGTGTACTTATTAAGTTTTTTACATGTATTTTCAATTTGTGACTGCCATTTCAAGTCATTATCTATATGTCGGATGGACCGATTTTGAAAATTATTTTTTTGTTTGAAAGGGTTTACCTTCCCATTGGTACCATTGACACCAGGTCAGGATCTGATGATGGGATCCTGGAGAAATCGAGGGAACTCTTCAAATAGTATAGGTCTGCTACAGTGATTTTTGTGTTTTTCGTAATAACTCGTGTAAATGCACACGGTAAGCATAGCACTACCTTCACCCGGGAAATGAACCGTGTAATTTAAATTTTTCTTATCAGTAAGAAAGGTACTTACCGACTTATCACAGGTTTATGCAATACTTTTAGAAAACTTTTCAACCTTTTATAATTTTGAAATATCAAAAGGTAAAACAAACTACTAACAAGATTAATCGACCGGCCGAACGAACGAAACTTCACTACCTGAACGAACGAATTTATGGAAAAACTTTTAAAATGTTTATCTTGCTTTGAGTATCTGAAATACTTTTTAAGATACTCAAGGCTGAAGCAACAAATAATTTATTCCACAGCCGGATCCAGAAATAGAATCGCGCTGTAAAACTAAAAAATAAAACCGGCCAAGTGCGAGTCAGACTCGCGCACGAAGGGTTCCGTACCATTATCTATATAATTGAAACAAAAAGTAAACTTTAGAAAAAACCGACTTCCACAAACCCTATTTGATTAGATTGAGTTTAATACAAACTGTAACCCCTTATCCCCCCCCCAGGGGAATTAATTTTGTCAAATCCCATATCAGTGCTACCCCACGCTACTAAGGAATCCCTGTACAAAGTTTCATGGCTCTAGGTCCATCGGTTTAGGCTATGCGTTGCCTGCCCGTCAGCCACGCATTGTATTTGTACCTAGTATTGAGCAGATCTGGTGGCCATATGTGGTCTTCATCAGCAGTTCCGCATCACAATATTATGCTTACCATGTGCATTTGCACGAGTTATTATGAAAAACACAAAAATCACTATAGGTCTAATCGGTCTAATTTTCCAAATCGGTCCATCCGTTTAGGCGCTATCGAGGCACATACATAAAAAATAAATAAAAAAAAAAACAAACATCCGGACGAATTGTAAACCTCCTCCTTTGAGAAGTCGGTTAAAAAAACCGCAAAAAAACACGTTAATTGTATGGGAGCCCCCTTTATATTAAATTTATTTTGTTTTTAGTATTTGTTGTTATAGCGGGAACAGAAATACGTCATCTGTGAAAATATCAACTGTCTAGCTACCACGGTTCATGAGATACGGCCTGGTGACAGACAGACGGACGGACGGATATCTTGAGATTTTAAGGTACTTTCCCTCCAGGGCCCATTCGTTTTTTCCACCCTGTATATGTGTGATCTGTAACTGTATTTTTCATGAAATACCCAAAAAGTTTTGTTCAAATTATCATCTTATGTCAGAATAACTTAGTAGCTAGTTGTAAAATAACATTTGAATTGATTCAAAGCTTGCCGCGCTTTTAGGGCCTTTAGTACCTACTAAACGCCGCCGTAAGCAGCACTGTCTACAACCTACTCCTACTGGAAAACGTGAGACACCCATCTACAATTTCCGTACAATGAGGTCCACTCACTCATTATGTCAATGTCATGCAGACTGCAAAACATCATTTCAACGCACCAAAGAGTATTTAATTAAAACATCACTGGCAGCCAAACTTGAAGTGGCCAAAAGGAAAAAAATAATTTCTGAGCTCTGAGATTTGTATGAAAACAAAAGTAATTAAAAACTATTAATTTTATAATTATTTTCTAAAAGTTCTACAGACTAAATAGAGACGTCGTAATTCATCAATTAATATTTAAAGTCTTTGTAGAAGTCCGGGGACGACATTGCCATATCATTTAAATTTAGTTTCATTAAAAGAAGGCTTACCTACCAAAACAAAATGGCCTTGGTATAAACTTTTCAAGCGTGTTGTGAAGACGTATCTTATACCGAGACCACTTTCAATTTGTAATATCTCTCGTATTTCAGTATTTGTGGTTGGTGCGGCAACAGATATACACATTCTGTGAAAATTTCAGCTTTCTAGCTATTACGGTTCGTGCAGGCGGACCCGGTGACAGACGGACGGACGGACGGACGGACGGACGGACGGACGGACGGACGGACAGCGAAGTCTCAGTAATAGGGTCCCGTTTGGCACCCTTCGGGTACGGAACCCTAAAAAACTATCAAGAAAAGTTGTTAGCTTGACTAGGAGATGAGATTACTACTAAATGAAAAAAATAAACAAAAAATATATATATAATAAACTTGAACATAATAAACAAGAAATGAGAAATCACGAGATGAAGTCTTGAGAATAATTTTAAATCATAAAACGATTTCTGTGACATTGTGGATCGATGCCTTTGAAGCAAGAGGCGTTCGAATCCCGGCTGGGGGAAAAACCCCGGTCTGGGGATGTTTGTGTGTGTCACGACGCTGTTTCTGTTTTCCACTACAAAGGTTAACCAAGCGTAGGGCCAGAAGAAACGTATGTGCCTGTTTATAAATGCTAGTTCTAAAAAAGGTATTGCAAATATTTTAATGCTTTTACCAAGAAGGAATAATCGGTTAAGTGCGGGTCGGTATCGCACACGAAGGGTACCGTACCATCGTACAACAAATCAAAAGCACTCAAAACAATAAAAAAATAAACAAAAAGAAAATTTAAAAAGTTTATGCCTTCACGAGATTAGAACCGACCACCTCCGGATTGAGAGTCTATATCATACCGCACCGGCTAACCACAACCATGTGGGTTGACGCGAAATATGCTATCATATTTAAATGTGTAGTATATGTGTCTATGACATGGTTGCTATGACAATAAATAAACAGTTTCAGTCAAGATCTCCATTTTGAAATGCGTAAGTGTATCTAAACACGTCTCTTGTATCGGGGCCCCCTTTAATTTGCAATATCTGTCGTATTTCAGTATTTGTGGTTGGTGCGGCAACAGATATACACATTCTGTGAAAATTTCAGCTTTCTACCTATTACGGTTCGTGCAGACGGACCCGGTGACAGACAGGACGGACGGACGGACGGACGGACGGACGGACGGACGGACAGATGGACAGCGAAGTCTCAGTAATAGGGTCCCGTTTGGCACCCTTCGGGTACGGTACCCTAAAAATGATAAATCGTTAAGAAACTTATGAACCACTTATGAACTTATGAACTTATAAGCAATTTTGGCTTTCTTGACTCCATAAAGAAAAAGGTTTGTTCACATATAAGGCTAATAAATTACTTTGTTGTAAGATATAAGATAAATGAGTTGGTGCACAGCCGCCAAAAGTTTCAAGCCTTGAAATTAATTACGCGTTAGTAGAGTTGGGATTGAACGTACGGTTTGTTCAGCTAGGCATCAGCTGCTTATGTGATAAATTTCTCCATATACAATCCTAGAAACTATCAATTCAAAGTTGTGTGTGTCCTGGGGCATATCGCATCACTTAAATAGGCGCACAATCCTTAGGCTGGATTTTACCAAGAAAAAGTTGTACCGAGAATAACTATCCCGGGGATAACTTGTATGACAAATGACAGTTCAAAATGAGGTGATCTGGAAAAGTAGAAGATACTCTCGAGTAAAAGTTAGATACTCTTTCGTTGGTAAAATCCGGGCTTAATCGGACACTGTGGAAAATTATTACCCACCGAGTTTTGAACCGGCTTGGTAATACATTCGAAAACCAATGAAATTTTTTGTAAGTTCATGTCCGATTAGGCTGGATTTTACCAACAAAAAGTTATCCGGAGAATAACTATCCCGGGGATAACTTTTAACTTTTTCATAGACACCAGTGACACCTAAATCAGATCACCTCATTTTGAACTGTCATTAATTGTCATACACTTTTTGTTGGTATATAAAATCAGCAGTTTGTGTAATCGTATTTATCCATCATCTGTAAACTTACTAAACAAATTTATATCTACTAACAATATTAGATTATAGTCTCAGCTTAGCTTAGAGTCGTTTTAATAACTGTACCACGTGATCCCCAGTTGTGCAGGGTTCATCACGTGACATTGGCGAAATTATTGTGGCAACACACCTCAACACACGATGGAAGCTACAGATCAAAAACTTAACTTAATTGTATTTATTTTTAAAATTGAAAAGGGTTTTTCAAGAGTTTAAAAAACGATAATCTCATTTTTACTTTCGTCTTTCTTGAATGGCCAGGCTGAACCAGCAGCCTCCTGAAAGTATGGACCGACCGCATCGACGGCCATATCTTGGCTCACTGGATGATGTGTACCAATGTAAGTATGTGTGCCATCGGCTAGGGGGTCGGGGTATAGCTGATCCATGCTAGGTTGCGTGATATTTCCATGCTGTGTTTAATTTACGTATTATTCACGAAATTTTTAAAAGAAAATGTTATATCGTAGGCAATTTTTGTATGAGTGTTAGCCTGAAATAAACAAATTTCATTCATTCATTTAACAGTTTGCAAAAGACGCTTTCTTTGCCGGGTGAACGCCGATGCATTCGTCTTCTACTTTGTTTCTTCTACCAGTTTCCAAGACGAACTTTGCCGAGTGCACTCAGTTTAATATTATTTAACATAACAGCTGCGTCTCTCTCAATTCTAGACGATGTTGTTTTGTTTCGTGCTTCCTTGCAACAGGCGAAGTGTTTATGCGATTTAAGTGAAGCAAACAAGGAGAAGTTGGAAATAAGTATAAGACTATACAATACCGGAGTTTCTAATCGAGTAAATGTAGCACAATTTTTGATCGTAGTTTGAGCGAAGGTAGAATTAGGTAGGTAAAACTTATTGGTTTTTAGTTTTTGGGTGTTAAGTCACGTGAAATCTTGTGAAAGTTCCAGCAATTTTGGTCAGGGCATTACACAGATTACATACAGACATGAATATCGATGGCATTACGCCATTTTACTATAAGCTTCACTTTCAATGACAATATCTGGACATGATTATCGAAACACATGTTTTCTTTCGAGAAGTCTATAAACTCACAGGCAATAAACACTCACACTTTTCTGAGAGGTCGTTATTGTTTTATTTACTCTTAGCGCCTTTTGGTCGGACTATCAAACCTTTAGATAAAGTTATTACCTCTTATCACAAGCACAACAGATGTTACACAACATAATATCGCAAAATATACATTTCTAGATGAACAGGCTCAGCACCTACAAGCACAAGACCCAACCTCAGACCCAACCGACTTTCAGTAGGTATTAATAAGGCCTCTTCTACATACTCGGTTTATTCTCTGTGAAAATGTACTTTGCGATGCCTATTTGGCTTTACGCGACGTCGCGTCGTCGTCGTTTAGGTCAACAAGCTTGCCCCAGTGATCCATACAACTCTCTATTGTAATTATAATGGTCCCCTTTTGTCTAACAACTGAGGTTAATTTCGCCAATGTCACGTGTTTTGTAGATTTCACAATATTTGGAATTTTGAACAGATTCTCGTTTGAGAACTTGGAAATTTTCGTGTTGTTGATTTGTTTCTCGTTAGCACTACCCGGGACTCCCTAGAGGCCGGGAAGGACGTGAAGGGCTGTAGGTATTTATTTCGGACGTGAGAAACTGCCTCCTCTCCTTTTATCTCAGTTAGTTCATTATTTGTTGCATTAGCTGCAAAATAAATACATCATCATCATCATCATATCAGCCCGTATCATCCCACTGTTGGGCAAAGGCCTCTCCCAAAGTACGCCACTCGCATCTGTCCCCCGCCATTCTGGTCCACTCTCTACTGGCCACCTTTACAATATCATCTGACCACCGGGCCGGTGATCTGCCAGCTGCTGTTTTCACTGTTCGCGGCCGCCACTCTGTTGCTGCCTTGGTCCACCTTCCGTCCTCCCTTCTGACCAAATGTCCCGCCCATCACCACTTGAGCCCCACGATCCGCGTTCCCACATCTGCGACTTTGGTGAATCTACGGATTTCAACATTCTAGAAATACATGGTCTGTGCAAATTTCCACACTTCCTACTACGGTTTATATAATACAGGCCGGCGACTGACGGACGCGCTCACAGACAGAAGGTCATACATATTATCATATAACACATACACCCAATTTCATTCTGATTTCATATCATAAAGAGGCAAAAGCCCGCAGCTTGGTAATCACTGGCGAATCATCACAATCACATAGCATGTCAATCGTTATACAAATAGAAGGACAGAAAAAACATTGGCTATAAAACTTATTATGGTTCAAGGCAAGACTATAAAACAAGATCTACAATCTGAAAAAGGGTCGCCTAGCTAACAGAAACTGATTCATCAATAAATTGGATTCCATTGTTTCAGTGCGGGAACCACCGTAGTTTGAAAGCCCTTATCGTGTAGTGGAAGAGAAAAACTGTCTCTGAGTAAAAATCTCTCTTTAACGATAGAAAATAGGCTATATACAAAAAGATTTCGTAAACTTTACTGAGTTTTCAACGAGTATTTTCATTTTCTCTTTCGACTGTTCAGAAAACTCTTTGTGCCAAGGATTTGTCTGATGCTAGTCTATACGTAGCGAAAAATATTTGAAGCTATGTATTTACCTCCGCTTTGCATTTCTTTGTCACAGACATCCTAGGTATCCGTATTGTGAAAGGGGGGTAATGTGAAGGAGTACTGTGAAAATAAACCAGTGGTTCCGGGAGGGTTGATATCTATAGAAGTCATTATTTGACACTTCATGTATGTGTGAAATAATCAAATCACTCAGATAAACAGACAGATAAACGCTAACGATCAAAGATCGGCACTAGTCAGTGAGATATGAAAATGGAATAGAAAAGTATGATATATTTTTTGGCTGTCTGAATACTACTCGTCCGTGACCCGTGCTGTATTTGAACCGGTTTATAAATTCAGACATTAATAATGAAGAATTTATCATGACTACTTGCTATTGCCAGATCTACTTCAACTAGAAAAATCAGAAATTCCTAATTTAATTGACCTCATCAGCTGATAATTTACATGGAAGCTCCAAATATTTTTTTCGTTTGCGGACATAAATGTTTCTTGGGGAAAGTTGTTCATATTCATGGGTATCGTCTATCATTGATATCACCCTGAACACAATGAATAGAATTTGACCGTGTAATATTACTCGTATTATTAGACTAATCCTTGTCCTCAGCTCATCGGAGGATGCGAACTGTGACCAACTACTTCCTGGTCAACTTATCATTTGCTGATCTAATGATGGCTTCCCTCAACTGTCTCTTCAACTTTATCTACATGCTGAATAGGTAAGAATGTTTTTTTTTTCATCTTTAATTAATAGAGCTGGTATAGCAGTGGCTACGGGAGGCTAGGCTCTCTCTGGACCCAAGTTAAGTAGCGTTCTGGCTGTCGTTACTTATGTGGCATTTTATAGGTAAATCGGGCTCTTCCATTTTTCGGATGACAAATTCAAACTAAAATTTTATTCCTGTAGATACTTATTTACAAATATACGTAAAACACGTAATTTTTTGCCTTCTCTGATCACTTTGGGAGAAGCAAGGCAAGAAAACTCGTACACAACACGTAAAGCTAGTATTGCTCGGTGGTATTACGGCCGTTTGCAATAACCTATCTATCCTCAATCTGCAGACAGGTTCCAATGTTACATAAGTTCCATAGCGCAGCTGTCAAATCTAATTCTAGTAGAGTAAAAACCATGGATGGATGGTAAAGCTGTTTTAAAGGCGCTAATGGGGTACCGTGTACCGTAGCTTTGAGAACTTTTCACAGTTGTATTTGCCTCGGCCGCGCGCCCGCCCGACACCCCTCAATCTCGTGACAAAGACCGTTTTGCTACTAAAATTATTTTTACATAAAAAGACTAATGTACGTATATATCTAAAATTATGTGAGTAATTTGAACTAGCTACGCCACTAACTTAGTCGATGTCAATCTGCCTACCCACCTCCATTCATTGAATACCTATTGAAAATGACTGCGGCGGTAAGACTTCAGTATTCAGCAGAACAAAATATATTGAAGAATGATATTACTCATAATTATGATCAACTTGACCCAAGGAACAAATGGTTGCAAAAATATTTTTTAGACGTCGCTCTTCATGGTTCCCACGACACAGGATGTTCTAGTGTGTGTGGAGTCATGAGCAATGCCTGGGGTACGATTTCCGCACATTCGATATAGCGGCTATATCGAATGATTTTGTATGGATATAGGTGTCGATATCCATTTATAGAGTACGCGAGAATCCTGAATCACTGTGTGTTAAGTGTTATGTTTGTCATGATATGTTTAGTTTAGTTCTAATAAAGTTTTGTTTGCAGCGACTGGTTGTTTGGTGCGTGGTACTGTCAGCTCAGCAATTTCATGGCGAACGTGACGGTGGCTGCCAGTGTGTTCACACTCACAGGCATCTCTTTTGACAGGTGAGCCAGCGTGAAATACGCTATTTTACTGCTAGTCAAAATAGATACTATTAGGAGCTGTTAAAACGACAGGCACAAAGCAAGGTCCTAAAGTACAAATAAAGGGAAACATCTGAAAACTGTTCTATCTTTCTGCAAAAATATGTAGTTTTATTTACGTGACTGATTTGATGGCATCATACTTTTTTTTTGTAGCAACATAATTACACCATTTACGAGGTAACAATCTACAAGTGTGTTCGGAGCCCATGGTGCGCGAGTCGTACACGCACTTGACCGTTTATTTTAAATACTTTTGTTTGGTGATGATTGCAGTCTCTTGAAACTTTATAATTAGGTACTTCTCTCTGCTTTTATCTATCTTTTCCTCTGAAATGAAAGTCTATTTCCTAAGCAATAAAGCCTTATATTTTATCCGCTTCATCAATTTTCATATTCATAGCTGATTTACCAATAAAAATATTGGATGGTTGGCGTTAGCAATGCATCTGAATGCCACAACTCGAGCGAAAGAAATAAATCCTAACTTCTCATCTGAAAACGCAATATTGGCTTAACCCTTCCACTACCGGCGACTTATTTTTCTTTCGGATACCCCCCCAGCCGTGTTTATTTTCAGTTTGAATTAATAACTTTTGCCCAAGCTTTGGCACTATCTGGCATGTTGTTGACGCAAATGTCAGCAAACCCCTAAACATAGCTGTGTCAGAATGATGACCCTTTTTCAAAGCGTAATAAATAAAGCAAAGTTTGATAGGGTTGGCTATCCGGTTTATACTACTTAGGCTGGATTTTACGAACAAAAAGTAATGCGAGAATAACTTTCCCGGAGATAATTTGACACTTCAAAATGAGGTCATTCTATAAAAAAGTAAAAGATACTCTTGAGTAAATTGTAACTCTTCGTTGGTAAAACTCGTTCGTAGTAAAAAATAAATATGCTAAAACATATTAAATTATGAGGAAATATTTTGTAAAAATAGATTAATAAATAAATAACTCAATAAAATTATATTTACGGTGACTTTGACACAGATAGTATAATATTATACTAATACTTTGACCCATATTAGAGGCTAGATCGATTTAAGTTGCCAATCGTATTAAGTGAAGTACATACAAACTTAAAGATACATGAAAGTCGATACATAAAAGTACATGTACACGGTATATAAAAGTCGACTTTATCGCTTTGTTAATCTTCAGCAGTAATTATTTTCGTATAGTTTATCCACTATACTTGCAGCTTGTGTTATGAAACGCAATGTTATTTATTGAATTTTCCGGTGGAAAGCAAATACTCTGTGAAAGCACTATTGTCTTTACACACAGAGTATTTTGCTGTGGTTTCACTTCGAACCCGGAATTTTATTTTCTGAAAATACTACATAACTATATTTTTAAGCGGATTCCAATTTAGTTTCCGTGTGTTTGGTACAACTGATTTAAAATCAATAAATTAATAATTATATACTAACTAATAAACGTTTTGTAACCCTAATGTTTACCATAGTACAGAAACATTACAGAGGGTACCTACCTAACTTAATTATTGCCAAATATTTATTTAACCTTTATTTTAATCGAGTAGTTACATCAGTTGACAAACATAAGATTAATAGTAATTTTTAGAGTTTCGTATCACAGAAGGGTTTCAAAAGTTCCAAACCTATTAATAAACAAACTAAATAATTCGCGGGCTCCCGGGGAATCTACAATCAAGGACCAAGGTGTTATGAAAACCGATAATTTTAATAAAAAGTCCTCTAAAAATGTATAATGTAGTTTAAGGTAGACTGAACTTCGCAATTGATTGCTTCTAAAGCTTACCGCCACAGACGTCCAATAGCATCAGCATTCAGCATATCATTATGTACGTTCAGCATATCATCATTTAACGCGGTCGCAAACTAATGTGGTTAAAACTGGTCTATGATATTAATATTTACTGGCTATCAACTTTCGGAGAGCGAATATGATTTTAAGTGCTACTAAACATTTAGGAGGGAGCCACAAAGTGTAGTTGAAAACGTTATTGTTATCAGGATAAAAGCAGTTTTGTTCACAATTTAGTTTCGATATGTTAGTCGTGTGTGCTTTTGATTTACAGTAAATCGCCCTTTCTAACCCTATACATATATAGTTTATATCCTATTACAGATTTTTTCAAATTACTTTGTGAATACATTGTGAACATTTTGTGCGGTTATACTTTCAAGAGTTTCGTTCATCTGAATTCCTTTCTTTTTTTTTATTCTGCATCCATCTGGACAGGTTTTCATACATACAGACAATATATATACATACATTTTGTATGTATTATACATAATTTTTCTTCATTTATTAAAATTGTAGTTTTCTTATTACCTACCTTATGCCGTAAATAAAAATAAACGGTTAAGTGCAAGTAGGACTCGCGGACCAAGGGTTCCGATCACACTTTTCGTATATTTCATATATATTTATTGCACATATCAGAAAAAAAAAACACAAACAATACAGAAAAGGCATGAACAAAGGCAAGCTTATCTCTAAAAAGAGATTTCTTCCAGCGAACCCAGGATGGACAGGATACATTTTAAAACTCAAAACGGGTAGGCCTATGAACTGTATAGTCTTTCAAATACACACAAGATCATCTTTACTCTATAGATATAGACAATATGCCTAGCAATCTATTTTAGCAAGTGTCAATACCTAAGTTCTTTATAAATATAAAACAGTAGAATTGTTTGAATCTGTCGGCCCAACGGAATTTATTAGATTGGACGAAGTGCAAAAAATTCAGTTCGTGAGTGCCTTGTGAAATCTTAGGGGACCACGTAGGTTACAAATTTTCATAAGTGCTTTTGCAGCTTACAAAAGATTTTCAGCCATTTTGCTTTCCTACGAATCGTGACTATTTTTTTAACAAGTATTTTTACGTGTACACGCGTAATTAATAAGTACTACGCTGTGGTACGTTCGCATAAGATATAAATGTCAGCATCCAGAGGTTTACACGCACTATGCCAGATAAGCGAAATGCCAGAAAAGCGAAATGCCAGAAACGTAACAGATCTACACATCAATCAATCAAATCAAACATCCAAAATGTCAATATTTTGTCGACATCAAAATCCTCTATTTAAACATGTTTTTCGCTGTGTGTACTTAGATAAAAGGCAAAAAAAAAAAATTAACGTCAAAGTCAAAAGATTTGTGCTAACCCTTCTGCTACAAAATCAGAAATATCAGTTTTTTGGTTTGTAAGTTTATAAAACTGCACAAGTAAGGATAAACGCAGTATATATGTTTCTGTTAAGGATGTGCGGGGGGAGGCAGTCGCTCACGTCCGAAGGAATTACTTGGAACCCACAGCCCTTCACGTCCTTCCCGGGTAGTGCTAACGAGCGACAAATCATCATCGTCATCATAGTCATCAAATCATCTCAAGACATTATAATTTCCAGGTTCTCAAATGAGAACCTGACCACTTGACACTGGTAAAATTAACCTCAAAAGAGGTTAGGACGCCATTAATAAAAAGAAGAAGAAGAAGATGGATGTGCGGAATTAATTGAGTTGCTTGCTTATTTATGATGCTGTCAGTAGATGGGGTCTAAAAATAAAATCTCTTCTAAGCCCAAATAGTGTTGACTTACGAGCTGGATTTATTCACTTATTCAGTGGCCCTTAGCAAAACCAACTAAGTGTAAATCACGGAAAACAAAAAACTAGTTTTTTGTGTTTCGTGGTGTAAATGCTCCCTTCGGACTGAGACGACCGACGCCTGCAATACTTAGTTTTCATAAACAAAGTTAACACAAAGGCAGCGGCCAGTAACCCTTATAATATTAGATATTGAAAAAGTCGTCAATTATCATAAAGCTAATAATACAGCGGCTGCTCTCCAAAGATGGGCCAAAGGACTAAAGAAAAGTTAATCCTATTACCAATATTTGAAGGAAAATTATTATCGTTATTGATAAAAGCGAACGTCAAAAATTAAGCACTTCCTTATAATGACAGGCGATTCTTTGTTATTCCTTCAGCTCTTTGTTGTCAGTTTACAAAACAAATATGAAGAATATGATGAAGATCGGTTTCCTTCTCGGGAGATAACTTTCACGACAGATAGATCGTTCCGCTGTTTTTAGGGTTCCGTTAGAGAAACAAGAAACCCTTATAGTTTCGTCAAGTCTGTCCGTCCGTATGACACAGCAACTTTATCCCGAAACTATTATGACTACACAGTTGAAACTTGATATGTAGATGTATTCTGTGAACCCCTATACGAATTTATACAAACATTTAAAATATAAAAAATAAGGGGGGGGTCCTATACATGGAACGGAAACCAATTATTTTTTTATCAAACCTATATGTGCGGGGTGTCTATAGATAGGTCTTTAGAAATGACTATATTTTTTCTACATCTTAACCGAATTTGCTGAATTTTCTTAATGATAATAAAAACTATAATGATAATGTTTATTCAATAAGAAAAGGTACAGTTTCGTGTTATAATAACTTAACTAAAGATACTTCATCTGTTTATGAGATAAGGTGTTGGTAATGAGTGTTCTTCCTACAGGTACCAGGCTATAGTTCGACCTATGAGGCCACGGATGTCCAAAAGCTGTTCTCTCATCATGATTGCTGCTATATGGATCAGTGGGATGTTTTTGGCGATACCTTGTCTCATCTATTCAACAACCAAGGAATACAGGTATGTCTGTCTGAGATTTTTCAACAGTTTTTTTTTATTTTTTATTATTAATTAAGGTTTACCAACAGATGATATATATTTCCATAATTATTTTAACGTTATTAATTATTAAGACTAAGTAGTTATGTATCATCCCCAGTATCTGTATATGTATCATCAATACTCATTTCAACCCTACGTCTCCTCATATTCAAGTAGGTACTTACCTTAGTAGGAAGCGCTAACTATATTAAAAGAATGCAGTCAGCCAGTCTCATTGCTATAAAATGGTAGAAGATAATGAAAATTCCGCAGTGTGCAGCAAAAAAAGTAAGATTTTTGTTCGGGTAAAAATTCCGGCTGCAACTCTGAATTAGAATACCAGTGAATTAAAATTGGAGGAAATTAAGCTTTTATTACTTTGCAATAGACATTAATTGTCGTCTTGCTTTGATACCCACTGTCAAAGTTTGTTTCGAGAGTGTTACCTTACGCCAGAGACTATATATCCAATTGACTGATCCTGTGGGGGAATGCGGCTCGCCAAACGTTTGTTGTATTCAACAAACGTTCGCATTCGCATACTATGTTATGTACGTTGACGGGCCGCCAGACAGTTTCGCAGCGGCTGACAAATCACAGCTCTCTTACCTCGTCCCCCGCCGCCGTAAATTGGTGAGTTGTGTTTCGAAAAAAAATGTATCTATGCGCTCTCCACTGGGTAAGTGCTCCCTGCCTTACGCCAACGGGGGGGGGGGGGACATATCCCTGCCTCTATCTATAGAGCCTCGTTTTAGCTATATTTATATGTTTAGACAGAAAGGTCAAGAGAGAAAATTAATATCATAATACGTGTGATTTGCGCAGGTCCAAAGGAAAGATGAAGACTGCGTGTCTCATAGCCTGGCCCGACGGTCTGCCAGACGTCTCATACATGGATTTTATGTAAGTAGGTACTCAGGTAACTTGTAAACTCCTTAAAAATAAGGTATGTTTCTGTTCTGTATAGACTAGATACTGATCTACAATGAGTAATAGATAGGTGTATTGAAAAGAGATGAATAATAACGTCATTCTGAATAAGTTTTACCTCTACGCGATTCAAAGAAAAAAGGTCTTGCTTGCCAGACGGACAACAAAGTGATCCTATAAGAGTTTCCTTGATTTCCTTGATCGGAACCCTAATAACAACTTCCTTTACAACTTTTATTAGACTTTATTCGGTCAAGGCGGCGGCATAAACGTTTGCTATTTCAGCTTTATCTTGCAATATGATGGAGGTGTTACAGGGGCAAGGGTATATTTTATTTACTCCTGACCTTTCTCTTGTTATGTCAGGTTAATTAAGAGAAGACAAGAGCTCCGAGACACTTGCTTGGATTTAATTTCGCCCGGCGATATCGTAGACGACGGTCTAATTGACTTCATGAACATCCCGCCCGAGTGATTTGCTACACGTTCGAGTTCTGGGATCAAACTGGCTTGGCTTAGTGGTCAAGATTCGATTTGGTATCGAATCGATATGATGTTATCGATATGCTTTTGTCTGGATGGTGTTTTTATTTTGTTGATTACCACACAAAAGTTTATAACTACACTGGACAATAAATAAATCGGGCCACGCGCTACCTATGCCCTGGAACCATAGCTCTATTATTTTAAAAATTATAGTTTTGAAACTATTATAGTTATAGAGAAAAGACACAGAAAGCTATTACGTACTGATTTTCTTAAAAATTATAAAACTTACATTAATATCAATAGTTGTTAGTTTTATAATTTTAAGAAATCGAATCAGATTTCTAAGGTATCCGGTGGCCCAGTTTATTTACTGCCTAGTGTATTTTTACTGTGAAACAACAACAACACAGTAACAAACATCAACAAAGTAAATAAACAGTACGTAACAGGGTGTACGTAAAAAACACCCTGAATTGTACAGTGTGTAACGACGTCACGCAAAATCACACAATTTCACCAGCCACAAAATGGAGTTTACTTACCCAAAGCCCATGTTGACTAATAATCTCATTTCGGGAACACTCAGTAACAATGTAGATTGCTGAGTCTATGCATGACATTAGAGACACTGTACCCGGCACCAAAATAAATGAACTGGTATCAAAACTAGAATACCTAAACAGAAAGTACAGGGCCACCACGTTATCTAGAAGGGTCAAAGCGGAACTACTGAAGCCACGATGAAAACGTCAGTTTGGCTGTCAGTTGTTGTAGTGTATTAGGTCAATGAAACTATTTGCTGCTCAGTTGGCGTAGATATAGTGGCACCTCGCTCCATTCTCTAGATAACGTGGTGGCACTGTAAATTTGCATTGGGAAAAATGACTACAACTTTCTCTTACACCCTGTATATTCCGTATTTACTCTTACTGAAAATTTATTTCGCAGGTACCAGTCGTTATTTTTCGTAGTGACGTACGCGGTTCCCATGTTGGGAATGACGTTTTTCTACTCCGCCATGGGAAAGGTGCTATGGGGATCCAGAAGTATAGGCGAGCTGACGCAGAGGCAAATAGACTCTGTGCGATCTAAAAGAAAGGTATGTAATTATTGTAAACAAAGAGTGTACTTACCATCTCGCCAGGTTTCTCTCTCCTCTCTCTTAGCGTCTCTATTGTACCGCTACCTCCACGTAGCCCATAATAGCTATTAGCCGCCACTTCGTCAGCATGTACATAGGAATTATCATTCACCGAGAATACGGTACGCTCCTTCTGGTGCAATTGTATATATATAAAAAGTATATAGACTAGCTCACACCCTCACAAACTAGCTCAAATCCGCCTCAAAGCTTGAAAGAGCAACAAAGATTTAATATAAACCTACACCCATCCACATTTATCATATTAGTAGTAAGAAACGTGGCGCCACCTGTACCAGTGCTAGACAGAAGCCTCCCCTGTTGCAATAACAATTCTTTATCCTCAGCCGCTTATACCCTTACAGAAAATCGAGATCGTCCCGCCGCCGCCCCGCGCCGCGCCGTTTTCGTCTGAAAATCAAACAAACATAATCACCCGTTTCCCCATTTTCTCACGATCTTTACCATCATAGTTAGGACGACTGTTTAGTGTACCTACGTAAGATCATTCATTTTATTATGATATAAATGATCACCTCTCAATCAAAATTTATCAATCAGTGAGCTTATTTGATAAAAAAACTCACTGATTGTGTGAAAGCAATACCTTTTTTATGAAAAAGTATAACCGAACCTTAATTTAGCCTGATTTATGTGTGACAGCTGATCCAGACATTAGGGACAATTTATCGGCCCAATATAATTCTTCTTTGTCTAACTAATACATTTAGTCGATTCTTAGACATATGATTAATTTTCATTTAGAATGTGAATAACTCCAACTGTACCTTCACTTATAGTGAGATTTCTAATTAGTAGACCGAAAATACAGTTGCCAAAAACAGTAGAGTTCAATGTGTAGCTTAGATTTATTTGTGACAAAATTTCTTCAGGTATCAAACTTTCTCAATTATATTGCCTTTTTGAGAGGTGTAAAATAAACCAACTAAAATTAGATGTTGTATTTGATTTTTCCAAAAGCATACTATTCAATAGATATGACATAGCGAATGAGTATAGCAAGAAAACAATGGACGCGGGATACTCAAGGAACGAGATGATTGAAAACTCAACCGTGGGTTCTATGACTGTCTAATGAACGATGTCTGAAAAGAAGAAAGAAAATAAATGTTAAAGTAAGCCATTAATGTCCCCACCGAAGGGGACAGGGCTAGCCCGGATACAGGGAGCACTTATCCAGTGGAGAGCGCATAGATACATTTTCCTTTGAAACAAAACTCACCCATTTACGGGTGGCGGGGGCGAGGTAAGAGAGCTGTGATTGGTCAGCCGCTGCGAAACTGTCTGGCGGCCCGTCATCGTACATAGGTTGAATACAACAAACGTTTGGCGAGCCGCATTCCCCAGGCGCAGTCAATTGGATATATAGTCTCGGAGAGTATTGAGCCTTATTCCACCACGCTGGGTCAGTGTGGGTTGATGAAAGGGTTTTTACGACTACTACATACTACCGAGTATATATGTAGTAGTCGGGATCTACAGCATAGCGTGTCATCCAAAACACGAAACTTCCGATAAATGTACAAGATAAATTAATTATTTCATTGGTACATGTCTCCTCGTTTTTGACTGACAACTCTAGTTAAACAGTAAACTGTTTTTTAATCTCTTCGTAGATACAATATCCTGGCGGAAAATGACGGGCCAATGACGGTAAAGTTGTTTGTTCCGAAGAGAGCTAGAGCTAGCGTTCCGTCACAAAACTGCAGTAACATCTGCTTTAGGTGATCAGTTGATCACAGTTCACACACTTACGCGACCTACCAGACCCTACAAAAAAATGTAATCGCTTTTTGTTTATTTTGTTCAGATCATGACGATGCTGATACATGTATGTGCGGGTTTGTATAGAACTTCCCTAAAACATTTAACTGTTACTAGGTAGTACCGGGCGACCCTATATGCGATTACTGTAAGGGCTTAATATTCCTACAATAGCAGGGTGTCATAGCCCCTTGTCACGAAATTAACTACGTTGGATGCAAAAAAAAACGTGACGATCACGTATGCAAAGGTGTGTTGAAACGCCGCAACAACAATTGTTTAGTAAACATCGTTTTTGTAAATAAAACAGAACAAAATAAACAAGACAATTCATTTTTATTGATAATAATTGAAACAAAAAGTAAACTTTTACATTGAGTTTAATACAAACTGTAACCCCTTGTCCCCCCCCCACCCTTGGGGAATTAATTTTGTCAAATCCCACATCAGTGCTACCCCACGCTACTAAGGAACCCCTGTACAAAGTTTCATGGCTCTAGGTCCACCAGTTTAGGCTATGCGTTGCCTGCCCGTCAGCCACGCATTGTATTTGTACCTAGTATTGAGCAGATCTGGTGGCCATATGTGGTCTTCATCAGCAGTTCCGCATCACAATATTATGCTTACCATGTGCATTTGCACGAGTTATTATGAAAAACACAAAAATCACTATAGGTCTGCCTATAATATTTGAAGAGTTCCCTCGATTTCTCCAGGATCCCATCATCAGATCCTGACCTGGTGTCAATGGGACCAATGGGAAGGTTTCAAACAAAAAAATAATTTTCCAAATCGGTCCACCCGTTTAGGCGCTATCGGGGCACATACATAAAAAAAAAAAAAAAAACATCCGGACGAATTGTAAATCTCCTCCTTTGGGAAGTCGGTAAAAAATAATCTTTCTAAATGCAGAGAATATTTTAAAACGTCTAAGTTTTTCAGAATTATCTGGACTTGTTAGACGGCGATTAATTAAGAATGAATTGTAAGTGCCACTAGAACGTGAGTGCATGCTAAATTCGAGTAAACTTTCACAACTCCATATAGTAAAATGTATATGGAGTTGTGAAACTGTGAACACTGACTGACTTTTATTTTAGCTCCTATTTCATTACAGGTCGTCAAAATGTTCATCTTGGTGATCGTGATATTCGGCATCTGCTGGCTGCCGTACCACTCCTACTTCATCTACACCCACTTCAACCCGTCAATACTTTACTACAAGTACATCCGTCACGTCTACTTAGGCTTCTACTGGTTGGCCATGGCCAATGCTATGGTCAACCCTATCATCTACTACTGGATGAACGCCAAGTAAGTTCGAATTAGGATACAATAAATAACCTAACCCTAACTGCTTATCTGCTTATACTCGACGAGCGGAAATCGAGTTTATTCCGGAGTTGTCAAAAATTTCCGAAAAAAGTGCTATAGTGCTACATGGATGTTTTGGCACGTGGCCAAGGGTCTGAACTAACGCAATCAATCCAATCAATCAATCGGTCAATTTTGCAGTGGCGCCCCCCTGTCAGTGTCATCTAAGTGCCAAAACATCCATGTAGCACTATAACTCACATTCCATCTGTCAGACCTTAGACGCATAATGCTGGATAAGCAAAATACTATCCTGAAGAGCGGTGATAGAATATCATTCAATCTAACAATAATTGTTGTTGTGTTTGCGGGACGAATTGCTAACGGGACGACTTGCGAAAGGGACAAATAGCGAACGGGACGAGTTGCGTTTGAGGGACGAATTGTTAACGGGACGAAAGGCGAACGGGACCATACGCGACAAAAAGGAATATTCGAATGTCGTGTAAAGGCGCAAATGCCCCTTGAAGTGGATTTTAATATGCTTATACGAAATATACGAAATATATATCTTTATACGAAAATAACTTGATAGATCAAGAAAATGTTCAATGGAACTTAAGCTAAGTACCTACCTATTGAAATATCGGTATACTTCCTCTTTAGCATTGTGGTTCGAGGCTCTATCTCCCAAGCGAAAGGTCCAAGGTTGAATCCTGGCTGGAGAGGGTAATTCAATATTAATCACCGGGATTTTTATTTTTGATGTTATCTTTATAAATCGGGTTCCCAACTCACAGGGTACCTATGGCGAGCTCCGTACACATCGCCAAAACTCGATTAGTCGATCAAACTGTTTGTCGAATGCATTATTCACCGCTGTTCATTTCATAGAAAATATCTTTGCCCGATGACATGGTACACCGATAGCACGTTTCGTCGAAAACACGCCTGATGGAAATAACCATGCAACAAAGAACTTTTCGTCGAAAGCATCGTTCGTCCAGTATGGTTCGTTGCTCTGTGCATGACTTAAGATGATGATAATCTTATATAATAACGGGAAAATGGGAAGCAAAAATAAAAATCAATAGATTAGGAAATGTCACTATGGTTTAATAGAAAAAATATATATATTAATAAAAACTAAACTAAACTAAACAGGAATAAACAAGCTTTATAATTTAATGTGAAGAGTAATACAGTGTACCGTGTATTATATTTTATTAGGTACCTACATTAACCATTTACTAGATTTCAATGGGTCAATTTAATACATTTGGGTCTATAATTTTGTGTGTCTTAAAAATATTGCAGGCGGGGACTAACAAATCTACAAAACACTGTATCAACCATTAATCGAACTAACAACCCCTTTTGTAGAAATGTAAGTAAACTTACTCAATATTTTGGTTTTGGGTTATTTAATACTTATTTTGTCAATAATTTAAGTGTAAACGATTTTTTTACGGATTTTCTCAAAATTATCATAAACAAAAAAAATACAAAAGTTATGAACAATATCGAACAATGAAATGATGCATTCGGCAAACAGCTTGATCGACGAATCGTGTTTCAGCAATGTGTACGGAGCTCGGGTATGCCCAGAAGCAATCTATCTGCCTGTATATAAATGTTGTGTTTACTATGTTATTGGGAGTAGTTTTCGTATATTTTCTCAGGGCGATGCCAGTGCAGCGGGGCAGAAAATAAGACATGTTTGTGACATGCTCATCGTGGTAGTCATGTTTGTTTCCATTTAACCTCGACTTCGCTCAGATAGGTACACAATATTTTTTGTGGAATTTTACACTGGGCGTATGAGATTAGGAAAGGTTCTGAGGCCTGTATTTATAAAACTATTTCAACTCTGAGGTCTGTCTTATGCACGACAAAATGACAGATTTGAAATGGCGAAACTGTCATTGTGTTGTGACCATAGCTAAGAGCTACACCTATATATATATACGCCTAGCTAACCATTGAATTGTAGTTCCATCACAAGAAATATGTTTTGGTTTGGTTGTTATTGTTTCTAGGGTTCCGTACTCGGTGGGTTCCAAACAGGACCCTATAACTAAGCTTCCGCTATACGTCCGTCTGTCTGTCTGTCTTTTGTATGTCCGTCAGCGGACTCTCTCACGAACCGTTGTAGGTAGAGCGTTATATGTGCACAGAATGTTTTGTGTAAGTATATCTGTTATCGCTACAGGAAGAAATATAATGAATTCACGAAATATTAATAACTCACCAAGTTAAAAACCGGATTCATATGGCTTCCTCCCGCTCGGTATGCAAATGTCGTCTATACTATACATTATACACGATAACGAGCCTACGAAATCCGTCTCCTGACAGTGAAGTACACAAGTACTAGGTACGATCATAAAAGCCACAATTTACCAGATAAAAACCATTTAAGTTTCATAGTATATTTTCATGTAGAATCCAGAAATGGGACCAAACTACTGGGTCACCCTTTCAAACAAAGAAAGATTTTTTGTTTCGGTTCATACATAACACCAGTTTCGAGGTAATATACATAAAATTGCCGAACTGAATTGATAACCCCTTTATTGAAGTGGGTTTTAAAATAAGGGTGTCCTACAACAAACGTGTTTATTTATTTGTACGATTTCTTTTATGATGGTGAAAACCGATTTTTCTATTTACGTTTCACAAGTACCAACCGGTTTGATTTCCAAAAATATTTTTGTGTCATTATTGCCACGGGCTTTACCTATGGAAAAAGAACACGAATATTTAATTTTATTTGCCATTTATTTGTCCTCTTCCAAAGAAAAAATCCATGCGAAAGGCAATTTATGCGAAATAATTATCTACTTAGGTTACTTATTAGCGGAAAGAAAGAACTTTGTGTTTTTTGCGATCATTTATTTTCCACCTTAGAATTATTGTAACTTTCCTAATTTATTAGGCTGTCAAGCTTCAAGTAGAAGTACATAAACTGAGCTGCAGAATCTATCAATAACCTTTCCCTAGGAGTATCCTGATAATGTAACAATACCATAGCATATAGATTTAGCCGAAATCGTAAAACCTGAACGTTGAGTCATAGTTTACAGCAGTCCCAAATCAGACGTTAAAGTAACACTCTAGGGAAATCAATTTTCGGTCACTACCTTCTCTTGTAACCATGGGTAGAATTTATTGCTGTTGGACTTTAAATGCTGATAATGGCTAAAAGGCTAGACCTGAGAATCACATTTGATTCACTTTAATTTCTTCTAGAATGTTAAAAGGGTTTGCCGGTACCTATAACATCTCATAAAAGGTACCTTAATGGCGTGTACCGTACGCAATTAAAACAAATAATTATTTTGGGTTTTAACGGCCTCTGTGGGACGCATAATATTAAAACTTAATTGTCTTGACTTGACCCGAACGCTAACAGCTTGCGCGCGCTTTTCAAAGTTTTCCTCATGGGGTTTGAAACTGAAAGCTCGTCGTAGTAGTAGCAGCACTGTGGAGTGACCCAAGAACTGCCATATTGTCTATGGGTTGCAACAGATAAACGAGAGATAATCTATGAAAAACTGTCAATATGGATCAGCCTACAGTGGTGACATCTGAAGTGAATAATAGGCTGTTTTTAAGCCCATTGCATCAAAATTATAGAGTAGACTAATTTGCTAATTGGTAGCAAAATAATCGTGCAACGTTCCGGTGCTATAAGTTAAATACCGGCTAAAATCAATAACCTTAGCAAGCGTATAAACTTTTGAGAACTCTGTTCTTCTTCTTCTTTTTATTAATGGCGTCCTAACCTCTTTTGAGGTTAATTTTGCCAGTGTCAAGTGGTCAGGTTCTCATTTGAGAACCTGGAAATTATAATGTTTTGAGATGATTTGATGACTATGATGATGATGATTTGTCGCTCGTTGTTCGTCTGTTACATTTTTAAATAAATTTTACCCCCCTCACAAAGTCACAACGACACCGAACACCTAAGAAGTAATTTACTTCAAAAAGTTCACCACGTTTCGCTCGGAATATACATACATAGACGTACATATGATATAGATAAACCATTTCACGAAGAAGTTTTGAGTTTGGTTGTGTTAGCCGTGTACAAACACAATTGTCTCAGTGTGCGAGGGGTCATCCAGGTTCAGATTTTTTTTAAATGATGGGATAAACTTTTCATCTTCAATGTCAATGTAAAGAAAAATTTCAGAAATCAGGATGACTAAAGTATTAATCAGTGCAGCAAGTGATGGTTTTGAAGGTGAAACACTCTTGTGAAGACGGAAGGGTTTATGGCGGACCTTTCATCCTTTTTAACCAAGTGAGAGCTCGGGTCTGTTTACCAGATTGTTTTGGGTTGCCAATCATGTTTTTTCGTGTCCCACCCAGCAGCAATCTGGCCATTTTTAAAAGCTTTTATTTAACTTGCACTGTATGTATGTTTGTTTGTTTGTTTGTTTGTGGGTATCACGGTTCGCGTCAAAAATGTCGGCTTGAATTTGACCCACTTCCCGTTATCCGATTGAGCTGAAATTTCGCATACGTGTATAAGTCGGATGACAATGCAATATATTTCTGACTTAAAGCTGATCTGATGATGGAGACGGAAGACGGTCATGGGAACTCTGTCATAAAACATCGCAAGCCCGTCGAATTTGGGCTCGTTCGATTCGTCTTGACGAATACTTTGGTCCTAGAATATTTTTTTATGACATGGAGCTGATCTGATGCTGGAGCCGGAAGGTGGCCAGGGGAACTCTATAATAAAACGACGCAACCCTATCATGTTTGGACTAGTTCGATTTGTCTTGACGAATACTTTGATCCTAAAATATTTTTTATGACATGGAGCTGATCTGATGCTGGAGCCGGAAGGTGGCCAGGGGAACTCTGTAATAAAACGACGCAACCCCATCATGTTTGGGCTCGTTCGATTCGTCTTTACAAACACTTTAGTCCTAGAATATTTTTTATGACATGGAGCTGATCGGATGCTGGAGCCGGAAGGTGGCCAGGGGAACTCTGTAATAAAATGACGCAACCCCATCATGTTTGGACTCGTTCGATTCGTCTTGACAAACACTTTAGTCCTAGAATATTTTTTATGACATGGAGCTGAGCTGATGCTGGAGCCGGAAGGTGGCCAGGGGAACTCTACAGGGTGTAACAGAAAGGTGTAGTCATATTTTAGGGCGTTGTTAGGGAGACCATTATGAGCAACTTTTACTATGAAACCGATTTGATCAGAGCAACTTTATTTTACATTGCTCCATATTGTATATGCGTATGCTATGCATGTTTTGCTGGGATTTAACTTGCTCTGTATGTGTTTATGTATCAAGGTTCGCGTCAAAAATGTCGGCTTGAATTTGACCCACTTCCCGCTATCCAATTGTGCTAAAATTTTGCATACGTATGTAAATTGGATGACAATGCAATATTTTTCTGACTTGGAGCTGATCTGATGATGGAGACGGAAGGTGGCCATGGGAACTCTGTCATAAAACATCACAACACCATCATGCTTGGGCTCGTTCGATTCGTCTTAACAAATACTTTGGTCCTAAAATATTTTTTATGACATAGTGCTGATCTGATGCTGGAGCCGGAAGGTGGCCATGGGAACTCTGTTACCAAACGACGCAATTCTATCGTGTTTGGTCTCATTTGATTCGTCTTGACAAGCACTCGAATTCTAGATTAGATGTTTTGACCTGTAATGATAAAGACTAAAAAGTTAAAAATAAATTAAAAGTAAAAAAACATTTTTAAACAAAGCTTTTATTTAATGCCCTAAAAAGAAGAAAATAAAATTTCAATTCAATCAAATGCGTCATTTTATTACATTACACAATTTATACGATATAAAAGCTTGTTGCGGGATTTATCTTCAAGTCTGTGCAAATAGGTGCCTACCCACCTAATTAAGTCTACACAAGTAAATCTCGCAACAAGCTTTTATATCGTATAAATTGTGTTTTGTTTACTTCAAGTCAATTAGATGACTCTGACTACTGCGAAATTTCGTCAAATGGACAAATAAGTGGAGTCGTCACATCATTTGTCACAGACCCATTAATAGAAAATAATTATTTACCTACCTACATAATAATTTTTTAAATTTTTATTTATATTATTGAAGCGGCATAATAAACGTACTATTTAACTAAAATACTTGGGCTTTTATTGTGCTTGGGTTATTAGTAGTGATCAAAAATCACTGCTGTTTAAACAAGAACAAGAACACAACGAGTTCGCACTACGACATCACGAATAATCGTTGGACGATCTGTCATCCGTCATGTACTCGTGACGTCATAGTAGCAAACCGCGCCCTCAGCACAACATTTTTCGATCACCAAACTGACAAAAACTTACTAATTTCACAACACTCACACATAGCTGTGCCGGTCGACATTGTTAGTCATATTTTCACGTTTTATTTAGATAAGTTGTCGACCCTCACAGATAACGTATTTCTATTTTTTAACCGACTTCCCAAAGGAGGAGGTTTACAATTCGTCCGGATGTTTGTTTTTTTTTTTTTTTTTTTTTTATGTCTACACCCCGATAGCGCCTAAACGGATGGACCGATTTGGAAAATTATTTTTTTGTTTGAAAGGGTTTACCTTCCCATTGGTCCCATTGACACCAGGTCAGGATCTGATGATGGGATCCTGGAGAAATCGAGGGAACTCTTCAAATATTATAGGCAGACCTATAGTGATTTTTGTATTTTTCATAATAACTCGTGCAAATGCACATGGTAAGCATAATATTGTGATGCGGAACTGCTGATGAAGACCAATATGGCCACCAGAACTGCTCAATACTAGGTACAAATACAATGCGTGGCTGACGGGCAGGCAACGCATAGCCTAAACCGGTGGTGGACCTAGAGCCATGAAACTTTGTACAGGGGTTCCTTAGTAGCGTGGGGTAGCACTGATATGGGATTTGACAAAATTAATTCCCCAAGGGGGGGGGGGATAAGGGGTTACAGTTTGTATTAAACTCAATCTAATCAAATAGGGTTTGTGGAAGTCGGTTTTTTCTAAAGTTTACTTTTTGTTTCAATTATACCACGTAAGTTTGTACAGATTTATATATAAGCTAAGTATTTCTAATAATAAAATCAGTTTAGTATCTGCGCGCATTCAGTCCTTTTACTCTACTCCCGAGGGAGTCGATCATCATATAATTGCCTCTGGCAAAGTGGTGACCCGACGATTGAACATCAAGCAACCTTCGGTAAAGCAACATGGATTCAGCCGTGAAGCAAGTTCCCTGTGCTGCCACTTCGGAAGACCAAGCAAATTTCTGGAAGGACAAGCTCCGACTATGGTTTGAGCATTTCAAACCACTCAACAGAACTCCAGCCAGCTAGTTTTCAAGAACGAACCCAAGAAGATCGATAAATTGCCGCGCGTAAGCAAGTACAATGAACCCGTAATATAGCTGACCACAGAATCATCAAAAATGAAGCTCGCTCCAGCAGAAACAACAAACCGCGTCGGCAAATATCATCGCAGCAAGCAGTTTTTCAAGTTCACGCGACATGAAGACATAGAAAACCGCACCTGCAGAATATCGAACAATTTATCGATACAATTCACAAAATAAGTCATCCAGGAAGAACATCGCATGAAGAAAATTCACTGAACCAAAATATAAACGATTTGTGTACAAGATGTGCCTTATGTTGCCAAATCCCAAGGTTTTTAAGCACACAATTTCACCAATCGACAACTACAATTTCGCTCAGAGTGTAGAGCACATATTGAAGTCATCGACTGCCTACAAGCCAAGGTTACGCCGATTTACGCTGACGCTGATTCAGCTCAATCGTCCTCGTCTAGGTATGGTCGCAATTATAAACAAACAGTGACGAATCAACTTCAACGACGTGCATGACAAGATGTTAACTCATTGACTCCTGAAGGCTATCCTGCGGATCTCTTCCAGTCCAGTGTCGCAATGAAAGCTGTTTTTCCCAACCGCGAAGCCCCGTTTTCAAGTGTTTGTTACCTTTTATCCTAATTTATTTTAGTATTGTGTATGTGTTATGTAATTTCCCTGTATGTAAATATTATGTTGTTTTTCTAATAATAATTTCAACCATAGGCGGGTTTTAACTAGTGTAGTATATTCCTCATAATATTTTTTGTAGGTGTCGCCTATAGCCTGTGTGTGTGTGTGTGTGTATTATATTGTGATAATTTATGTAGGGTTTGATAGCGTACATTCTCTTTTTAGCATTTGTTCCTATATTCTTTTAACTTATGAAGAATTCGCCTAGCCTGTAGTTTTTACTACCTATATTATTTAAATGTGTTTAAGGTTTATTTTCTCTTTTTAATGTTTTCTGTTGTTATACAATTTATTTCTTCCCTTAAAGGGGGGAGTATCTGTGCCGGTCGACATTGTTAGTCATATTTTCACGTTTTATTTAGATAAGTTGTCGACCCTCACAGATAACGTATTTCTATTTTTACCACGTAAGTTTGTACAGATTTATATATAAGCTAAGTATTTCTAATAATAAAATCAGTTTAGTATCTGCGCGCATTCAGTCCTTTTACTCTACTCCCGAGGGAGTCGATAGCGTAGTCGGTAGTCGACATAGCGTCACGCTTTTTCCCGTAAGGGGTAGCATTGGCAATATTTTGCCCATTTTCGCATTTTTTTATTACTGGCAATACCAATTAAATTAGTTCGACTTCTCTCCGCGCCAATTCTAAACCTAGATGATCCCTATGCACACTGAGACAATGTGCATGTGCACAATTAACACAACCCAAGTCAAAACGTCTTCGTGAAATGGTTTATCTATATCTTAAAATATGACACTCTACCTTAGATTCTATAATGCAAGCCAAGCTAATCTCGATTTTATTCACCAGGTTCAGGACATATTTTCGCACAGCAATCTGCGGGTGGAGGACCGCCTTAAGGCGAAGGCATAAACGGGCGATTCCTGAGTCACCACCTGAGTGTCTATCGCAATCTGGCAGCAGATCCCGATCAGGTTTTTACTCGTTAACGTAATTATTTCATAATTTTATCTATTTACTGTTCTAGTTCGAGTATCGAAAAAGAAACTCGATTTGTGGCGGTTGAATATTGACACAACTTGTTAAACGTTACATAAACCAATGTAAGGAGGGCGCCATCTAGTGCAGAGTAGCGGTAACAATTATTAGTAGGTTTTTCATTTGACTTACTGGCAACATTAGGTGATGCCATGCCATCCATCACTGTTATTTATTGTTTGTGGCAACACTGCCTGAATCTGTCACTTCACTTCACTTTTACTTTCCAATACCCAATATGCAATGCCATCACGAACAATAAATTGTCTGGCATAAGACAGATTGCCATGAACTAAAATTGAAGTTTAAGTTGAACAAACGATCTTCTAAATTGTAATTTTATTAAGAGAATCCCCGACCACGCCGAAACCTAGAGACAGCAGCGCAGCACCCAGGACGCAACACAACTTTAATAATTATAGTTATAACTGGTTACACTGCAACATGATGATGAGTGAGACATCCGTTGAAGCACAGGCGGGTGATTGGTCCTCCAATGTGACTATTTCATCCAAATCCCAGTGGGGGGGGGGGGCACTAGCACATTACTAAATAGTTGCACTAGTTACTGTTGATCCAATACGCGACCCCCAATCTTCCTGTTCTTCCAGTGAATTCTACTTAGGTTGTTGTTGAGTTTTAAGTTCGACATATCCTCTGCTTTGATACTATCGATCCCTAATGTACGCCATCTCATGTTTGATTACAGTACGCAATCTCCCAGGAAGTGCTGGCTAGTTTCCTCCAGGCCAGTGTTTGTACAACAAGCTTCAGTGATGAAATGTATCTTGTGTTTGCATTATTCTAGACTGCAACATAGCTGTTACGCCAGTCGCTGAACAGTGCAAGCGTGCAAACAGTGTTTTTTATTTATTTTTGAAAACAAATAGTGAACTACAAATAACTTAAAAAATAATAATGGGAAATACAGATAGAAACAGACGTGTTTTTGGACTTTTTCTCGCATGATGGTACGAAAACCTTCACGTTCAACTCGCTGACTGTTTTGTTTTATTCTGGCTGGTTGCCAAAAAGTCATTCTTATGCACGAAGAATCTTTTTCTAAAAGAAAGTCGACATATAACTTTTAAACTTTTCATGCCAACCTCAGAGGAGTTTACTAATGGAGAATAGAAAAATGGGGAACAAAACTTAAGAACTATCATCAAGTTATACACTTTGAAATTAATGTACACATTTTTATTTTTAATGTAACGATTAACAAACGCTGAATGATAAGATTATACATATTCTCTGACCCAACCAGAATATTTACTGATATATCCTAATATCTAACTAAAGGGCCAGACAGGACGCACCAATATTTTAAGTAACCATCTTAGTATTAATTTCGCCTAATCCATAAATCTTCTCGTCTCGGTCGCTTCTTACTGACACAAGTATACTTTACAATACATACATGTTCATAGGGTCTTATTCAGAAGTCCTCACGAATATACGTATTTCTAATTACGAGTACATCATACAATATTACTCAGGTCGTCGAGCCCTGAACAACCCCATTAGGTTTACTTGCGCAGAATGTTTAATCCCACAACTTTGACCACGATAAGGCTTTGTCGCCTTGTACTCAATTAAATTTCGGCTATTGTCTGTAAGTTCTGATAAAACCGTTTGTGGCTTCACTGTCTTTTGATGACTTTTGTAATTAGTCAACTAAAATAGACCACGTTTTTATTGTTCGCTGAATCGAGCCTTCTGATTAGGTGCTGGCACTTTATCGTGACTACTTCGAATAATGTGATAAAAGCATTATGAAAGATTTTTTATAGCTAAGATTTTTCCACTCCCGAACCATGCTTTTCTCTTGAAAACAAGATCATAAAACTCTCTCAAACTCGATGATAAAAATATGATATTCATAACAAGAGGGTGAAGCATGGGGTGAAGTTATGTTTTTTAGGTGTCGTTAAGAAGCGTGAATGTTAACAAACCATGGAGATAGCTGGTTTCACATCGGTCTGGGAGAACCGTTTACAGGCTGTCTGTACGGGCTCCCGTGTGTCATATCATAACATTTCACTAGACAGATCTAAGGATTTTGCTATTTTCCGCACGTAATTTTTGTCAACTACTCTTACCTTACCTTACTCAACGGAGGCAGTCTGTGAATCGATAGCCTTCATCACTAAATCAATGACACTCTCTGTTACATCTTCGAGGGAAATCAGGTCAAATATACGGAGCACGCCGAACCCTTGTCTGCTTGTAGCATTACCGTCTTTACCGTCCGTCTTCATAAAATAGTGACGGTTACCCCTAACCCTTGTTAAAGAAACTCTTTTAGACACTGCTTCCATCTTTTTTGTTACCCGATCCAAACATATCTGCGTATGTCAGGCATTGTAAGGTGGTCCACTCATGCATCTATCGCAAAATCTTTGTTCCAAACAGAGGAGCCTATTTCCAACTTAATCTCAAATTATTTGTTACTTCGTTGTGGCGTGAAGATGTTAAAATTTTAGTTTAGTTGTACTTATTATCATATCAGTATCTAAAACTTTTTTGTAAAATAATTGAAACAAAAAGTAAACTTTAAAAAAAACCGACTTCCACAAACCCTATTTGATTAGATTGAGTTTAATACTAACTGTAACCCCTTATCCCCCCCCTTGGGGAATTAATTTTGTCAAATCCTATATCAGTGCTACCCCACGCGACTAAGGAACCCCTGTACAAAGTTTCATGGCACTAGGTCCACCGGTTTAGGCTATGCGTTGCCTGCCCGTCAGCCACGCATTGTATTTGTACCTAGTATTGAGCAGATCTGGTGGCCATATGTGGTCTTCATCAACAGTTCCGCATCACAATATTATGCTATGTGCATTTGCACGAGTTATTATGAAAAACACAAAAATCACTATAGGTCTGCCTATAATATTTGAAGAGTTCTCTCGATTTCTCCAGGATCCCATCATCAGATCCTGACCTGGTGTCAATGGGACCACCCTTGAGGTATTACCTATACGCCGATAAAAGATTTGTTCAAATCGGTTCATAATTGGCGGAGTTATCGCGTAACAAACATAGAAAAAAAAAGAAAAAAAAACATACGGGTCGAATTGAGAACCTCCTCCTTTTTTTGAAGTCGGTTGATTAACAGAAATCGCACAACCTAATCCAATAACAACTTTGACCATTAATTTATATGAATTTTTAATAATTTTTATAATTGGGTGTACTGCTCAGATAATCTTATGTTGTCACTACTTAATTATTTTGTGTTTTCAACCGACTTCAAAAAAGGAGGAGGTTCTCAATTCGACCCGTATGTTTTTTTTTTTTTTTTGTTTTTTTTTTGTTTTTTTTTTCTATGTTTGTTACGCGAT
The DNA here is from genome assembly GCA_963457715.1 of Argyresthia albistria. Taxonomy (NCBI): domain Eukaryota; kingdom Metazoa; phylum Arthropoda; class Insecta; order Lepidoptera; family Argyresthiidae; genus Argyresthia; species Argyresthia albistria. Next base: position 9,418,839 of record OY735263.1, read on the forward strand.
TACTCCGCCAATTATGAACCGATTTGAACAAATCTTTTTTCGGCGTATAGGTAATACCTCAAGGGTGGTCCCATTGACACCAGGTCAGGATCTGATGATGGGATCCTGGAGAAATTGAGGGAACTCTTCAAATATTATAGGCAGACCTATAGTGATTTTTGTGTTTTTCATAATAACTCGTGCAAATGCACATGGTAAGCATAATATTGTGATGCGGAACTGCTGATGAAGACCACATATGGCCACCAGATCTGCTCAATACTAGGTACAAATACAATGCGTGGCTGACGGGCAGGCAACGCATAGCCTAAACCGGTGGACCTAGAGCCATGAAACTTTGTACAGAGGTTCCTTAGTAGCGTGGGGTAGCACTGAGATGGGATTTGACAAAATTAATTCCCCAAGAGTGGGGGGATAAGGGGTTACAGTTTGTATTAAACTCAATCTAATCAAATAGGGTTTGTGGAAGTCGGTTTTTTCTAAAGTTTACCCCTTGTTTCAATTATAGTGAATTTTGTCTGTATATAAAAATGTCACTTCATGTTTTTATTATTTGGTAACGGAATCCACGAAACAGGCTAGGCCTAGTGTGGGAGCCACTGTTTGAACTATATCTGTCAATGTTTTTTTTAGAAAATAACAATTAAGATTTTTTTTATATGAAAAAAAACGACGTTTGTGGCGTTAGAAGACCAGCGATGCGAGGCTCTGCCTATCAAACCAGAGGTACCTGGTTTGAATCCAGATAAGAAAACAGTTCTTGGGTGTTTATATTTGTGTCTGACATCGTTGATTCAGGTTCCCACGACACCCCGTATGCCTGCATATACAAATAAACATAAAACATAAACATTTACATACAGGCACATACATTTGATTTGAGATGCGCAACCGCTGCGCCACAGAGGTCGTCAAATGTTCGTGTAGACTAGTATAACCCCCATAAGGTCCGATGTTGGTAGAACCTAATCTTAGTGGGTCCCTCGATCAAAAAAATCTACCTCTCAGCATTCTAGCTTTAGTCGTTCAGACTTAGTCACTGTCACTTATTCAGGACTTGATATTTTGTAATGAATGACCGTGATGATTGTAGACTGCTTCTGTATAGCCGCGGCGATAATGGGCGAGTAAGTAGTGTTTTAACTGGTTCACCGACAAATCTTACATATATAGCAATAGTTCGCCATTGTTGGTCGTTCGAGCGGTGTGCTTCTGAGAGTGAAGGGGTTAACACCCTAACCCTAATTACACTCTATGGAGTATGGAGCGACAAAACATTTTGGGGAGTTAGCGACATCATTCTGAGCAACTTTCAATATCAAACCGATTTGATCAGAACAAATTTATTTTTCACTTCTCTATACAAATCATCTTGATAACCGCTCGGCCCAAAATGTATTGAGATATCAAAAAAAAAATGCTCTGATCAAATTGCTTTTACAGTGAAAGTTGTTCAGAATAATGTCCTCTACTCCCCAAAAAATTTGGTCGCTCCATGCTCTAAACACCCTGTATATAGCCTGTCTCACATTATTCATAGCTCATTTTACGCCTGTCTTTTGAACCTGACACTTGTGTCATTCACCAACCACCTGTAGGCCACATCCTTACATGCCGGCCTTGCCTTGCCCCCTGTTACCCAAAATTAAGTAGATAATCTGCCTAAAATTGGCACGATTGCCTCCACCCCGTACGGGAACAGGGGCCCGATGCTGCTCTGGGAAACGCGTTTAAATTGGAACGCCATCGCCACCGCTTCTAAAACGCCCGAAATGGTGTCATTTGGTATTCCGGTAACACATCGCAAATGGATTGCCAGTATTCGCAAGGCATTTTTGAGGCATTCTCGCGGCCTTGCAAATTGCTAATGGAACGCATATTTTGGTAGCATTGCCCCCCAGGCGTGCTGCTTCGTAATTGTTATTGAGACTGCTCCTAATCGCAGGATACGACTGTACCGCTACCGGGAGAGTCAGAAATTCAAGAGGAAGTGCAGCGAGCGGTTGGCAGTACCCGCGGGGGGGGAGCCCTGCCTCGTCGCGGAGACCGCCTTCGCTTGCTAGCTGCCCGCGGTGCCCGCACTCGCACTGCTATGATGGTAAGTTACCACAAAATAAGCTGCGTCCAAATGTGTGTCGCCAGATTTCAAAACCAGCCGTACACCCTTACGGCGTGAACGCCGCTTCGCCGCTTCGTAGCCGCTTTGGATGGTTTACATCGCACCAGCCCCGCGCCCCGCGCCGCGCCCGCTCCGACGCCGCGCCGCGCCCGCTTCATCCGATGTATTATGATGAGACTTAATAACGAGCATTAAGACACAAATCGGTGCAAGGCGGTGAGAGCGAGGCTTAGCGGCGTCGGAGCGAGCGTGGAGCGGCGACGGAGCGGCGACAGAGCGGGCGCGTCATCGTCTGTCCACGCCCTTATTTTCAAACTTGCCGTGGTAACAAAGTCTACAACCAATGAGGGCGGTGGTTTGGCTGGTTTTTAAATCTAGCGACACATTATGATCTTTTGTCCGTTCCTTACCTCCGTTTTGTATCAACGTCGTCGGAGATATTTGGACATGTTCAGTCAGTGCTACGGTGGTACAATACCAGGGCCCGTATTCTACTGTACACAAGCATACCACAAGCCTGGCACAAACTTGAATACGACGCATTTGGTATTCTACTAAATCTCACAAGCGCCAGCGAGACGCCAGCGGCGTTGGAACGGCGCCAGCGGACAGTAGAATACGAAGTAGGCTGGCGTCACGCCGGCGCGGCGTCTCGCTGGCGCTTGTGAGGTTTAGTAGAATACCAAATGCGTCGTATTCAAATTTGTGCCAGGCTTGTGGTATGCTTGTGTACAGTAGAATTCGGGCCCAGTAGATACACTCCGATCCGTCGCGAGATTCGCGAGTCGTTTGTTTCGCCCCGTTCAATGGCGATACGATACTGTCTGGACACTGTGCGATAGCGGCATTAATTATTTTATTTTATTTTATTTTACTTCTCCATAATAATAATCATAATGTATTGATAATAAGATATTACATGTCAACAGTAACATACAAATCAGCTGCCCACTCAGGCCAAAATGTACTGGGAAGCGAAAAATAAATATGCTCTGATCAAATCGGTTTCATAATGAAAGTTGCTCAGAATGATGTCTCTTAACAAAGTAGTTTCTCATTTTGCGTTAATCCATTAACACCTTGTTCATCCATTATTATCACCAACGATTGGTCTTACACTCGTGTCTTTGACGACCTAACGCGATTGTACAAAATGGTGTCTTCGCGGCGAGCTCGCTGCGCACACGATATGCGAACCCGCGCGGCGCGTGCTTGCGGCGACTTCGCCGCGCACTCGCCCCGCCCTCAATTCGCTCGGAAACCGCTAGTGTGATAAAGTTAACACCTTGAACGCCATGGAGGTCACCGGTGACCCCCACCCTACTTTCCCCATGGGTCGACGCCGAATTGCATATTCGACAAATTTTACACATTGAATTTTATTGGCTCATCTGATTCAAAATAGTCAAAAACCCCGATCTAAATCATTATTATTTATCTCTATCAAAAGAATCAACAAAATAGTTGAAGTCGCTCACCGGTGGCCACCATGGCGCACGCCATTGGAAAACTTGCATTTCCTCCCCGTGGGGCCACGCGGGCCACTGTGCCGGCCACACCTCCGCGCCGTTTCGAGATACCCTATTGTGATTGCCTAACGTATAATAAACCGTTTTGTAATAAAACACATATTTTGTAAACACTCTTTTATTTTATAACCACATCTTGTAGCCTTAGCCATAAAATCGTCTAATTATTTTTATACTTAGTGTCGAAACGAGCTAGTGTGTGTAAACTGTTCTCCAGGGCCACGCCGGGCACGCTCAATATAGTTTTGTACCGCAATTCTGTCCCCCAGCGAGAAAATTGTATTCAAACACGAGCCCCTCGCGCGGTCACCGGTGAGCCCCATGGCCTGAACGGGTAGTATTGCTGTCGCTCACCGGTGAGCCCCACGGCCCAAACGGAACAATCACTAAATTTGACTCGGCGTTTAACGTGTTAAGGCTAGTGGCTAGACCACAGTTTTTTTTTTACCAAAATACCTTATAATATTTTCTCATACGTCCAGCTTCCACAACACGTTCTTTTGTTCTGTTTTTCATAGTAAAATTACCTGGATGAATAAAAAATTCCGGTAATTTTATAGTATACCTATCAACATGTAATGATTTTTTGTATTTCATTGTAATTTGATCAACATTTTTTCTTTTGTTACAGCTTACATCCATGGGCGGAAAGCGTAAAGTGGTAGTTACAAGTTACAAGTGATAATGACATTGAAAAACATAATATTCAAACAATAGAAAGTGATCAAAGTATATCCTAAGGAAAAGTGATACACAGATTATCGTATTTTGTAATGAAATATATTTTGGACTGAATCAAAAGGAATAAGATGTTGTGGTGATTAATGTTCTTAAATATTAGAATATATATCCGCTGTCTGTCTGTCTATCAAAAAACACGCATCTGTGGAGGCTGACTTATTTGATGACGCTTGAAGACGTATGTATTGTTCGGTATTTCGATCCTTTTTGTAATAAAACTTACTATTATCTAAGACAATCTAGGCAAAATGAGGTGCCGAATTTTTCAATTGTTAAATATTAAACCCATATTCTGTATCTTTACAATCAATCATCATGATACTTTTTTTATTACTATATTAGGCCAATTAGAACACGATATTCTGCATGAGCTGCGACGGAATCGGTCGATTTGTCATTGCGATTGGTGTCAGATGTACAGACAGAATGAGACCCCTTGATAATTTATAAACATTTGTGTAAATTGTGTAAATAAATTTTGCTGTGATACATGGCTAGCTAAAGAACTGTAAGATTGTAAAAAAAATGTTATCAGTGCCATGCCATAAAATAGCGCCGTAATTTGTATAGAGCCTAATGAATATCGTTTTGTACATTATGTAAATTTTATTAATAAGTAAATACTAAGTCTTGGCAAAAGAATATTGTCTTAATTTTCTACTGTAAATAAAATTAAAATATAGGTGCCTAATGCCAGATAAAAATTAAATACCCAGTTAGTAACTTCTGTGTGCCATGATGACATCACAACAAAAATATACGCCAGTGAAATCTTTAATTGAAATTGACTGTTGATATTTTTCACAGTGTTCCCAGTTGTATGTTATTTATTATTATTAAGATGTCCAAAAAAAACATGAGCTCCGTGGTCTAGTGGGTTTCATGCTTGCCTCTCACGCAGGAGGTGCAGGTTTGAATCCCGGTGCTGACCATGTACCAATGAGGTAAGTCATTTATCTTGAGTACGTATTACGGACAATCTATCGGTAATGGAAAACATCGTGAGGAAACCTTCATTACTACATAGCTGCGGCAATGGGCTAGCCCCCTGTCACACAAAATAGAGTGCTGAATCACTGGCTGAAAGTGGGCACAGTTGTGCCTCTGCCACCCCGTATGGGAAAAGGTGTTATGCTATGTTATGTGTTACTATGTCCCACTGCTTGGCAAAGGGCTCCCTGCACCTCTTCTACTCTATCTGATTCTGAGTCGTCTTTCTCTAGTCCTTATCCTGTAGACGCAACTCATCACGCCATCTTTTCCTGGGTCGGTCGGCCACGCAAGCTTGCTTTCTGCATTTTCTGGTAGTCTGTCTATTAACCCTTAATTACTCGCGTGGGGTATATTTTACCCCAAAGCATGTTTGAATGCTTGTTACACCTAAACTACTGATTTTTTCCTTGTGGCCTTCCCAGTAGCTGCCTAAATAGCTCCCCCCTCCATGATTAAGTCACCTGCGCCACGTAGCAACATGTTGCCGTGCCAGGAAATCGCGTCTGGGGTATATATTGCCCCACGCGAGTGTTGGTGCTACTATTTTTGACAAGTAAGTAGCAAACATTTTTATTTATTTTTGCATTGAATGCTCTTTTGTTTGATTGTTTTCCAATTTTTGAGTTATATTTTTAGGTTACAACGTTCAAAATGGCAAACCGATGTCTTTGTGTCAATCATATTGCTCAGTATTTAATGGAAGATGATGAACAAAGCGCTATTGACAGTCCCGATGAAAATGAAGTGGAAACTGAAGTTATACAAATGATGATCATGATTCCGCCTCTCAAGAAAGTGCCAATGAAACGGACCATGAGTGGAGCATCAGTAGATCTGACAAGGGCTCACAAACTCGAGCAAAAATACAACAATTACACAGTGCCATACAAAAACGTCTCAAAAGAAGTGCCGATGTCCAGGCTAGTAGCTCCACGTCCAGAGATAGCCCATCCACTTCGTACAAGAGGTGTCATATCTGCCCAAGGTCAAAGGATAAAAAAATAAGGATGACGTGTGCCAAATGCAACCAGCACGTCTCTCATGACCATTCCATCAGGACATGTGATGAATGCAAAGACTAAATGGTTCCCTGTTTTATACATTGATCTCATCAATATGTGCCTAGAATTATTGATTATGAATACTGTTATTCTCTAGCGTGAAGTTGATTCTTAAAAGATTTACTAATAAAAATAATATTAAGCAGTAATACTTTCTTTTATTCCATTTTTTTATTGGGGTAAAATATACCCCACGCGAGCGTTAGTGTAGCTTTTTTAACGCGAGTAATTAAGGGTTAGATGTCTGTCCTGGGGATAACTTGTAACTTTTTCATTAACACCAGTGACACCTAGGTGAGGTGATCTGATCTAGGTGTCACTATGGTGTCTATGAAAAAGTTACAAGTTGTCCCCGGGATAGTTATTCTCCGGATAACTTTTTGTTGGTTGAATCCAGCCTCAGCACAGTATTATTCTAATATGTACAGGTACTGTGGCCTTAGTCCAACGATTTGGCAGCATTCGAGCAACGTGGCCGGTTCAGTCCCAGTTTAATTTGGTAACCATCTGAGCTAGTCTACTCCGAATGTGAGTTTGTATTATTAGTATAGTATTATAGCATCTGTGGTTGTATGTTGAATTATTTGTACTTTTACCGTTCATCATTAAGATCCCTAAAAGTAACAAAAGATTTTAAATAACTTACAGAATTGACCAATAAAATCCGAATTATTACAGCAAGAGCTAATTGTTTCTTTTATGAGCCCAACCTATCAAAGCTTTTGTTTCCTTCCTAGGTACAATGCGAGCTTTTCTGGACACGTGAATGTTGTAAAAAGTAAAAATTATACCTTGACCACTACTATACAGGGTGGAACAGAAAGTGGTGTACAAGCCGAAAGAGGGTTGTTAGGGACATCATTCTGAACAACTTTCACTATGGGACCGGCTTGATCAGAGCAACTTTATTTTTCACTCCACCATACAGATCAGCTGAGCGCTAGGCCCGAAATGTACTGAGTTAATAAAAATAAAGTTCCTCTGATCAAGTCGGTCCCATAGTGAAAGTTGTTCAGAATGATGTCCCTAACAACCCTCTTTCGGCTTGTATACCCCTTTCTGTTACACCCTGTATAGTATAGTGACTATACTATTCGATTGGTAATTCAATAGCGGTTGTACACAGATTCAGATTAACTTAGCTCTTAGCCTAAATGAATTGACTGAGAGTTACGACCTCTGTGGCGCAGCGGTTGCGCGAGAGATCCCGGGTTCGAATCCCGGCTGGGGACAAAAACAAAAACCCAGGAGCCCTATTTTTGAAATCGCTCGTGTGATATAATTTTAAAACGAGCCATCATAACGAATGATTTTCGTTCGTTCTATTCATTCGCTCTGCAACGATTGGTCAGAACCACTCGTTGCGCAAGTCATACGAGCGATTATATCACACGAGCGATTTCAAAAATAGGGCTCCAGGTCTTGGAAGTTTCCATGTTTGTGATGTCGCTGTTTCTGGTTTCCACGACATAGGGTATCCTAGTGTGGGGCCAGAAGCTATGTATGTGCTTGTATGTAAATGTGTATGTTTATGTATCTAATATCTGTAGTTAGTTACAGTGCAGTTATGGCCAACGGCTATCTCGCTCCCTCGCTCACGTGACACCTTAGAAGTAACTAAACACGTCGCCGTCTGCAGTTGTGGTTGAGGACGACGTTGCACCTTCTACTTCTTCTCGGGACCTTCATATCACTACGACAAGCGCATCTCTCAGGTCTCGCCATCTATTCATAGTATTAGAACTCTGAAAGGGGTTTGGGTAAACTTGGTGTCGTTGGATTTTGGCCAGTCATGAAATTTGTAAATTTTGAAAGAGCAATTTAAAAGAAAATAATTTTACTATGGAGTACACAGGCACAGGCAACGGATACTAACAAGATTGAGCCATTCTCACCACGCTGGCTCAGTGCGGGTTGGTGTGGTGTCATGTGAGTACAATAAAAAAATTAAGTTATCTGTGGCTTCTATCATGTGTTGCCACAATAATTTCGCCAATGTCACGAGATGAACCCTGCACAACTGGGTATCACGTGGTACAGTTATTAAAACGACTATAGCTAAGCTGAGACTATAATCTAATTTTGTTTCTCAATTGTTAGTAGATATAAATTTGTTTAGTAAGTTTACAGATGATGGATGAGTAAGGGAAAGAAGAAAGTTTAGATTGAGAGGACGAGGGAATTTAGGAGGGAGAATATCGTAGAGTGAAGTATGATTATTAGTGCATTCAAAGAACAAATCATCAGGAGAACCGTCAGCCAGGCCACATTCACATCATAGGGATATGCAATAAAGAAATTACGAATTATAAAAATCTCAGATAAAAATAACTCAAAAATAACAACTTTATTAAAAAAAAAACTTGTGACATCTGACATTATTTTGACAGGTGTGAGTTCTTTTTAACCGACTTCCCAAAGTTTCGTCATCACATGACACTGGCATAAATTGTCTGGCATAAGACAGATTGCCATGAACTAAAATTGAAGTTCTTGTTACGCGTCTCACATGTTTCGTCATCACATGACACTGGCATAAATTGTCTGGCATAAGACAGATTGCCATGAACTAAAATTGAAGTTGAAGTTGACTTCCCAAAGGAGGAGGTTTACAATTCGTCCGGATGATTTTAGTAAAGTTCTCAGTTGCGTTGTCACCATTTTGAAAGGTTTCATGATTTTGTGGACAACTTACGTACCTACCAACCTAAAAACCAACTTCTAAGTATTTTCGTACGTTTTTGAAACCTTGAAAGGATATCGTCCGAAAACCTTTGGGACCCGGACGGTGATCTAGTACATGCAGTGTAGGAACTCCTCTACCAGATGACAGACAGGAGTAGCACTGTGGAACCTCAATATAGCTCGTATATATAGTACAAAGTTGCAAATAATGTTGGTATTTAACTGGTTCGCCGACACATGTTATATAACAATAGTTTGCCTTTGTTCGGTCGTTCGAGCGGTGTGCTTCTGAGAGTGAAGGGGTTATAGCCCTGAACGGGTATGACCCAAAATATTATGAACCCGGAAGATGTTCTGGAGCATGCAGTATCGATTTAGTATTGCGTCAAAGTTACTATGCTCTGCGGCCTGGTAAATACAAGAGATGGAACATACATATTTTATTTGTACACTGAAAGTCCATCCAGTGATTATTTTGGACCTCCATAAACGTCAAAGTACTGTACCGATTTTAGTATTTTTTTTGTCATTGACTCGAAATGTTGTCTTCTTTGATGTATCATATTCTTTTTTTTTATATAGACTGTTTTAGAAATAAACGTGAATAACTGGCAAAAGTCAGAAAGGGGTTTGGATTACCTGCTATGGACCATTGGCGTCATTATTAGGATTCCGTGTACCCGAAGGGTGCCAAACGGGACCCTATTACTGAGACTTCGCTGTCCGTCCGGCCGTCCGTCCGTCCGTCCGTCCGTCCGTCCGTCCGTCCGTCCGTCCGTCCGTCAGTCCGTCCGTCCGTCTGTCCGTCCGTCTGTCTGTCTGTCTGTCTGTCTGTCTGTCCGCCTGCCGTGTGCGAGTACACTTTATGAGCACACCGCAGGCGGCTCCAGTTTATCACCTTTTTACACCCAAGATCGCCACCGATATCATGTCGTGTGTAGCCCGCTTACGTCAAAACTTTGCATGCCAACCAACCCAATGCAATTTTTTGCTTTTTTTGCGATTTTTTTCAATGTTGCGTCACGAAATTTTGTCCGCAAATCCGCCTAAGCCGCGCAGCACCCCAAAATACATATGAAATGAAAAAATCAGTACTACCCCAAAACTTTCCCACTAGGAGCCCTTTAGCTGACCGTATTATAATCCGGATCCAATTAAGGACAAGGAAAAATCATTATTTTCCCTCCTTCCTGTAATGCATACAAAATTCTACCTTTAAGATATCCAACCCTACACAACACACCTACATAAAATATTATATTTTACTTAATCGACGAATCGAAGATTAATTTCTTCGTATTCAACACACTAATGTAATGTAGTTCGTATTGTATTGGACACAACATGAACATTTACATACAGGCACATTCATTGCTTCTTGCCCCACACTAGGATACCCTGTGTCGTGGGAACCAGAAACAGTGACATGACAAACATGTAAACATCCAAGACCTGGCGTTTTTGCGAGCCGAGGGAAACAGGGTTTGTGCAGTTTATTTGTTGTCTTGTGGAAAATAAACAACACTTTTACCCATGGGGCGCCGGGCGTATTGTTTCCTTGACCCACTTGGAGAAACTATTGAGCCTCCCCGAAAGCCTCCAAATGCAAAGGATTGTCACCGCAAATCCTTAATTAATTATTATTGTAATTGGTGTCGATGGAAGTAATCAGAGGTCTGGGGCCCAATCCTGCTAGCTTCTGCTCGCATCGTTGTCGACCGTTACAATGATGCGAGGATTACGCTCAACTTTATTTTTTCAGTATCTGGCATTTGAAGTATCTTTTTTAAGCAATTAATTAATTTCATACATTTTATTTTCACTGAACGGTCATTGTGCTAGAGGAGTTAGGCTCCTGATGGGTGCTCCGCGACTTTTAGCATTATAAAGAGATCGAGTTACAAAAGAGTCGGAATACTATAGATGATTTCAAATTTGACTTTGACTTGACCAACATTTTGATAATTTTGAACGAATTTAGTAGAAATTATTGAAAATAACATTTGTAAGAATTCCTTTTATTGAACAAAGTCTGTTAATTAAATGATTTGCTTTGATGGGTTACGGGTCGGTTAACTTCAAGTCGATAAACTTATGCGTGTTCTTCTGTGACCTCTTCGTATTTTTTCAGTGTGTTTGTTAATAGTATTTTAGATATTTACTTAAATAAATATAGAACAGCTGTGCTATGATATTGAAATAGATGGTGCGGGAGCGTGGGTCCGCCAGCAGACAGATGGGTCGGCGACATTACCAAAACGGCGGGGAAATCCTGGATTTCATCAACAAAATACTGGATAAGTTGGTACAAATCGAAGCATGCTCGTTCCCAGCAGTGGGCAGAAACAAGCTGCCAATAACAATGGTTCAGTAGTACAGTCTGACATTTCAAAGTTGAAAGTGGTTATTTGAAAAATATGAAAAACTATTAATTTAATCATGAGACAATTGCATTATAAGAGATCGCATGACAAATTGAACAAAAGAGTAAAAGTAAAGTAAAGTAAATGTAGCCCATTAATTTCCCCACCGAAGGGCACAGACCTTTACCCGGATCCGAGTAAGAGTGAGCCATACTCCACCGAACAAAAGAGTAAACCGAATAAATACAGTATTAGAAATATAATTTTATATTTTGAAGAGTGAAACAGAACGGTGGTGTGGTTTTGCTCAGATTTATTGGCTGTTTAATTATTATAGCCTTTCTAAAAAAATATATATTAAAATATTATAATACAAGCTCTCAAAATGTCTCAGCGAAACGACGCCTTATTAAAAGACAAGCTGAATCTACCTAAATCAAATTGAACTATTTTGAACCACAAAATCTCAATTGATGATTCAGTTCAAGGGTTCTACTGTTAAAGAGTTTCAGTTGTAAGTATTATGCAGAGGTACGCATATTATTTCAATCACCTCTTAGTAGTCAATCTCAGATCGAATATTCAGATAGGAACAGTGGACGCGGTTCTATAGAAATTCATGCCAGGACATTAAAAATAATATAACCGGCCAAGTGCGAGTAGGACTCGCGCACCAAGGGTTCCGATCACACTTGGAGAGCGTAACACGTGTAATTAGGTTTAATTTTTTCACAGCTCCAAGGGACCATAGACCTGAGTAATCGATATTAATTTCAACATTATACCTCCACGCGTTCCTGAGAAAAGGGGTCGTAACAGACGGATGGACAGACGGACGGACAGACAGACAGACAGACAGACAGACAGACAGACGGACAACAAAGTGATCCTATAAGTGTTCCTTTTTTCCTTTTAAGGATCGGAACCCTAAAAAAGGAACCCTTATAGGATCACTTTGTTGTCCGTCTGTCTGTCTGTCTGTCTGTCTGTCTGTCTGTCTGTCCGTCCGTCTGTCCGTCCGTCTGTCACGACCCCTTTTCTCAGGAACGCGTGGAGGTATAATGTTGAAATTAATATCGATTACTCAGGTCTATGGTCCCTTGGAGCTGTGAAAAAATTAAACTTCTAGGTCCACGCAATCAAAACATAGCGCGATATTATGTCATAATTTTGCTGGATTTGTATGAACTCGCGTGGAACTCGCAAGGGAATCAAAACCTATAGGGTACTTCCGGTTGGCCTAGGGTCATGAAATTTGGAATGTAGGAAGGTCTTATAGCACAAGTTAAGGAAGAAATCCGAAAACTGTAAATTTCTGTCTGTCTGTCTGTCTGTCTGTCTCACCGTCTGTTAAGACTTTTTCTCAGAAACGCATGGAGGTATTAAGTTGAAATTAATATCGATTACTTAAGTCTGTGAACTCTTAAAGTTGTGAAAAAATCAAACTTAAAGGTCGCAACAACGCAATCAAAAGATACCGCATATGTCTCAATTTTGCTGAAATTGCTGATATTCGCAAGGGAATCAAAACCTAGAGTCTGTGCCTAGAGGGTACTTTACGTTGACCTAGAATCATGAAATTTGGCACGAAGCAAGGTCTTGTAGCACAAATAAAGGGAAAAATCTGAAAACTGCAAATTTCTGTCTTTCTAAAAAATATTCAATTTCGTTTACATGGATGACATCACACTTTAGTTTTTTATGTGGAAACCTAATTACACGTGTTACGCTCTCCAAGTGTGATCAGAACCCTTGGTGCGCGAGTCCTACTCGCACTTGGCCGGTTATTCCTTTTAAGGATCGGAACCCTAAAAATGAAACCCTTCACACAGGCGAAGAAAAACACCGGCAATTCTCCATACTAACGAATATCTTGAGCGAGTTTGTAACGTCTATTCACAAGAATATTCATACATGATAGATTTTTTGTCATGAGGTCGATACTGAAAGTTTTTTTTTATTTGAGTCTATTTTATAAAGATATCGGGAAATATTTCCTAAGAAAAAACGTGCAGGCAAGGAAAAACTTAAACGAAACAATCAAAAACAATTCGTCAAACGTTGAAAACACTGAAAACGTTGTCAACATCCTTCAAATGATGGATTGTTAAATAAAAAAATATCTTCTGTGACATTCTTGGAAAAAGGAAGTAATAATTGAAACAAAAAGTATACTTTAGAAAAAACCGACTTCCACAAACCCTATTTGATTAGATTGAGTTTAATACAAAGTGTACCCCCTTATCCCCCCCCCCCCGCCCTTGGGGAATTAATTTTGTCAAATCCCATCTCAGTGCAAAAAGGAACCTCTGTACATTTCATGGCTCTAGTTCCACCGGTTTAGGCTATGCGTTGCCTGCCCGTCAGCCACGCATTGTATTGTACCTAGTATTGAGCAGTTCTGGTGGCCATTATGTGGTCGTCATCAGCAGTTCCGGACCACAATATTATGCTTCCGTGAGTAAATGTCCCTGTACTTAATTATATGTTTTTGACAGTGCAATATTTAATTAGATAATAATAAACAATCATATATCAAACAAAAACAGTGCTAGTTTTATTTAATAAAGTAATAGGACATCAAAGGGAATCAAACCGTTTTGGCATATTTATATCTGGCCTGTGACCCTCAGTGAGGACATTAATGGGATATTTTTGTTTCTCAACTCGAGTCAGAAACATTTCAGACAATTTAATAACTTTTTCTATAACAACCAACTATTTAGGTAACCACACCATTATATAGGTGACCAATCTACTATTTAGGTGATCAATCTTCTATTTCGGTGACCAATCTACTATTAAGGTGACGAATCTATTATTACGGTGACCGGTTATATAGTGATCAATATATTATTTAGGTGACTTACTAGGAACTAAAATGATTTATTAGGTGATTAAATAGGCAATAATAAGGTGATCAATAAAATTATACTCTATAAATAATAGTTTGCAACAAAGAATTCTAGATAAATTGAATTGAATATGTAACGCAGTTCTACATTCAGTTATCTATTTACTCGTAAATAAATTACGCTATTTGATATTTGAGCTATGGTTGATTTATATTCCATGTGTTAATGAATATTTACTGTTTTAATATTATACATACTTATTATTTTGGTATCTATTCATAAAAGTGGTTGACGAATTGTTTATTAACTCGATTGGAATAAATTCCACTTCACTGGACTCAATGAATTGATGAATTGTCGGAATTTTGACTGAATAATCAAACAAAGATACCTATTTAATTAAATTAATTCGTTTTACTTTAGTTACTCAACTGGGAAAAACAATTATTTGGTGCTTGTTTAGAAAATAAATGTTAGTGTTCTGCCCGGCGCACGAGGAGCACGTGGCGGGGTATCATACCCATCTCATACACAATCAAAAAGTCGTAATTTCGTAATTTCTTTATTGTACTCACATAGAATTTATACAGATAGTTTATTATAGAAAAACATGTACAAAGGCGAGCTATCTCTAATAAAAAAAAAACTTCCAGTAAAACGTGTAGGGTAGGAAACGGAGATGATTGGAGGTAAGAGCACAGAATAAGTAATAGTAGTAAGTGGAAGAATTGCGCGTACAATAAAACTAAATTCTAAAATAATAAAAAATACACTATAAAACCCAGAGACATATATCCAATTGACTGCGTCTGCGGGGGATGCAGCTCGCAGTTCGCGTACGCAACCTATGTACGATGACGAGCCGCGCCAGACAGTTTCGCAGCGGCTGACCAATCATCTCTACATAGGCTCTCTTACCTCGTCCCCCGCCGCCCGTAAATTGGTGAGTTGTGATTCAAAGGAAAATGTATCTATGCGCTCACCACTGGATAAGTGCTCCCTGATAAAACCCTACCCTAGTCGTGTAAATTTTTAAATAATAGTTTGACAACACTACCGCTCTAAGTAGCTGGAGGGAGGGATATGCGGATTTTTAAATCTTCGGAGGATGTGGAGGATGAAATCATGATAAAATAACAAAACCTTTTATTTTCATTCACGAACCTCCATCTTTATAGACCAAAATAATATGCTGATATTAAATTTTGATCTTGGGAATTATCATCATAATTTATCTAGTGGTTGGGCAGTCTTGGGCCTGAAATGGGCATTCTCCTTTGTGTTTGTTACATCCATATTGATTGACATTAATTTTATTACTGGCCGCTAAAATTATTATGGCGGACTTTCGGTACCACATGTACCATGGCAATGTTCTAGTTTAGAATATGCTATTATATAATACATAAAGTTTATGTATTGTAACGCCTTTTTCCCGGAAAAGGGGTAGACAGAGACTAAACACCTCCACTTATTTAACGTATTTCCTAAAGTGTATGTTCCCAGCCCCTCTAATCGACATGCAAAACGCTATTATCGTTCACGCGAAACGCTAAGAATATTTATGTGATTTGACAATTAGTCACGCTACGTACTAGCGTCACCAAATGTCAAATCGCATACATTTTGAGATTTAGTTTCTATTCTTTTTCGTAGCGTTATTAACTTTATCTAGCGCCTCAGTACGTATATGCCGCAGCTGTAACCAGGCTATAAATTGTACTGTGAGGAGGCTGTGTTATTCTTAACGATCTGTTTTTGATGCTCATAGAAATATGAATTAAAGCAGGAAAACCTTATCTTGACAATAATGTCGACTCCATTACATTTATCCTATTATCAAGCGATACATAAAGACTTAATTAAATGGTCGGTTCCCGGAAACGGTCTTTGATAAAGATTTTAATAGCTGTAAATCTTCCAAACTTCATGGTTGTTGCGGGGAGGGAGAGAGGTTTATTAGTCAATCTAGGTATCAATAATGTTAACAAACATGAAGTCTGCCGATTCTGCAGCCAAATCTAAATGGCTCGAGATTAGCTGTACCTAGTATATCAAATTGAGTAAAAATACGTTTACCAAAATTACCAAACTTTCTTTCTCTACATTTACTCACAAATAAATTAGGGGTGCTTTTTTCATGTGTATTTCAGGAAATACTCTGATATGTAATTTGACTAATATATGTACAATAATTGAGTATAAAATATAATTAATTTGACATAGGTTTTCATGTTGGAAAACGTGTTTGGATAAAAAAAACTCGGTAGAAAATAAATCCAAAGTCAACACTTTTTTTCAATATTTTTTCCTATATTCCGCATTAGTAGTAAATATGATCTTTCTATTAACTAAAGTAATTAAACGAGTTTGAAAACTTATGTATAGTGAATTTGTATGCTTTGATAAATTGAATCGAGTGTCTAAACATTCTTACATATCTATTAACTTATCCTGACATGTGAGACGGATGGATTGCTCCTGCTCTTTTAATATTCCTTTTTTTTGAATAATTTCCTTTTGTCAGGAGATAAATCTGCAGACAGCCGAGTGCAAGAAAGAAAACTGGAGTGCCGTGCCTGAGGTCGAATGCTCCTGTAATTCCTGGAACTAGAGGAAAGTTCCAGAGCATTGATTTAATTAATTTTGCTTAGGAACTACGGCCGTTGGAATGATATTCAAGACCGAGAGCCCGTCAAGTTTGAGTGGGTCTGCTATTAGAAAGAAGTCATACCTACTTAAATGCCTGTGTAAATCTATAAATTTTGTTTGCTCCGACCAGAGGTCGGATGCAATGCAAATGCGAGAAGCTGAACTTTCCGTGTCAGTTTTGATAATGAAAAGAGAAAATTGCTTTTTCTATCGATTCAGCTGTTCAGTTCAGAATGCAGATGGTGATTCATGCATTCAAAGCCTTTTGCGGTGGAAGTTTGAACAGGGCGAGAATTTCCTATTCTATTGTGAAAATTACTTTGAAAACTGGAAACGCGACGGGAAAATGGTATGTCATCGACCCCCAATTCCCCCAAATCACAAAATAATCGGTGTTGAAAAGTTGAAATCGCGTGTATAATTTGGCCCTGCTTACAGATAATGTACTAAAGTTACCACTAAAGTTTGTCCATAACATGAGAGGAGATGCCGTGCATGAGGAAATATCAAACTATACCCCAGAATACCTAACAGCACTCTGCCATATCAGAGATGCATGAGCAGAACAGTAACGCTATTCTTTAAAGCTAGATGTTACATAAGATGTGTCGGCGAATTTAATATGGGGGTATATCATCTTCTTCTTATTCTTTTTAATATTCTTTAGGGGTTCCCTTTTTAGGGTTCCGTACCCGAAAGGTGCCAAAGGGGACCCCTATTACTAAGCCTCCGCTGTCCATCTGTCTGTCTGTCTGTCTGTCTGTTCGTCAGCGGGCTCTATCTCCCGAACCGTGATAGCTAGAAAGTTTAAATCACTGAGTGTGTAGGTAAAGTCACTTGCCGCTACAGCAACTAATCAAACTGATTTACACGAAATATTGAAAAAATAAGATTTTTTTGTACTTTTTGGGCACGCTCTGGTGCGGAACGGAACCCTCCGTTTGAGAGTGTGACTCGCAGTTGGCAGATTTGTTTTTTCTTGTAGGGATCGCAACCCTTAAAACTAGATGTGGGAGCGAGTGGGTTAAACATTTCAAGATACCAGCGTCTTGAAACTATAGCTGCATAAAATATTAAAGAAGAGGTCTTCTGACGAATAAATGATGGCCACTGGGAGACTGGTAATAAAAGTTGGAGAGCAATTTCAGACGACTTTAAAGCAGTAATTAAATAATCATGCTGTTGCTGGGTATTCTATTCACTACTCTAGGCCTTAACTGTAACAGGGGTTATGGTATTTTAATTAGTCTTAATTTCATTCGGACTTCTGATGTTCTAAAGAGTGTCTATAATACCGCATGTCAATCTTGAGACAATTAAATCAACTTCTTAGTTTTAGCTTTATCAATATCTAGGTATAACCTTCATTACTCCATAGCTGCGGCGATGGGCGAGCCCCCTGTCACGCAAAATAGAGTATTGAATCACTGGCTGAAAGTGGGCAGAGTGGTGCCTCTGCCACCCTGTATGGGAAAAGGCGTGACGCTATGTGTATGTTGTGTGTGTGTGTGTGTGTGTGAGAGGGTGTGAGGGTGTGTTTGTGTGTGTGAGGGTGTATGAGGGTGTGTGTGCGAGGGTGAGGGTGTGTGTATGTGTGTAATAGGTATTTCGGCACAACCTTTTTGGCAATATTTAAAAAAGGAAGCAAGGATAAAATCCAGTTTTCTTTTAATATGGCTTTTAACTTTTCATATGGCTTTTAACTTTTAATGTATTCGTGCGTGAGACACCATTTGGTATTGTTTGTTAACCCTGAATAAATCTCGAGCTCATTTTGCAAACTCGAAAGTGTAAACAAGACAGATTTTATGAAAATTTACGTTTAGTACCCAATCTATTACGGTTTGGCAGTAAACGGCTTTAGGACTTTTACTAAGGTTTTTATCGCTAGCCAATTACTTACATTTAATACTGGATGTAACTTTACCGAGCGGAATTAAGTAGAAGGTACTTTACTTTGAAGGAATAGGATTAATAACTCCGTAAAAATAGAAAAGTAGAGAGCCACCTATCGATATAATCACGGATAAACTACGGAGTAACTACCTACTTTAAGTACAAGGTGTAGGTCCAAAGAAATAAAAAACGAGTATTTAAATACATATAAAAAAAATATGGTATAGATGAACCATCTCACGACGAAGAAGTTTTGAAAGTTCTTTCAATCTAAAGTCAAAACTTCTTCGTGAGATGGTTCATCTATAATTTTAATGTTATGTTATGTTAGGGGACACTCATCGATATATACTATACAAGTCTATGGGGACACTTCATTTCATTTCATTTCATAACATACTTAATATAACAAGTAACATTTAGATTAACAGTGCTTTCAAGAAGAAGAATACTTATTTTGGAAGAGATTTGACTAGAACAGCCCAATATTTCACAAACAACCTTTTTTAAAACAACTAGGTAACTGTGCTACTAAAACGCTGCGACAAAAACGGAACTCTTTAACAAAGAGGTACAAAGATAGATACATTTTCACATTTCACATACCTACCGTG
This sequence comes from Argyresthia albistria, assembly GCA_963457715.1. Taxonomy (NCBI): domain Eukaryota; kingdom Metazoa; phylum Arthropoda; class Insecta; order Lepidoptera; family Argyresthiidae; genus Argyresthia; species Argyresthia albistria. The sequence goes on from OY735263.1 coordinate 9,438,347, forward strand.
AAACATACCAATTGCCCGCTTTTTTTTTCGTTTTTTTGTTAGTGTTAGCGTTTATAATATATGGAACCCAGAAAATCAGTATCTCTATTTTCTGCCAAAGGAACGTTGATAGAAAATTGCGCCATAAAAGGCCTTATTACAAAAACATTTAAGCCGCGGAAGAATATCCGGATAAAAATTCCCAGAACTCATTTTGGGCATTTGTTACAGGCAAATCAAGTGATTTCGTATACATATAGTTTTCTTCAGTATAATAATCAATATCTTGTTTCTTGTGTTTATATGGTTTATATGAACATATACAAAGATTCAGGAGCTTAACGTTCTCTTTGATCTCCACGTAACCTATCGATATGTTTCGCCGTGAAATATCTCTTCGTTCTCACCAATTGCCAGCGCTTTTCGCAAACGGAAGAATTCAATTTGCCTGCTGCTTTGGCCCTTGGGGACCGTAGTAAGTTGGCATTCCACTTGTGCTTGTGAGCTTATATGAGCACGCGTGTGACGTGACAGGAATAACAACCGATAACGAACACTTGATTTATAATTTACTACAGCCTTAAAATAGAAGTGGAGTAGGTATGGCTCTTTCCCTTCGGATATGATAGCATCACTTTATTTGAGTAGCAGTCTGTGCATGCATTCAGCCATTAACTTATATATTCTTTTAAAATGTACGTAACTTAACAATGATTGACTGTATACGTCTTCAAGCAACACGGCCCGTAGGAAAGGCCGCGTTCCTCCAAGATATACGCATATTAATTTCGATTACATTGTAACAATAGTAACAAACAATAACCGAGACAGATTAAAATACGTCACACAACGCCTGTATAACTTTCGTTAGCAACAAGCCTGTTGTCAATAAACTTTTAAACGAGCAGGCAAATATACAATAGTTAGGCGCTGTGCTATTATCTCTTCTGGCGAAGATGATGATAACCATTTCAATTTCAGCGTTTACGGCTAACTACACTAGGACGCGCACGAGTTAGGATATGTTACAAGACCAACGTCTCATAAGGGTCACTTTACGAGCAGGTGTGTTGAAAAATAATTACGCTACCAGCACAAAGCTTCGTTCGACAGTATTCTTGATATACCATACACTTATGGTTGTTTGGGGAACACTTGAATGAAATTGAGAAAAACCCAATATTGTTTTATTACGACACTATTCGTCGATGATAAAATTTCGTGTACCTATGCCGAGACGCCAGAAAAACTGGTTATTGTTATCAAATCGATCAATGTCTTTGTTATAACGATGACGAAAGTATCAGCTTCAAAACAGAGGATCTAATTGGTCACGTCACGTCACATACCAACAACAAGCTCTACATTCCTGCTATACTCTTAACACCATGCATTAAAACCTAGTTTTCCACATCAACTACTTAACTCTTAAAGCACAACCATCTTATAAGATGTTATTAGTATCGGAAAATAAGTTCTCCGCTGGTGATAATAAAACCCAGACGAATCGACAACTGGTTAGTGAGGCCTCTAGAAATCGTTGCGTTGACGTTGACCAATGGTAGGGGGGAAAGGAGTCGACTGCGCAGGCAGTCAACCGACTCTGCCAAACAGTGCTGCGCGCATGCGTACAAGCAGGTACAGCGAATTTGAAATAAGAACTTTCTATGCGAGTGAAAGTGTAGTGCCCCCCAAATGTTTGTGTTTACAAATGCCAATGGATCGGATGTGTTTTAAGTGATTGTAAAAAGGAGTTTTAGATTCATCTCGAGGTTTAGTTAGGTGAGTCAACATTACAGGTTAAGTTAGAGCGAGATCTGTCTGTCACGTTTGATGACGATTTCTGTCTCCGGTTCGCTTTAGAAATTACTTGGATCAACACATAAAACTTTCTTAAAGCATGTTATGTAAAGTTAAGTTTCTTCTTCAATTGATAAGCAATTTTTCACTCCTCAAATAACGTTTATCTGCGTCTGTCTGTTTAGTTGAGGCTATTTCACATTTCACAGATACAAGAAATGTCATGTAAAAATGGACCTAAGAGATTTCTAACAGTAGTACCCATCGAGGTAAGCAATAGTACCTATATATTTTTTTACTTGACACAAAGGTTTGGCAGCTTCATAATACTAACGCAAGGTTAATATCCGGATAGAATGGATTATCAATTCTGTTTAAGTTTAGAACCTGAAGGTCGCCGCGGTACGGCAAAGCTCGTAAAGCGGTTGAATGAAGCTTCCAGCAGCTCTTGTCGATATTCTGCCTTAGAGACGCAATAACCGTTCTCCGAGGTGACTCTTCCCAAAAAGGTTGAGCAACGAAGTAGTTTGGTGTGATACTAACCCCCGGTTTCCGAGACATTGACTGATCAAAAATTACGATTCGCTAACAGATCCATTAACTAATTTAAGCCAATCACGTTCCGCTATCAGCCAATCACGTGCCGCTGTTTTGAATAAATCATCGATTAGTTAATCGTAACCTTTAATCAGCGTCAGCGTAAGTCTACAAACCTTCGCGTGCGTGACGTGGAATCAAGTCATTGGCTTTGTTTGGCACTGGATGCTGCCAGTTTGATCATTCTGAAAATTTAAAAATATACATATGGATGTATAACCACAGGTATAGCATATCTAAAATTAACTTCCGTATAATGCAACAAATACACAATTTGTTTTATTTGTTTTTGGTAAAGGATATCGGCAACTCTCGAATCATCAAATATCGGCAATCGAACGAATATCTTGAGCAAATTTGTAACGTATATTTGATAGATTTTCTATTCATGAGGTCGATACTGTAAGAATTTTCGTTGTTTGAGGTCATTACAGGTATCGGAAAATATTTCTAAAGAAAAAAACGTGCATGCACATTAGCCTTGTTTTACTCGGAACAATACGAAAGAAAGTAATTTTATTTCCAATTAAAACAATATATTTTATGGGCTGTATTGTCTTCAATACCACTATGAAAAATTATACCGAAATAAATTATTTTCTTTAGTATAGGTGGTTTTCATAAACGCATTAGTAGGATGAGATATTAATTTGCCGATTACCTTTTAGCTTATAACATACAGCTTTGTAAGCATAATGCCATCACAATACAACAGGCTATAAAAAGTTTTAGGTGTATCTACATGTAATTAGCTGGCATTGACGATGTCAAACTAACCTATTTATCAAAGATTGACGTAGTCTTAATAATCATTATCAAAATGAAGTAACAGTTATTGTAATGGGGTTTAACTTGTTGTTATTGTTCTTGGAAAAAAACTTACATTATATTTAGAGGAGGAGTATTGAATCACAGGCTAAAAGTGGGCACAGTGGTGCCTCTGCCACCCCGTATGGGAAAAGGCGTGACGCTATGTTTGATTATTTTGTAATACGTTTTATTTTTATTGCAGAATTTTTGTGCATAGAAACGACTTTTTGTATTCATTCTGACAGATGAGGAGGGAATTTAATTTATCGGGTGCAATGTGCAAAACTGCATAAAGATATAAATTAAATAAAAACCGGCCAAGTGCGAGTCGGACTCGCGCACGAAGGGTTCCGTACCATTATCTATAAAAAACCGCAAAAAAAAAAGTATGGGAGCCCCCCCTAAATATTAATTTAATTTTAATATAATTATTTATTTTTTAAGTAAATAATATACTCAATATATTGTGAACATTTTAAGCGTCTACCTGCTACCATTATCAATATCGAGCAAAAATGAGCAAAAAAAATCACGTTTGTTGTATGGGAGCCCCCCTTAATATTAAATTTCTTTTGATTTTTCGTATTTGTTGTTATAGCGGCAACAGAAATACATCATCTGTGAAAATTTCACCTGTCTAGCTACCACGGTTCATGAGTTACAGCCTGGTGACAGACAGGACGGACGGACGGACGGACGGACAGACGGACAGCGAAGTCTCAGTAATAGGGTCCCGTTTGGCACCCTTCGGGTACGGAACCCTAAAAACGAGACGGGTAATTCTGGAAACACTAAATGGAAAGTCGTATTGCATCCTACACGCAAAACACCCATCATCTTTCGTATAATAATTTATACATATTCTATGTATACCATTCATTTCACAATCACAACTAACGTAGGCCGCTACTTCGAACGCAAGCTTTGAGATCTCCATATTGGGCTTTACGCGGTGATATTCCTACTTATGATTTTAATTATACTCCATATGCTGAACATACATATGTTGTATACCTATATTCAAACTATATTCATACTTCTGGATGTAGAATATCCTTCAGTATCCGTGGTCAGATAGCATTGTTAGATCGATCTGACCACGTCCACAATATTCAGTTGTGTAGTAAAAATATACATTTATAATTCTTTTATCTTATACTATATTATTATAGTTCTGCGTTTTTTATTCTGTCCATCCTGGGTTTCCGTAAGAAATATCTTTCAAAAGTTAAGCTTGCCTTTGTGCATATCTTCTCATATTGTATGTGATCTGATAAGTGCAATACATTTATACGAAATGAGAGTGTTCGTTAGTTAATGTAAAAGTAGTCCGACAGACATATTCAGTGGTTTCATATGAAAAATCAGCCGTCCTTTGCTTCTTAAAAACGCAAGAGCCCGCGAAGTGAGGCCTCGTGACGTGAGGCCGATGAAACGAAATGCACCTGTCAGTCAACTGACCTACTTAAACCAGCCCTGAGCTAAAATACTAGTTTTTTAACTGGAAATGAAGAGAACTTGGAACTACTGTCTTGTGAAACGGAATGCGATCGCAAGCAATCTCTACATTGGCACTGATTCTGGAATATACTCGGCAAATCGTAATCAATTTCTGGATGTATAAGATAAAGTTATCATTGTAGAAACGTGATTGAATATTTTTTTCTCGATAGAAAGTCAACCCTTTTTAGGGATCCGTACCCGAAGGGTGCCAAACGGAACCGTATTACTAAGGCTCCGCTGTCCGTCTGTCCGTCCCGTCTGCCTGTCATCGGGTCCTACAGCACGAACCGTAATAGCTAGAGAGTTGAAAGACAGAATGTGCATTTCTATCGCCGCAACAACAGCAAATACTGAAATACACGAAAAAAGGGTGTTTAGAATTAAATAATAGGTATTAAGTCAATTTCAATACAATAGCGCCTGGCATTTTTTAATAGCAAGAGACAACAGATGTCGAGATTGAAGGTATTGTCGTTTTAGGCACAGACGACGATGGTGCGGAAGCCTTCGTGTGCAAGTCCGACCCGCACTTGACCAATTTTTTCCAGTTATTTTTCCTAATAAACTGCAGTAGTAGTAAATATTATGATCTTTCTATTAATTGTAATATGTGCGGAATTGTTGCTACTAGAGATTTGAAATATGAAATGTAATTACCTGAAATAGCTTATTTTTTATGTTTTTTTTCGTTTTGGCGCTTATGTTGATTCAGATTATGTGCGAGGTGCGAGCGCGCAATTGCCATCCCACTAATATTCGCTTCTCACTTCCGCAATCTTCGGTGACCTTGGTTTGTAATTTTTCATACGTCACCTTAAAGGAGAAAGTTCTTCTTAAGATTTGTATAGTTATTTCTGGCACCCAGATCTGGCATTCAGATGATTACATATTAAAATAAAAGCTTTTCAGTGTCTGGTAAATTCCAAGAAACAGCCTAAGTTTTACTGGTATCTAAAAATAGACACCTATACTCTTACATATTCTTTTTCAACGGAATGGGATGAGTGATTTGAGTAAGATACACCATAATTATCGCCTCTCTATTTTAACTGACGGCGAAATAGATTGTTTATAAATAATAAGTTTCAATCTTCTGTTTCTGTCTGTCTGTCTGCTGTCCGCAGAGACTATATATCGAATTGACTGCCGTTTGTTGTATTCAACAAACGTTCACATGCGCAACCTATGTACGATGACGGGCCGCCACGCCATGCCAGACAGTTTCGCAGCGGCTGACCAATCACAGCTCTCTTACCTCGTCCAACGCCCGCCCGTAAATTGGTGAGTAGTGTTTCAAAGGAAAATGTGTCTTGCGCTTTCCACTGGATAAGTGCTCCCTGACTGTCCGCTACGTCCATATTGATCGGACGGGTGCCACGCACACGAGTAAATGGATTCTACTAATGCAGTTTCTCAGTAGACTTCCTTACGATGCTTCTATGCCATAAATACCATGATTTATAAAAATATTGATTCGAATGTTACCACACCTCATATCTAGGAAACGAATGACAGGCAAACGATATAAACTAATACTAATAACACCCGCCTTTTTCTTCGGGAGTTAAAAATATAAATGTTAGCTACAAACAACAAATCTTGTAGCAATCACTTAACGTGTGTGCATCGCAATCACACTGGGATTCGATAAATCCCACACTACAGACAAAGTTGTTAACCACAGACCGATTTGATCAAGCTTACACCGAATAACTCGAAAGTTGTTCTTGTTACTGTGTAGAAAGAGTCTTGTACCAAGACTAGCATGTAGCTGTTCGTTGTATGTTCTACCTCGTGAAAGCTATGTCACGGACCACCACGTGTATAGCAAAATAAGTGTTGATATTTTACGTACTTGTATTCTTTATCTTACTGGCTTTGCCTGTTCCCAGTGGAGGTGCCAGAGGCCTTATAGCGCCTTTACGAATCTCGTAACAAAAATATAAACAATGGCTGGTACAGTTCAATCATATCTTTTGGCCATTATTTAACTTTTCGCTACGAAATTAGTTATTCAATCGAAGATGCTAACATTCCGAAGATAATATAAAAAGAAAATACATTTTTTGCTAAAGCTTGGATAAGGAAAACTAGCTCAAAAATCGACGATCAGACCGAATAATTCGTGTAGTTTTGAAAATTGGTATAGAGTTATTATTTGAGGTATCCGGATGAAATCCGCCCTTTTTTCAGTTTTATGCTTGTATCACGAAAACTACTAGAGAATATCTCTTTAGTCACTTCTACACAAAATTGAGTTTATAAAATACAACTGCTAGAAATATACAATTCTGAGATAGTCAGGCCAATGGGGATCCACACTACCACTTTATCCCTGTAGAGGGCGCATCATCGGTACGGCCAGGCTGAACTGTCATCAACTGTCATTCCCGTACAATTGATCCGTTTTCTGTGGTTTTTAATAAATTTTCAATAGATTTCACTAATATGCCTCTTTGTGCCGTACCAGGATGTGATAAAAATAGGGTTCATCTATTTTCCAAAAATCCCGACCTGAAAAAGCGATGGAAAAAAGCAATTCGAAGAAAAAACTTCGTTGCAACAATGCACTCGAGGATAAGCAGAGACCAATAAAACTAAAATTAAACCCCTATAAAACTAAAATTAAGTACAAATCTGTTCTTAGCGAAAACATAAACAAAGTTTGACATTGACATGGCCGGACCGCTACTAACGCCATCGGCGGATTCGTTTTGCCTGTGGATCCCCATTTGTACATAATGCTATAACTACAGACATGTTCCTAGATTTATTTGATTCCCTTGGACACTAGAGCACTTATTGGCGCTGAGAGCGGGTAGATAGATTGGGGGAAAATCTTCTTTCTTGCATAGGGTGAGAACCCCCCCCCCTCACCCCCTCACCCCCCTCTGCAAAGAAATTTGGCGCGATTGTAGCTAAGCAGAAGATCCTTCTAATATATAAAGTCTTAGGCTGATTTTGCGATGCGAATTACCATTAATTCAAAATTTGGTAATCTATAGCCGATTGAGACGTAAGAGAATAACTTATTGCGAGACTTTAGACGTCACGAACCAGTGCGGGCGTCACCAAAGCCAATTACTTATTGCTTCAATGATCGCTTCACCACCGTCGTGATTTCTTGATACCGATGCCGCCGCCTCGCTCGCTCGCTTACCCGGATCTGTGACGCAATCCGCATGCGGATCTAAAGCCGAACCAGTCTGGGTCATTGCTGGGTATTCTGGACATACCAATTTCCAGCTTTTTTAACAAATTGTCGTATTTGATTATTAAAACACGCGTTTAATGCAACGAAAGTATGGTGTAAGGAATTGCAGATAAAGACTTCATAGTATAAATTTGTTAAAGCCCCCGAAACTTGCTGAATGACGAGAGTGATGTGATGAGGTGCAAACTTTAGGCTTAACTTTTTTTGACGGAACAGCCCCGCCGCACCTTGTACGAGTAAGTTGAGCCATACTCCACCACGCTGGCTCAGTGCGGGTTGCGGCAAGTGGCCAACCCGACTGGCAGAAGTTATCAAGCTGCCCTAGTAGGGCCTCTGACACAGCTTTACGACTACTACCGTGTAGTGATAGTGGCCGGGACCCACAGCATAACGTGTACGCGTATAGAAAGTATAACCTTAAAAACTTCTTGCATGATTAAAATAGGTAGATACAGAATTTCCGAAACTACCTTCCCTGAGCAGTAAATTGCAGTGTTTGCACCAAACAGTAATTTCCTACACTATGTACACACTTGTAGAACCAACGACGACGGACAAAGTTTGCTTCATACACGGAGGTACTTCTTACTAGATTGATGTTATAAAAACAAAAGCTTAGCAAACGTCAACTAACTAAACAAAACATCTAAACAAAACATGATAAAACGCCAAGCCTTTTCCCATACAGGGTAGAAATAGGCACAATTGTGTGCCCAATTGTGTTGTCAGCTTTAGATTCCGTCGCGTTAACACGTCTCATGAATAAATTAGGGGTGCTCTTTTCATGTGTATTTCAGGAAATACTAGGCAAATCGTAATCAATTTCTGGTATATGTAATTTTATTATATAAATCAAGGGTTTTCATGAAGTAAAACGTGTTTGGATGAAATTTTCTCGATAGAAAATAAATCCAAAGTCAACCCTTTTTTCCAAAAATTTTTCCTAATATATTATACCGCAGTAATAGTACCAAATTCTCGTAATTATGATCTTTCTATTAATTTAAATTTTGGGGGATTGTTGTTACTAGCTAGCGATTTGAAGAAGGAAATGTAAATCCCTGAAATAGCTTATTTTTATGTTTTTTTCCGTTTTGGCGCTTACGTTGATTCAGATTAGGCGTGTGTTCGCACAACTGCCATCCCACTTATTATATTAAATTATTTAATAATTAACATGGACTGTGCATTGAAACAGTAACATTGGTGTCAGTTAAAACACGTAGTTTCAACTAATGAGCCTCTGGTTTCAAAGCTAACAGCCTCTCAAATTAACGCAAGCTTAATCACCTCGTGATTAATAGAGTGATGACATTTTCGCTAAAGGTTAATTAATAAAATAATAAATTTTCGGCACTCACGCAATTAACTTTGTGATATAGCCTCCAGCAAAGGACGATACAATTTAAAACAAGGACTAGAATAGCGCAAAGGCAGAAGGCGCATGTGTTGTTGGAGTCTGTCAAAAATGTCAAATTTTATGACATTCCAAATATTATTCTCATTTATTATTAAAAATATGTGCAGGATGTACACGTATTATATACTACAGCGTATAGTAGCGCGGAGCGGAACAAATCTACCAGTATACAGAGCGGGGCGGTATACTTCGCGTATTCTAAAAAGATCACGTCTGAAGTTAGGCAAAACCTTTTTCTGTCACATTATAATATAAAATAACCGGCCAAGTGCGAGTCGGACTCGCGCACGAAGGGTTCCGTGCCATTATCTATAAAAAACCGCAAAAAAAATGTATGGGAGCCCCCCCTAAATATTAATTTAATTTTAATTTAATTATTTATTTTTTAAGTAAATAATATACTCAATATATTGTGAACATTTTAAGCGTCTACCTGCTACCATTATCAATATCGAGCAAAAATGAGCAAAAAAAATCACGTTTGTTGTATGGGAGCCCCCCTTAATATTAAATTTCTTTTAATTTTTAGTATTTGTTGTTATAGCGGCAACAGAAATACATCATCTGTGAAAATTTCAACTGTCTAGCTACCACGGTTCATGAGATACAGCCTGGTGACAGACGGACGGACGGACGGACGGACGGACAGACGGACAGCGAAGTCTCAGTAATAGGGTCCCGTTTGGCACCCTTCGGGTACGGTACCCTAAAGATATCAGCGTGTATCTCGTATTAAGGTCGGCTCTACTCAACATTCAACGAGAAATTCTTTCATATTTATGGCTTTGTTACTATTCGTAGGCTACGAATCGTAGCTCTAGTCTAAGTATGATCCCACGCTATTCTGCCCCATAGTAAATAACAAAACACTGTTTATTTATGTATTTATTTACGGGATAACAAACCGGACTGTTACAATACAAAAATAACGAAACCCACACAAAAACTTCAAACGTACAAAAACACGAATAAACTTGCAAGCCCCAGAGAGCATCTCACTAGAAACACACGTAATACTTTAGTAGCTTTACCAAACGTTCAGGAGAGACAGCTGCTCTATCTAATAAATACTTACTTACTTATATAAATACAGGACAACATTTTCAAAAATCGGCGCCCTTTATCGTGTCAACGGCATTTTGTGAGCCATTTAGGCAACATGACTTTTTCGATGTAAAAAAGCCTGCTGAATTCTGTTCTGAATGTTGCCAAGCCGAATTTTGGCTCCTCCCCCCCTTTTTTCCTCGAAATATGTCCCTATAAACAAAATAAATTGCAGTTAGTACCTAATAAAGTGTCAAGGACAAAAATTATCTCTATAAAAATTAATATAAGATGGTGTATAAACTTTTGTGGTAGGATTTTTGTGAGCAATATCTTCCTGAACTTCATCATTTTTTATAAGCGTAGCGTAGCGTCCTACTACGCTTGATAGAGCTGCTTACGAGGCTGAGAGAACTGTAGTAGGTATGTGAGAAATCTTGAAATATGACGCCCCGTCTCCTTGGGTTTGTTTAACCTGGATGGATTCCTGAGGGGCGGGAACTATTCTGATATCTTCAGCTAATCACCAAAATAGTGGAATGACCGCAAGTGCTTGAACCTCATGTGGATGCTCACGTCATTAAAGATGGACAGGCGCTGGTCATGGCCATCGGGAAACCAATCTCTCTCTCGAAGTCTCTTATTTCATTAATAGCAATGTAAACATGCACCAATCGTTGGAAACATAGCGTTGGTGTCTGCTTTCGAAATAAATAAGTACAGTCAAAGAGATTGAATAATAATTATAATCAATAAATCATCACAATAATGGGAAACGTGGACATTACGTCGAGTTTCATTTGTCACTAAGAGTGGTCCGGAGATGGGCTTTACATAATTCTTTCATGGATCTTTTTAGGGTTCCGTACCCGAAGGGTGCCAAACGGGACCCTATTACTGAGACTTCGCTGTCTGTCCGTCCGTCCGTCCGTCTGTCTGTCACCAGGCTGTATCTCATGAACCGTGGTACCTAGACAGTTGAAATTTTCCAGATGATGTATTTCTGTTATAACAACAAATACTAAAAATCAAAAGAAATTTTATATTAAGGGGGGCTCCGATACAACAAACGTGATTTTTTTGCTCATTTTTGCTCGATATTGATAATGGTAGCAGGTAGACGCTTAAAATGTTTACAATAAATTGAGTATATTATTTACTTTAATAATTAAATTAATATTTAGGGGGGCTCTCATACACATTTTTTTTTTGCAGTTTTTTATAGATAATGGTACGGAACCCTTCGTGCGCGAGTCCAACTCGCACTTGGCTGGTTATTTTATGTTCAAGACATCCTATCAGTAGGTTTTAATGATCTCGCTCACGGGCATTACGAAGTATTTCCATCATTTTAATCCAAAAGTAAAACTGTTATTTTTGTTTTTCATAATTCATAATTTCATGATTTCTGTATTGCACACAATTAGTTGAAATAAAACAAAAGTAAACAAAAATAGTGAACAAAGGCGAGATTATCTCGTTTCGGGCGTTCGGCGTTTTTGTACTTTGATGTTTTTGTTTAGGAGTATCAGTAGTTTAATTCCAACTAAATTACCTACTCCGTAAGTTTCTCCAAGACTCTGGGCATGAGAACAAAATGATCATCAAAAAAACGGCCTTGCTTGTGAACTTGGTGTTACGTGACCTTTAGGCGTTCGTTCCACCGTGACAATAAACCAGTCTTGAGAGCCAGGTTATTTTATTTGTTACTTACATCTTTGCCGACAGTGAAGTTTTGGCGTGTGCAGTCTAATATTCGGTTAGACGTTTTGTCAACAAGTTTCAGCCCAATACCACAGAAGAGATAATATGCCAATACCTTCGCATAATCTTTCGAGGGTTTTGGCCAGACGGTAAATGTAAATTCGACGTAAACTATTAGAATAGCCATGACAAATTGTATTGCCCAAGTTTTTTTACTGACAATATCACCAATGCTGCCGTTAATTATGTGTATCTTAGAATTATCAAAAAGCTATAGAATCGAATACTGAATTTAAAAAATATGTATAAAATTTTGAAGGGATATTATTAATATTATATCTAAATGTCCATGATACATCTGTGCTATTTACATGTCAATGTCATATCGCGACTTTCGATACAGTATTTTACGGCCATACTAAATTAGCATGGATTCGATTGACACAGAACCGGAAAAGTTGGCACAAAAGGGAGGAGGCTTATACCCAGCAGTGGGCGGAAACAAGCTACCGATGATGAGGAGCTTTAAACCCAGCAGTGGGCGGAAACAAGCTACCGATGATGAGGAGCTTTAAACCCAGCAGTGGGCGGAAATAAGCTACCGATGATGAGGAGCTTTAAACCCAGCAGTGGGCGGAAACAAGCTACCGATGATGAGGAGCTTTAAACCCAGCAGTGGGCGGAAACAAGCTACCGATGATGAGGAGCTTTAAACCCAGCAGTGGGCGGAAACAAGCTACCGATGATGAGGAGCTTTAAACCCAGCAGTGGGCGGAAACAAGCTACCGATGATGAGGAGCTTTAAACCCAGCAGTGGGCGGAAATAAGCTACCGATGATGAGGAGCTTTAAACCCAGCAGTGGGCGGAAACAAGCTACCGATGATGAGGAGCTTTAAACCCAGCAGTGGGCGGAAACAAGCTACCGATGATGAGGAGCTTTAAGCCCAGCAGTGGGCGGAAACAAGCTACCGATGATGAGAAGCTTTAAGCCCAGCAGTGGGCGGAAACAAGCTACCGATGATGAGGAGCTTTAAACCCAGCAGTGGGCGGAAATAAGCTACCGATGATGAGGAGCTTTAAACCCAGCAGTGGGCGGAAACAAGCTACCGATGATGAGGAGCTTTAAGCCCAGCAGTGGGCGGAAACAAGCTACCGATGATGAGAAGCTTTAAGCCCAGCAGTGGGCGGAAACAAGCTACCGATGATGAGGAGCTTTAAACCCAGCAGTGGGCGGAAACAAGCTACCGATGATGAGGAGCTTTAAGCCCAGCAGTGGGCGGAAACAAGCTACCGATGATGAGAAGCTTTAAGCCCAGCAGTGGGCGGAAACAAGCTACCGATGATGAGGAGCTTTAAACCCAGCAGTGGGCGGAAATAAGCTACCGATGATGAGGAGCTTTAAACCCAGCAGTGGGCGGAAATAAGCTACCGATGATGAGGAGCTTTAAACCCAGCAGTGGGCGGAAATAAGCTACCGATGATGAGGAGCTTTAAACCCAGCAGTGGGCGGAAACAAGCTACCGATGATGAGGAGCTTTAAACCCAGCAGTGGGCGGAAACAAGCTACCGATGATGAGGAGCTTTAAACTCAGCAGTGGGCGGAAACAAGCTACCGATGATGAGGAGCTTTAAACCCAGCAGTGGGCGGAAACAAGCTACCGATGATGAGGAGCCTTAAAAATCGAATAACACCTCTGATTGGAATCCTTTTATCTTCGGCTGTTACGAGGTCATAAAGATTGGCTTGGCTTGGCGGGAGTCACTGCCGTACCACCAGACGCGCATAATCTATGACCTCATGAACCTAATGGTAACCCTAACCTGAACCGTCGCGAATTTGAGTAATAAATAAAATAAATTCTAACTGAAACTCTCTTGTCATTAGTTTAGCTGTTCATTCAGTCAGATCAATCTCACGGATCAGGGCATATAACTAGTCATGCGAAGTAATAAATTAAATTTACACCAATTACTTACTTTTTATTTCATGAAATTGATATAGTCAAATTGGATCAAAGAAAGCATTTATTATTCAACAAAAAGGTTAGATTTAGAGATTTATGAGAGATTTATCGTCTATTGATCCTTTCTTGTCCAATTTTTCAAACTAACAAACCAAAAAACTGACATTTCTTTCTAGTGCAGGCAATGACCTGCCGAGGTGTTGACTGAATAAAATTAACTCAGAATTTTATAAAATTATCATGAATGAATTATTTCGATTGTTTAACTTGTAACTTTTGGACAAGTTAGGATAAATAGACCAAGGGACATTTGCCGAGACCACATTTGACAGAAAGGTGATTCACATTTTTAACAAAGCTAAATGAACAAAATCCAAAAAAAATGTGAAAGTTTTACAGAATGGTGTTCGTCGAACAGAACGTTTCATTGTCTTGTGAAGTTGTGAAGGGCTGGAGAACAGGGGTCAGACATAATAATTTGTATACATATACTTACGAAATAAATACCTGCCTATTCTACATTTGAGCCAACTTCGGTGGTAATAATATTAATTTTACTTTAGAAATACTTCAAATAGTCTTCCTTTATTAATTACACACAAAGCCTTAGCAATGTATAGAATAACTAGGCATTCTATAGATACAATAATAAAACGAGGCCAGTCAATGTATGAAATGAGTAGATACTGTACCGTTGAACGCTTTCGCTTCGCTCACCCCCTTTATCCCTCACCTACCTGGCCCCGCCACTTGGCCCTGTTAATATTTTGTGTGTTTCAGATTTTTCAGTCCCCAGTCATCAATAAAAAAAAAACAATTTCATACATTGCCTATTGCTTTTTTGGTATTCTATAGAATGCCTAAGCAAAGTGTGTAAAAAAAACTTCATAGATACACATTGTGGGCTATTCTTGAGGTGTCATAACCACTAAACTAGAGTAACTAAAGGCACTAAACTGACAACCTTTAAATCCGACAGCTCTTGCGCGGTGGCCACAGATTCCATTTTCAAACACACGATTTTAGTTAGTTTAGTTAGTATAGTTCGTGTCGCCTTCAGAATCGCAGGCACTGACTGCTAATTTTTGGCATTTTACAATGCCTAGGTATTCTATAGAATGACGGATTTCATGCATTGACGGTGGCATCAAACATACTGCAGGTAATAATCAACTCAGTAGGCAGGTAGGTACCCTGTTTGCTGTGCTTTCCACGCGCCACGGACTGTGGTCAGCGATCTGGAGTAACGGTAGCTCGTCATGCTCACCGATTCCATCTCTTCGACACTCGTGTTATTTGGGTAAACAAGCTGTACAATTGCAGTCCGTTCTGGGCGTAACAGAATGGATAGGGATTAGGGACGTCATTCTGAACATTATCTTTCACTATAATATCGATAGTGAAGCGCTATCTCTGGCTGCTGAGAGATTGCGATCCTGACACATGTCTATGTCCCTGTCTGCCCCACGCTACTTTTCACTCTATCTCACTCCCACAAAGGCGATTGCATCCCAAACTGACATGCGTCAGGAATTCAGGATCGCATTCTCTCAGCGGCTAGTCGGCTAGACTAAAGCTCTGGGAGCTAAAGCTTCACTATCTCAAGCGCGTGAGAAAATGACAGATTTTATATGATAAAACCGCCATTGCGACTTACCTCCTTTTGCAATATCCTATCTATCCATGATTTTCACATTACTACCTAGAGTTAGATTTGGCAGCTGCGCTCTTTGATCATATGATCGAAGGTTGCGCTTTGGAACTTTAGTAAGAGAATTCGTGACCAGAGGCTGGGACTTTGCATATATATTCTCTGAACAAAATGGATCACTCGTGGATTCCCCATCACGCGGACCCCCAGGAGCGGCAGGAGGGGAGGGGAAGGTGCGGTCCTTCCGCGTCTCAAACAAAAAATCAGATGGCAGAAGAGCTCGCGCTACTTAAATTATGTCTATAAGCATCATTCATACATTTTGCGTGTAATGGGGCTACCCCAACCCCGTAGCTATAGAGATACAAATAGTGATATTTACAAAGTGTAAAGCGACTCATATAACAGACTGTCATTCTGTCATATATGCTATCAATTTGTCATCGATATTTTACCTACATTAGCATGGCCATCCCATCTACCAAATAAATAATTACATCTATTAATACATGACCCCATACGGATTTATGGAAAATAGTCTGATGGATATGATGAAGCGAACGAGCACACGAATCCAAACCCAGTGCAATATATTATTCATATACCTTTATTATTTTCATCATAACATTGCCGTCAGTGTAATAAAAACAAGCTTCGCCTCTATAATATTAAACTCAATAGGGGCCGATTCCATGGCTTCACGACTAACACTAAACCTAGCTAGCTAGTTTTAAAATGGTACCTATCTTCCTATCTATTACTATTATTACTCGATCTTGCTTTAATAAAGTTGTCAGTTTTAAAAGGCCGTTAGTTAAGATCGTCAAAATTAAAAATTCCAGAATAAGTAGATAATTACATTATATTCATTTTATTTCAAAGTACTTCATTGTCAGGAACAATCAAATACATATATGTTTCCTTAGATGATTTCATCAACCAACATATCTTTGGGCGCACTCTTCCGAGTAACTTCTTCTTCTTCTTCTTTTTATTAATGGCGTCCTAACCTCTTTAGAGGTTAAGTTTACCAGTGTCAAGTGGTCAGGTTCTCATTTGAGAACCTGGATATTATAATGTCTTGAGATGATTTGATGGCTATGATGGTGATGATTTTTCGCTCGTTAGCACTACCCGGGAAGGACGTGAAGGGCTGTGGGTTCCAAGTAATTCCTTCGGACGTGAGCGAATGCCTCCCCTTTTTCCGAGTAACGACAGTTTTTTTTTATCTTTTCAACAAAGTACCTTTCTTGTCAGAGTTAGGAGTACCTACCTAGCTAATCTCGCCCAGCTTATCAAATCAGCTCCGACCTCAACTATAAAACTAACTTCCCAGACTCGACAACTTCTCGATGGAAAATCCGCCAATCTAGATCTCGAGAGACTCTTGTGCCAGCGCGGAGCTTTGGAGGAAGAGCATAAAATAACGCCATACGGGAATGTATGAAGCGCGTTAAACTAATTATACGGGGATACTAAGATTAAAACTTGTAACACTAAAATGAAATAATAGTAAGCTTTAGCTGACGCAAAAAAAAACTTGAATATGTTTACATTCCGTAGTAGCTAATCTATAAAGATTAGACATTCTACATTCTTATTAGAAGAAATCTAAGAAGATTAGACCTATTACCACATTTTGCCGATACGTATAAATGATAACAATAAAACCATGTCTCGAAGGTTCTAGATAAGCCTTATTGAACAGATAAATCATAAAGTTTGTATGTAAATAACAGATTTATCTTTCACATAGCGCTCATCGAGAAACTTTGAGGCAGGCAGGGCCTTACGAGCCTTCAAGTTATTTGTAGAACGGCGCCATTTTGAAAACGTCACTTCGCTGTCAGTTGTTGACGTTGTTGTAGTGTATGCTGTTCAGTTGGAGATGGAGATGTTGGAGCAGATGGTGGCGCCATCGCTCCATTCTACCGATAAAATGGTGGCACAGTAATGAATCTGTGAGCCATCACTTCAGGCACCTCCCACCAAGAGCGAGGAAGCGATGAGCTTTCGACTATTTTCTCGCTCAAGAAATGAAAAAAGATAAAGATCCGTTGTGTGTAAAACAGAGAGATATATTTAAAGTTCATCGCTGGCTGTTTACACTGCCGGCGCGGACTGTATTCACTAGTTGATCGCAGCGATAAAAGCTGTCAACGACAACACTCGCTCAGCGGTACGAGCGATCATTCTTCTGTTCAACGTGGATTTGAGTGCGCCCTGAGCGAGTGGTATGAGTAATCAATCGCCCGTCGCACTCGGACACTCGCTTTATAGCCGAGCGATAAAACTATCAGAACTACACACTCGCTCCTTGCTGCTCGCCAACTCGTTTCTAGTCTAGTTCTAGCTTTTATCGCTTCTCGCTCATTGTTAGCGGTGGGACCAGTGCCTAAGTAATATTGTTTTGTTTGTTTGTTTTAACGATGTTGTTTCAAAGTGTACCAACGTGACGCCATCTCCAAATACCTTACCTGCCTGCCCCATAATACAATTATTCTTTCCAACAGTCCCCTAGTGTTTATTTAGTTACAAAGTCTTTCTTCGGTTATGAATGAAGTATTCCATCAACGGAGCAGTAATCAACAATCCATTGAAATGTACAAAGACAACCAAAGTTAATTAACAGCTGTATCAAAAACAAGAAACGCTGACCTCAATATCAACAGAACCTTCATACTAAAAGTGGCTCTTTAGCAGTAGTGATAAAGTCGACAGAAATTGTGCCTTTGACTCGTAATATTGGTTTTCTATAATTGTCTATCGATTGGTTAAGCAAGTAGTTAGTTACTTAGGTACTTTCTAATTGGTCATTGAATAGTCGGGTAATATAGTGATTAATGAAACACCTGCTTTACTTGTGCTTGGAATTTTGGGACCTAATGACGAGAAAGCTTGTAATGGTTCACACATTGAGTACAAGAGTCAGTTCATTTAACGCTTGGGTCATCGAGAAATTCGAAGTAATTTGGCAAGAAACAACTGTGAACAACAATGGATTTCGGGGAAAAGAAGTCGGGTCAGGTTTTTTTGTCGCATTCCTGCGAAATGTGTACGGATCAGAGCCGATTTGGCTGCGCGCTGAATAAATTATTGATAACTAAATAATGGAAGTTTCTTATGGAACTATGCGGAGAAAGCTAATGTGTTGACTGCAAATATACAGTTGCGATTGATTATTACGTTGTGGTGAGTCTGACATCACGGGTTAGCATATCTTTCCAGTGATCTTTGTCTAAGACGCTAGCGGTCGGGTAGTCAGGCTTAATTAATTGCAACCGCTTTATAGCCAGCGATCGACAAATTTTGTGTATCAACAATACCAAATGACTTAAGTTATAACCGATGGTTGATTATAGAAATTATACATACACAAAATTGTAGACAGCGGGCGTGCATGGAATGTTTGATTGAAACTAGACCCTGTGTTGATAGTAATAAGGAGCTTGCGCTTGGGCAGTATTTGCGGGGGGGTCGCCGTCTTGCCAATGTGTGGCCCATATAAATACGTTGACAGGGGTGGAAATGGGATTCAGTCCGTACGTCAAACCACTGTGGTGCACGTGTCTTTGTTAAATCTGATCAGTTCTGTCAGCTGTTTTACGCGTCTGGAACTGGAAGATTTGTGATTGTGTGCTACAGTGGCATTTCGTGTGAGTCTGAAGAGCCGAGATCGGTTCCTATCCTTTAAATCAACCTACCCAAATTCCAAAACTATCCATGGGTCGTTAGATAAGAACTTTTAGGTAATTTTTAATCTGAGTCTGAGTCTGGGCTTGGAGCGACCCTATTTTCCTTTTTCCTTCACCATAGGATTCCTGGATTAGCTCTTAGGAAATTCGCGAGTTGATCCTTTCCTCATCCCTTTCGTGTAGTGAGTTAGAAATTCCCATACACAAGTCGTTGAACACACAAACACATTCAATTCACACACAACCATCTTCGAGTGGTGTCGATGATGGACATGGTAAAAACACTAGGATTTTAGACTAGGCTAGACAGGAGTTTAGTTGCGGCTAAACCTAGGTTGTCTAGGGCATAGGAAGACTGTTTGATCGATGGGGTTCCGCGGATGTAAATAACAAATTCAGAAGAAAGTATAAACGTTGTCAACTCAGGTAACTTATCCTGTTGATATTTTGACATTTGAGTGTTGTCGGGGACGCGCGAAGAGATCAAATTACAGTCTAAAGTTCATTGTTTATAGACGGGTAGATATTTTGCCTTGCCTTGGATCGTTTTGATTCAAGTTGCATCTTTAAATTAAATGTCAATTTCGCTGGGAGACCTAACGTGTAGATTGTGTCACGCATTTATTTTGCTGGGCTCAGTCGAGGCGAGCTGTGGTAACGAAGTACCTAAATCGGTATTTTCCGAAGTACGTAACTCGTTGTGGAGAGGGTTAGGTCTCTAAAGCGCTAAAGAAACCGTTTCGATAACATCCAGCTCGAATTGCGCAGAGTTGAAGGTTTCAAAACGTTACGTTCCTATCGAGCAAAACCGTTAGTTCAGACCCATTTCGGAAAATCAAATCGCAATTGTGTAAACCCGGTCTATTTGGATCGTTATTGCCGTGAACTAAATATATAATTGGAGCCACAAAAGACGCTATTAGCGAGCACATAAAATATCATTGAGTACTCACGTCGTAACACTACGACGAATAACCAAACAAATATTATAAATTGTGGTCGACCACGTAAAAGAAGCTCCAAGCGCCCATATATACAAACATAACTGGTACCAGTACACAAATTATACCAAAGATCGATCTGGCGCAAAACACCGCTAACTGATGCGAATTACCGGCTTGCAGGCATACATGGCTTTCTCTGTTTAACTTGAAACTTTAACTTCCTAAACCAATCTTCCGTTAAATTGTTGCATATCTAATGGATTCTTAATAAACGTAAATTTCAGATTTATCATACTGGACTTGTAATTATCACGGCTGAATTGGGACATCTCTTTGGGGGTAGATAGAATAGACGATCATAGCTTTCTGACAGCGGTGGCTCGGCCTTAGCCATTTATGCCGTTACAGAATTTTTGGTGCCGTGACCAGGATATTCTAGAGTATAATACCTAGATATTCTAAAAGAATCAAGGTCTAGCGCGTTACTATTTAAAAATAACACAACGTAGAAACGATTTTAAACAGTTCAGTTTTGTAAAAGTAAGACAAATAAGCAACTACAAAAAAAAGGGCATTGGTTTCACAATTCATCGAACAAAGAGAGGGTTTAGTATCGAGAAACAATGGGGCGACCTAAAAGAAATGTTAGTCGGGTTGTACAAGACCATACAGACAGACTTTCGCAGACGAGTGGACTTAATAATGGAATTGCGTCAGGACAGGTGACTCAATTGTTATCTGAAATAGTGAGCAGATTAGACAGTTTGGAACGGAGTTCTAGTTCAAACAATAGCGGGGAACGTGGTAGTAATGCTAGTAGGACTTCAGACAGACAGACAGACAGACAGGAACTAGAGACGGTTGAACAATCGGTAGAAAAACGTCAAACATGCATAGTGAAAATGACACAGAAGTTGCCGACATTCGATGGGCGGAGTTCGGAAAATCCGATGATTTTCTTAAGAGATCTGAAGGCTTATATTAAGGTCTCGGGAGATAACTCAAGGGCTTTGATATGGGCAACTGATAGTTTGGTAGGAATTGCAAAAGTTCGAATGAGCATATACAGAGATTCATGGCGTACCTATTCGGATTTTGAAAAAGATTTCAGAGAGGTATTCTGGGGAGATAATGAACAGGAATTAATTAAACAAAGATTCCTAACCGCGAAGTTCGATTCTAAGGAAGGTCAAAGCATGGAAGAATTCTTTGCCTCTCAATTGAATAGCATATATGAGCTAACGATACCGTTTACTGATACGGAGAAGATCAACACGATTTTCATACAGTTGCCGCGCGATATTCAGGTAGCGTATTTTGCTAGGAAAGACCCAATGACGATACGAGACGCGGTCGAGTTTCTTCGACAATTAGAACGGAATATTGATGGAGGATTAAATGCGTTGCATAGATCGGAGACAATAAATACGAACAATGTAAATCGGAATAGCTACATGCGAGGGCAATATCGTGCTTTCCGAGTAAATACGATGCGGTATAACGCGGTGAGTCGTAGGAATAATTATAACGCGGGAACAAAGACACAAAACGAATTTGGGACGCGCGCTCGCGGTTATTTCCGAGGTAGACAGCCTCAGGCTAGTTTCAAGGCAATAGAGTTCCAAAAGGGCAATGATAGTTCTGGTAATACAGAGGCAGGGCAAAGTTCAAGTGACAGGAATAATGCGATAAATCAGAATTCAAAAAAACTAGTGGACTCGCGCGGGTCGTTCGCGCTCAGATATTTATTACGTTTTGGATGGACAGTCGATCAAATTGAAAGAGATCATACACTATATGATTTGTGTAATTTGGATTCGAACGTAGGTGTGAATGAATTTATACAATTACTAGCGCATAAAGCGCATGGATATGCCGTATGTTTAGATGGAAAAACGAGTTTGGATTGTAGAGACCGGAATTACAGGCGATTACATACGATATTCAGAGACGACAATTCGACTGAATGTGGACGCGATTTATGTAGTACATTGACATTACCTGAGATAGATGTGTGTATTGGAAATATTGTTGTAAGGAGTTTGATTGATTCGGGAAGCGAAGTCAGTGTAATAAGTCGGGGTGTGTATGATGAAGTATGCAGGCAATTGGGAAAACCAACGGAAATACCGATCCCAAGTTTAAGAATCACAGGTGCGTTTGGAGTCAGTAAAGAGAAGGTGGATAAGTTAGTCACGTTACCATTAACAATAGGTGAATGCATTATCGATACTCCAATGCTAGTATTAACAAGGGTGCCTAAAGATTTAATTTTAGGGTTTGATTTTATACAACAGACGCGAGCCAGTTTAATGTGTGAGGGAAATAAGAGGCTGATTATACGAAGCGCCGGGCGGATATGTGAAATACCACTAGGTACGGGGCCCGATCAGGAAGCTTGTTGTTGTACAATGGAAGTACAGGACCAAGATACCAGTAGAAATATGATAGAGGAATATGTGAATAATTCATCAATACCTGTTGAACACAAAACAAAGTTATTGCCGGTGTTAAATAAACATGCAGAGTTGTTTAGCGATAGGGTAGGTCGGACAAATAAATATATACATGAGATAAAAATGAGAGATGAAACGCCTTTCGTAAAACGAAGCTATCCCATACCGTTTGCGTATCGCGATAAAGTAACAAAACGATTGGAGGAAATGGAACAGATAGGTATTATTAGCAGGCAATCTACGGATTTCAGCAGTCCATTGACTTGTGCACTAAAGAAGTCAGGGGAGGTTCGGATATTACTCGATGCGCGACAATTAAACACGGGAATGGTTGGGGAAGTTGAAACTACACCTTTAATGAGTGAGATATTGCAGTCAGGTCACAGGATAAATTACATAGCGGTCATCGATGTCAAAGATGCGTACTTTGCTATACCGTTATCAGACGAATCTAAACGATACACGGGTTTTGTATATCAAGGCAGAAGTTACGTTTACAATGTTTTACCTCAGGGGTTGAAAACCAGTGTAGGTTCATTTTCGAGGGCGATGGACTTAATCCTAGGGCCAGAGGTTAGGTCATATTGTTTAAATTTTGTTGACGATTTGGCAATTTTAACTGAGGGTGACATCGACGAGCATTTGTCTCAAGTGGACACGGTTCTGAGTAAATTGAAAGACGCGGGTTTCACATGCAAACTAAAGAAATGCGAGTTCGCACAAAAAAGGGTCAAGTTGTTGGGGCACATATTGTCTACAGATGGTTTAGAAATGGACCCGGACAAAGTCGAAACACTCAAATTATATCCATCACCCAAAAGTATCAGACAATTGAGAGCGTTTTTGGGGTTCATAAATTACTTTCGGAGATTCATAAAAAATTTTGGAACACTAACGCAACCATTGTACAATTTATTACGGTCAGGAGTCAAATTCATTTGGAGTGCACATGTGCAGAGTGCTTTTGACGAGATAAAAAGAAGTTTTTCAGAAAGTATAATATTGAGTCAGCCATTGGCGGGAAAGACGTATTATGTTCAATGCGACGCCAGCGCTATAGGAATTGGGGGTTATGTTTATCAATTAGATGATTTGGGTCATGAACGAATTATAGGGTTTTGTTCACAAGCATTTCGGGGAGCTCAGACGAGATGGTCTGTGAGCGAACAGGAAATGTATGCGGTCATATATACCTTAAAGCGATTTGAGATATATTTGCGAGGAGAAAAAGTTGTTATTAGAACAGATCATAAGAGTTTGACGTTCATTAAGTCGTGGACTTTATTGGGGGCACGCGTAACTAGGTGGATTATGTTTTTGGAGCAATTCAATTACAATATAGAATATGTGCGTGGGGTTGACAATCAAATTGCCGACACGCTAAGCAGGCACACAGCGGGTCATGGAAGTATGAATGTCCGTATAAATGTTCAGCCGGGAATATTCTGGTTTCAGGCGTCGAATACCGCAAGTGTTATTTCGAGTTTACGGGACATTGCGAGATTACAAAGCGAAGATGAGCGGTTAAATCGAATTAGCGATTGTATCAGACGTGGGGTGGTAGATGCGGACACGAGAGGATTTGATAATTACAAGCTAGTCGGTGATACGTTATATTTTCACGTGCCGAAGCGGAACGTACGGTTGTTAGTGATTCCGGAATCATTACAGGAGGAACTAATATTACACATACATGAAGAAATAGGTCACTACGGCAGATATAAAATATTAGCACTGATGAAGGACAGATATTACTTTCTTCATATGAGTAGGGTGATTAACACGGTGATAAGAAGTTGTGACATATGTCAAAAGGTCAAACCAAGTACTAATAATACCGTTGGTCCTTGTACACCGGTATTGGCGGAAAAGTTGGTTGAGAAAGTTTTCTCGGACCTTTATGGGCCATTGCCCGTAGGTAAATTCGGATATCAATATATATACGTGATTCAAGACGTGTACAGTAAGGTAATAAAATTGTATCCAATGCGGAAAGCGACAGGTAGGAGCGTGCTCGCTTGTACAAAGAGATTTCATAGGGAAATACCTATCGAAACTATAATCACAGACAACGGACCTCAGTTCATATCGAAAGTTTGGGAATATGGTCTCAAACAGCTAGGGATTCGGGTCACTCATACGTCGGTGTATTGTCCAAATTCTAATAGCGTGGAAAGAGTGAATCGTGAGCTAGGTCGACTGATTAGAACCTATTGCGGCGGAAGTAATCGAAGTTGGGTCGACGCGTTACCGGACATTGAAAGTTGTTACAATAATATCGAACACACGAGCACCGGATTTGCTCCTAATGAGTTGGCGTTTGGTAGGCGGGAACCGTTAACCATTGACAAGGAATTAGGCGATGAATGGATATTAGGTCATAATGTGCGCGATACGGAACAGGTACGGAATGTAGCGATAGAGAATTCTAAAATTGCTAGTGAACGACGTAAGCGACAGGCAGACAAACGGCGTAAGTTAGAAGTCTATCGTATAGGTGATTATGTGAAAATTAAGACTTTTGTGCGTTCAAATAAAGAACATAAAATCATGCGGAAATTTTCATTGTTGTATAAAGGGCCTTATGTTATTTCGGCAGTGGTATATCCGAACTGTTATACTTTAGTAGATCCGGTTTCAAATGAGATATTGGGTAACTACAATACTATAAATATAGCCAGGTATTATGTGAGGACGAATAAAGGCGTAGACAAATAAGATAGTGTATAAATGTTATATAAGTAAGCTATAGTCTGTTAATTTGAGTAACTACTTTATAGATTTAATGATCTTGCATGGTTTGAAATAAAAAAATAAAAAAAAAAAAACAAAAAAAAAACAAAAAAAAACAAAAAGGGAAAAATATATATAATGTATATACTAGTAATACGAATTAGGATAAGGTGCGGGTGTGCGAGGTTGTATAGATAGGTAGATAAATAAGATAAGAAAGGAGAGAGCTCAATCGAGTTGTGTAAATATTATACGCATAATTGATACATTCATCGGTCTGTGTACATGATTTGAGATGTTCGTGCATATAGAGAAGAGATGGACAAAGCATGGGTTAGCATTGTGGTAATGAGATCCTTGCGCCATGTTTAACTGAGATAAACAGTGTCTCAAGGTCTGGGAGGGGGCTGTAATGGTTCACACATTGAGTACAAGAGTCAGTTCATTTAACGCTTGGGTCATCGAGAAATTCGAAGTAATTTGGCAAGAAACAACTGTGAACAACAATGGATTTCGGGGAAAAGAAGTCGGGTCAGGTTTTTTTGTCGCATTCCTGCGAAATGTGTACGGATCAGAGCCGATTTGGCTGCGCGCTGAATAAATTATTGATAACTAAATAATGGAAGTTTCTTATGGAACTATGCGGAGAAAGCTAATGTGTTGACTGCAAATATACAGTTGCGATTGATTATTACGTTGTGGTGAGTCTGACATCACGGGTTAGCATATCTTTCCAGTGATCTTTGTCTAAGACGCTAGCGGTCGGGTAGTCAGGCTTAATTAATTGCAACCGCTTTATAGCCAGCGATCGACAAATTTTGTGTATCAACAATACCAAATGACTTAAGTTATAACCGATGGTTGATTATAGAAATTATACATACACAAAATTGTAGACAGCGGGCGTGCATGGAATGTTTGATTGAAACTAGACCCTGTGTTGATAGTAATAAGGAGCTTGCGCTTGGGCAGTATTTGCGGGGGGGTCGCCGTCTTGCCAATGTGTGGCCCATATAAATACGTTGACAGGGGTGGAAATGGGATTCAGTCCGTACGTCAAACCACTGTGGTGCACGTGTCTTTGTTAAATCTGATCAGTTCTGTCAGCTGTTTTACGCGTCTGGAACTGGAAGATTTGTGATTGTGTGCTACAGTGGCATTTCGTGTGAGTCTGAAGAGCCGAGATCGGTTCCTATCCTTTAAATCAACCTACCCAAATTCCAAAACTATCCATGGGTCGTTAGATAAGAACTTTTAGGTAATTTTTAATCTGAGTCTGAGTCTGGGCTTGGAGCGACCCTATTTTCCTTTTTCCTTCACCATAGGATTCCTGGATTAGCTCTTAGGAAATTCGCGAGTTGATCCTTTCCTCATCCCTTTCGTGTAGTGAGTTAGAAATTCCCATACACAAGTCGTTGAACACACAAACACATTCAATTCACACACAACCATCTTCGAGTGGTGTCGATGATGGACATGGTAAAAACACTAGGATTTTAGACTAGGCTAGACAGGAGTTTAGTTGCGGCTAAACCTAGGTTGTCTAGGGCATAGGAAGACTGTTTGATCGATGGGGTTCCGCGGATGTAAATAACAAATTCAGAAGAAAGTATAAACGTTGTCAACTCAGGTAACTTATCCTGTTGATATTTTGACATTTGAGTGTTGTCGGGGACGCGCGAAGAGATCAAATTACAGTCTAAAGTTCATTGTTTATAGACGGGTAGATATTTTGCCTTGCCTTGGATCGTTTTGATTCAAGTTGCATCTTTAAATTAAATGTCAATTTCGCTGGGAGACCTAACGTGTAGATTGTGTCACGCATTTATTTTGCTGGGCTCAGTCGAGGCGAGCTGTGGTAACGAAGTACCTAAATCGGTATTTTCCGAAGTACGTAACTCGTTGTGGAGAGGGTTAGGTCTCTAAAGCGCTAAAGAAACCGTTTCGATAACATCCAGCTCGAATTGCGCAGAGTTGAAGGTTTCAAAACGTTACGTTCCTATCGAGCAAAACCGTTAGTTCAGACCCATTTCGGAAAATCAAATCGCAATTGTGTAAACCCGGTCTATTTGGATCGTTATTGCCGTGAACTAAATATATAATTGGAGCCACAAAAGACGCTATTAGCGAGCACATAAAATATCATTGAGTACTCACGTCGTAACACTACGACGAATAACCAAACAAATATTATAAATTGTGGTCGACCACGTAAAAGAAGCTCCAAGCGCCCATATATACAAACATAACTGGTACCAGTACACAAATTATACCAAAGATCGATCTGGCGCAAAACACCGCTAACTGATGCGAATTACCGGCTTGCAGGCATACATGGCTTTCTCTGTTTAACTTGAAACTTTAACTTCCTAAACCAATCTTCCGTTAAATTGTTGCATATCTAATGGATTCTTAATAAACGTAAATTTCAGATTTATCATACTGGACTTGTAATTATCACGGCTGAATTGGGACATCTCTTTGGGGGTAGATAGAATAGACGATCATAGCTTTCTGACAGCGGTGGCTCGGCCTTAGCCATTTATGCCGTTACAAGCTACTTATTTTGTGATTTTTTTTATTATTTAATTGATTGATTAATTACCTACTGACTTATTTCGGTTTCGTTTGCCAAACAGCTGTCCGTCCACCTGTCCGTCTGTCCGTCTGGGGCCTTATATCGCAAGCCGTAATAAGTAGAGGGTTGTGTATATCTGTTGCCAGTATAGCAAAAATTTCCTGAAAACCTTTGCTGAGTGAGCTTAATGTTATATTACACAAAGAGACCTTCCATAAAGAGAAAGTGATTGTTCTTCAAGCATGACTTCAATGATCCCTCTTAGCTACTTCCCGGATAAGTAAGTATATTTAATATTTTGTGACACACACAATAATGGCGAATTCGCGGAAATGTATATTATTTTGCTTTACTTTGCTTTTGTCACAAGAGGATAACTCTTGTGACAAAAAGAAAGCAGAATCCATGACGCACAGGAATTCACTGGAACGTCAGTTGTCAAAGTTGTACAAGCGTTAGGGTACAACATGGAGTAAGGAAGTAAATGGAGGTAGAGTTATTTTCCATGAACGAAATCTGTTCTGTTTATCTGACTGTTTAAGATTTAAAAGATTTATTTACCAAAGCAGGTCACACTTACAGTAATAAAAACCAAAACGTGTGAGAGCCAACATAAGATACAGACATACAGTATACAAAATACATACATTTTGACAAGTACAAAAACAGACCACAAGCAAACAATATGATAATATGACTCCCTTAATGTCAAATAAACTTATCAGACTATCTCTGGGTGTTGGAAGATCGCCCCTTAGACAAATTGTAGACGTCAAGGTCAAAAAGTGCCGGGGCCCATTCAATAAAGCAAGAGTTACAACTTTACAAGTGTTTTCTCGTATCAGCGAATGTATTTTAAAGAATTTGGATTCTTGCAAGTCTAAACTGGAGGCCAATTCTCAATTTCTCACCCATTAGACTCTCAATGCGTATAGACAAAAGGAAGGAGCTTCGTCTTTCAATAGGCAATTGGTCCTTGGCCTATTAAAAGACGAACCACCTCCCACTTGTCTAATTCGACGTTTCTATTTTATTAAAAGCTTTTATTTAACTTGCACTGTATGTATGTTTGTTTGTTTGTTTGTTTGTTTGTGGGTATCACGGTTCGCGTCAAAAATGTCGGCTTGAATTTGACCCACTTCCCGTTATCCGATTGAGCTGAAATTTTGCATACGTATGTAAGTTGGATGACAATGCAATATTTTTTTGACTTGGAGCTGATCTGATGCTGGAGCCGGAAGGTGGCCATGGGAACCCTGTTACCAAACGACGCAATCCTATTGTGTTTGGGCTCATTTGATTTATATTGACATGCACTTTGATTCTAGAATATTTTTTATGACATGGAGCTGATCTGATGCTGGAGCCGGAAGGTGGCCATGGGAACCCTGTTACCAAACGACGCAATCCTATTGTGTTTAGGCTGATTTGATTTATATTGACAAGTACTTTGATTCTAGAATATTTTTTATGACATGGAGCTGATCTGATGCTGGAGCCGGAAGGTGGCCATGGGAACCCTGTTACCAAACGACGCAATCCTATTGTGTTTGGGCTTATTTGATTTATATTGACAAGTACTTTGATCCTAGAATATTTTTTATGACATGGAGCTGATCTGATGCTGCAGCCTGAAGGTGGCCATGGGAACCCTGTTACCAAACGACGCAATCCTATTGTGTTTGGGCTCATTTGATTTATATTGACAAGTACTTTGATCCTAGAATATTTTTTAAGACATGGAGCTGATCTGAAGCTGGAGCCGGAAGGTGGCCATGGGAACTCTGTTACCAAACGACGCAATCCTATCGTGTTTGGTCTCATTTGATTCGTCTTCACAAGCACTCTAATTCTAGATTAGATGTTTTGTCCAGGCCCCCGATTCTCGCGCTATCGAGATCATCTCCCCAGTCAAGATATCTGTTTTGATACCGCCTAAATCCGTCGAAAATTATCTTGATTTATATTTATTAAGATCGAAAACGGGTCGAGATATCTCGGTTGGTCGAAAGACCAGTCGTAAGAATAGCTTTTTCTTGTTTTTGATAGAGATTTCGGTATCTCAAAATCGATATTTCGACCATGGACATGATCTCGCTAGCGCCAGAATTGCCTCGCTGTAATGATAAAGACTAAAAAGTTAAAAATAAATTAAAAGTAAAAAAACATTTTAAACAAAGCTTTTATTTAATGCCCTAAAAAGAAGAAAATAAAATTTCGATTCAATCAAATGCGCCATTTTATTAAATTACACAACTAATACGATATAAAAGCTTGTTGCGAGATTTACTTGTGTAGACTTAATCAGGTGGTAGGGACTATTTGCACAGACTTGGAGATAAATCCCGCAACAAGCTTTTATATCGTATTAGTTGTGTAATTTAATAAAATGGCGCATTTGATTGAATCGAAATTTTATTTTCTTCTTTTTAGGGCATTAAATAAAAGCTTTGTTTAAAATGTTTTTTTACTTTTAATTTATTTTATTTTATTTGGAACATCAACAGCACATAGATAAACAAATTACAAAGATCAAAGATACAGAATGAAAGCCAATAACAGATATCCACAAAAATACAAGAAATGAGAAACTTATACAGATAGACAAGTGTGCAAGCTTATTAAAAATAACTCTTATTCTTATGTGAATGTGTGGTTATAGATAATTATGTTTAGAATAATGTTTATAGATAGGTATGTATTGAATATTATGTATCGTGTAAAATGTATGAAGTGTGTGTATGTGTGTGTGAATGAATCGGTGTATGCGAGAGAGGGTGTGTATGTGGGGGTGTGTATGTGTGTGTTTCAGTTATTCCTCCTCGATATTGTGTAAAGTTTTAATAATATCCGGAATTTCGCCTTAGGAGATGCAAATGGATAAAAGTTTATTAAATTGGTGAGGCGGATCATAGTAGAATTTTGAGCTTAATTGGTATCCGTGAGGGGGAAAGCGAAAAGCCTTTTGGAAGTTTGACGAGTACGACGCGATGGGACACAGAAAGATAGTTCAGAGAGAAGAGGTGAAGAATCAAGTCGGCCGGACAGAATATCATGGAGTAACATCATATCAAGCAAAATTCTGCGATCCATAAGACTGGAGAGGTGATACAGATGACAAGACTCCTCGTAAGAGCGCCCAGGAGTATAAGACCTGAGGTGCTTTATAAATTTGTATTGAATACGCTCAATGCGTTGAATGTACGTTAGGAGAACATAATACAGGAAGCGTATTCAAAAATGCTCCTAACAAGCATAATAGATCTGTTTTATGGGTTTGCAAATTCTCAAAACAAAACCCAGGTTTCGAAACGCACGGGCCGTGATGTGGTCGATGTGTTTTTCAAATGATAGTTTATTATCGAGGATGCACGATACACCAAGATCGCGGATAGTATTAACGCAGGCTAGTTGTTAATGGAGTAATCAATATAATAGAGGAGGGACTTCTTGTGAACGAGATTTGGACGCATTTATAGAAACGGGAATTGGCCTCCTGGTTGTAATCGGTATACTCGATTTAAAGACATAGGCCGAACAAACTTAAAATGGAGAACAGTAGACGTCGGAGCGAGAGGATGTATTTTACTGATGATTAAGATTTCACATACATTTCATGAATTCCTGGGAATACCGATAAAATACATAGGTAAAATAATTGTAACTTATTGCTAAAATCATTATTACTTATTGCTTTGTGAAATGTGTCACTGATATTGAAATATGTTTTTCAGTCGTATGTTCTGAAAACAGCTAACAGCCAAAGTATATCTCAATATTTTGAGTCTGAACTTTAGTGACAATTTGACAAGAGACGGTTTACGTCACAAAGCTTATTTGGTAGTAGGTTAGGTTTATTTGATGTATCGACTTATATTTGGTTGTTTATTATGTGTATAGATCTAATTAAGTGTATTGCGAGATGTCTAAAGCTGACTATACGTGAATTGAGTTTCTATTCAGCCATAATATATTAGGGTCTCTTTCAGTATGTCAGCAATACTAATGGTTCTAATTTAGGCATAGGATTTACTGTGTCATTCCTTAATATAAATGTAGGTAACCGATGTACGCACCTCCTTTGCTGACGGTCCATTAGATCTTGCATTATACATTCAAGTCTGACCTCTGTAATAAATAGACTTGTTGAAGTTAAAATAGAATCCATTGGCATACCAGACGTAAAGAGAAAGCTTGGATGGAAGACACAAGGTAACTTGTTTGCCGAACTCAAAGACGTATGAGTCTCCAATGACATTATCACCAACTCTTAGCACGTATCCTACGAACCCTAAGGGCGAGTTTTACCAACAACGAAGAGTATCTTTTTACTCAAGAGTATTTTCTACTTTTTTTACGAATAACCTCATTTTGCACTGTAATTGTCGTATAAATTATCCCCGCAAAACTTTTTGTGGGTAAAATCCACCCTAAATCGAAAAACTTATTCAGAAACCACCCGGTCAGGGGAACAATCTCGTCCATTAAAATTGAAAGACTAGACGTAAAATATTGTCATTTTTGTATGAAATATAGTAGACAATTGGCCCCTACGCTTTTAATTCGCATGGGTGAGAATTGGCCTCCAGATCCGATACAGTTTGATTTGAACCCGCGAAGCGGGTCGTCGGCGTTCGTGATAATATTTGATAATTTGTTTTATTGCAGGCGGTGTGTATCGCTCGCGCAAGTCTTCCCCTCCCTCTCATTAGGGTTTCCTGGAAGAAATCTCTTGTTATATATAAGCTCGCCTTTGTTCATTGTTATTCTTTCATGTATTTCTGTATATCTGTTTTGTGGAGTGCAATAAAGAAATTACGAATTACGAATTAATTCTTGGTACGGAAAGTGTTAAGTCAGTAGAAACGTTTGAAATATCTAGTTGTAATAAATATCTGCATATGTTTAGATTGAAATTCTAACAAGTCACGATTGGTTTCTCACTGTTTCATTAGTCGTACATAATTCGATTCAAATTGAATAAAATCTAACTTTAAACCAGACTTACGGACGGATTAACGTACGGACTCAACGCCAATCATTGATCCGACACGAAAGACCGATTCGACCTAAATATACCTTGTTTGGAACCTGAACTTTCTGTTCAATACAAAGTGTTTCAGGGCTCTGTTCTGAAGTCTTCTAAAATGGCAACGAATCGAATGCTATCTTAAGATGGATTTCTGGAAAACTTTTAACTAAAAGTATAGCTATCTGCTTCTCTGTTCGGTTATCTGGGGGCACGGAAGTGCCCCCGCCAAAACGAGACAAACGAAGTGCTAGGGACTACCTATAACTTTTCTCAAAACGCTCAGAACTTGGATTTGAATTATACCAGTTCAACAAAATTCTCGGGATAGAATTTCAAAAGTAGACTTATTAAACAGAAAAAGTTTCAACTTCATAGGTCTTATTTTATTAGATATCTAAAAAACCCCGATTTCATCACTGACTGACTCACTCACTCACTGATGATGATCATCAAAACTTAGGCACTTCCTGAAGTCATAGCAAGCTGAAATTTGGTATGTAAGCTAGTATTAGTACACAATCGACGAAAAAAAATTAAAACTTCCCCATAAATTAGGGGATGGAAGTTTGTATGAGACTTCCGCAAATTTTGACGCTAGAGGTCTGAAAATTTTTAAAGGGGACACCTTGTTATAAATAATAAAATACATATTTCAGGATTTTTACTAAATCACCCTCTCATCCTTTAAATTAGGAGATGGAAGTTTACGCACGCTTAAACGAAATATAGGCGTTTCTTTGGTTCTTGTCAATGCTGCTATAGGCTTTGTTGACAAAGTAGCATGAGATCCGAATGACAAGGTTAAAGCAAGAAGAGTTTTAAACCAAAAAGAAAAGAAAAAATACTGTCGTAAGCAATTTACAAAAAAAGTGAAGATCAAAAACATTTTCAAAAATAAATGAGGCAAGACAAGACCATTATTATGGTTCACACTTTCAAAAAGTTATCAGATCTCATGTAGAGCCAAGCTTCTAACTCCACCTCCTAGCTCTTCAAGCCCTAACTTCACAAACTCTACACAATAGTCACAATATGTATGTAGCTTGGCCGTTTCCCTACCATCACATGGGCCTGTGGAACAATTATTCTTGTAGTAACGAAACGGTCAGGCACGCCATATATTTTGACTGAGGTGTTGAGTTTTTTCAGTTAGGGCTTGAAGAGCTAGAAGAGGACGGACGTGTAGAATTAGAAGCTTGGCTCTACGTGAGATCTGATAACTTTTTGAAAGTGTGAACCATAATAATGTTTTTGTCTTAGTCTAATTTATTTTTGAAAATGTTAATCTTACTGGGATTCTTTCGCAGCTATTCTTAATGAGTAATATAATTTTACTTTAGGAGTATATTTTTCATAGATTTGACATAGCGGAAAGCAGCCCTTTCACATACATAAAAGTAGGTATTTAATAATATAAATATTTAGTAAAATATAGGTAAGATCCAAAAAGGTCTGTAAACCGATTTAAATTCTAATCATATAGCAAATGCATTAAAAACACTATCTGGGAGTTAGTCGTAATGTTGATTCCAATGCTCCAATCAATACATCATACATGCATAAATTATGTATCTATCAGCGCACTTAACTTATCTACATCTTTATCATTTAGATTTGTGGTATTATTCCAATAAATAAAAAGCTTTAGAATGTCACAATCATCGGCTAGTATAAAAAAATTAGTGGAGCATGAGTTTTTTACAGAAACCAAACCAAACTAATAATTTCGCAATATTGACATCCAATCAACACACAATTTTCATGCAAATGTTATTGGAATTTGGTTCAAGCTAATGCTGCTAGTGTATCGCAGAGCTTTATCATCGATATAATTATTCGCTTATCTAAATCATAACGATCGATGTGTTATATACTCATATTAATTTACATGATTTGAATTATATGTCCTGGGGTCCTGCTGCATACGTATGTAGGAAACACTCTTGAATACCATCACTTCCAAATTCTCCTCGGTATTGCTAAGCAACAACAAAACAAGTTCTCAAGACGTTTATTTCTTGCGAGAAAACCTCACCACAAGGTAATCTTTGAAATTCACTTGACAGTGGCATATTTAACACCTCAAAGAAGCAGCATGCAATTCATAGAAGAAGAAAAAGAAGATTGGTGTAATCTTCCGCCGCCGTATATCGCGGATATGATTAGAATCGTATAACCCTGAGTTACACGAAACTATTTTGAAATTTAAGGTTGTCACCTTACTGATTTAAGGGCGAGAATCTCAAAGGATTGTCATTTGTTTCCTAAGGATATGCTAAAAATTATCTCTTACTAATAAATAGTTATCCAGAGTTTGCTCAACTTCAGTTCTTCTACTCGCTAGGTCGTCCAAACTTTTTTAGCGTATAGTTGGGGTCATTTGATCATCTTCCTGAAAGTTTCAGGTCGAGGGAATTCAGTGGTTTTATATGGGTGGCGGAACGGGACAGCTATACAGGCATTTCATACTTTGTTTTCTGTTGTAATCTGATTGTGTTTGCTGAACCAACCTTTATTTTGTTGCAGATCCACCGCGAATACGGAAGTACAGGCAGTGCCGGCTGGAAGTGTACACAAAATGTGCAGTGAATAGTTTTAATCATTCGGAGTGTCCCTCAGAGAATCACAAATGAAGCGGCACAAACGGAAAACATTCGCAAATTTCGTGGTACAGTGAAAGAAAAGTTACAATGTTCGTGAAGATACAGTACTGGATTTGGGTGGCGGGATGTTTTGCATTTGGTAAGTTAAAAATTTTGAATCATAAAACCATACATTAATAAGCCTTAGAACGTATCTACTTAAACCTATATGTAAAGAGCCAATGATAGAGCAACAAATACAGTTATTCCTTCCTATTCCTAGATTATATCCACTACATCAGTATTATGGTCTGCTAATTTAATTATATTTGCTCGCTCGACTGAACCGAGTTATGTAACTACCATAAATTATTTCCAAGACTTGCCAATTTCCAAAGGATGACTTCTTAGAAAGAGTTAATTGGAAATAGACTTACGTATTTCTTACAACGATTATTTCTCACCGCGGTTGTTGTAGGTAAGTACATCAGCCGTATAAAGACTCATTGTAATTAAATCGGAGCTTGGCAATTTAATTTACGTTCCGTAAATGTGGGTACATTTGCTACAAATTGTGCTATTTATGTCACGTCGGACGCGGTAATTACCTAAATGTTAATGTATTACTCTCTTACTCGAGTTTTACTTGCTCGTTACCTTTTATTTCACTTGCTCGTATCTTCTAGCTCCATTATACCGTTATGTCATCTTCTCATCTTGTCTAGCACAACACTCAATCTTAGTTTTTTTTTCTAATCCACTCCGGCGTTAGATTAGGTATTAGACGTTCTTAGAAAGTACTAGGGCGACAGAAACCGCCAGCAGGTCGCGTTATCCCGTACGTACGTGGCGTGTATCCAGAGTCCGGTGGTTGCATGTGTGCGTGCACATAGACGAGTTTTCTATTATCCCTGTTTCCGTTCCGTTCGAACCCGTCGAATTCACAGAGTGAGACGGGATGCTGCGCTTGTTGGCATTTTGTTGGGGAAATGTTGTTGACACCAGGTGTACGCAAGCCACCGCACAGGTGTACTAGGCCCGCAGAGTCCTATAGAGGTTGGCAATGGACTTCTAACGTGTATCAGTGTTCTGTCGAAAGTCAAAGCACGCCACGGTATTACAGTGCTTGTTTTGTAACGTAATAGGAGAACAATGGCATCTTTTATATGAGAGATACTCTTTTGAAAGGTACTTACAGTACCAGGCCATTGTTTTGGCACGTCGGGTCTCGTCTCGCTCTCTCTTCCTCTCTCGCCAATCCAAACGCCGAGTATCATACTCGGGGCCCGTCGGGTCCCGCCGCGAAACATGCTAAAACAATGGCCTGGTACTGTACTTTAAATTAATTAAATTACTTGTTTATTAATCAATTAGTTATTAATTAATTAAATACTTTATGTAGCTACATTATATAAAAACAAAGGCACGATCCGAAATCTCTAGTTAACAAAACTAAGTACCTACTTGAACTCGTAAAAAAGAGCTATAAGTTTGAATATTTGAATAGGTATTTTGTATTTCGAGCTTTAGACTAAGTGAGTTTTTGGGCTATGTATAGAGGATGTTCATACAAAGGAAAGAAGCCAGTGTTTCATGTGTACATGGAGGAAGGAAGAGTTAAACAAAGAGTTTCATTGATATGAGATTTGATCAGTTCATGACTGTGGCCCATTGCACCACGCATGCGCTGTGAAATGCTTGGTTTTGGAGGTTTGGCCACTTCGACGTTTTGTTGTGTAACATACTGTATGTTTTCTTGTATTTTTTGTAAATTGGTTTGTATCACCCCTCATTAAGCAACAGTTTCAAGAACTACTATTTTAATGTGTGACTGATCGTTCAATATGAGATTATTTAAATGCTTTTGATGATTCCTTACTAATGGTGGACATGAAAAAGCTAAAACAATATTTTTGCACAACATTATTTCTTAACTCATTTTCACCCTAATAAGTTTGGAATTATACGTGAAAAACTGGAAAAAGTCCGAAAGTTTTCGAGGTTTTTGACCCCCCAAAAGTTTTCCCCGACACTTAAGAGGTCGCAAGCTTAAGGATAAGCATACCCACACGATTACGAGCGATCCCTGAAAAAATTGGCTTTGTTGGAATTAATGTAAGCAAAAACCCTCTATACAATATTTGGGCTAATTTATGTTCGATCTGTGGTTCGAAGTAAAGAGTTTGGAACAAACATGTTTCGATTTGACAAGAGTGACCTGACTACACTAAAACAGACGTGATCATAAATTGGCTTTTACTTACACCCCGAAGGAGAAAAACCGTGACGCTATGTAATGTTGCAAATCGATACTGATTAGTTAAACGACCTTTATTCGTGTGACATTTCCCTCAGCTAAAAAGGGAACCCGTAATCCATACGAAAATATAATCAGGATTTATTCAGCCTTTACCAGTCTACTTTACATAACGTCAAAATAAACCAGAGGTACAGCCAACATTAATAAAGTGTAGGTATCTACCGACTCGATACCAATAGCTGCTTTACGCCAATCGCGATAGAATAGATTTTCCTATCACCTTATGCTGGAGGTGTTTCTACCTCCGATGTTCTGATGCACGCCTGGTATTCCATGGCACAGACCAGTCGCCTACCAGTACGCAAGAAGTTACTTTAGGCTTTACAGCGTGCAAATTTCATAAGGGCCTATCTATGTCGTTGCCATATCGTCTGGCCATATCATGATATGGCCAAGCTATTTCTGGCCATATCATAATATGGCCAGTTTTAATGAAAACACGTATTTTTAAAAGCATTGTTATTCAGCACTACTACGTGATGTTTTTTGTGTTATACATGTCAAACTTACATGAAGACTATTCGGGGGCTTCGCTGCGCTTAACTGCTGCGCAGTGTTTGCCCTTTTCATATTATGTATATATCATATATAAATGAGATATATATGAGATATATATATAAATAAGATATATGACAATCATATATGTATATATCATAATATGGCCAATTTGACGATGTGGCTACGTCATCTATATATCGTACCTATAGAACGTATTTATTTTCCAAGCTGATTATTCCAAGCAAAGTATTAAGTTATTTTATCCATGCTTACAAAATAATTGAGCACGCAATGAAACAGATAAATGGGAATTAATAAGATTACGCAAAGTAAACAAACAATTAGGGGATTTGTGACACTTTCTGACAGCTCATTTATCAAAGCAGATTACCAGATGGCAAAGTTGAATTCCGCCGGTGGTGGTCGTGGTCTGCCAAACATTTACAATTCAGATAAAAGCGCTGCTGGCTGTATCATTATTTGATATGGACACTCTCTCTGCTAACGTTATCCATTGTATTTTGAAAAAATACTTTCTCAGAGTTCCCCATAATCCTCTTTGGCTGATAATACCTAATAGTCAGTAGAGCACTAAATTAGTAGATTGTAGAGCGGTTGTTGTTGTATCACCGTTCACCGCCTCTACCTGCCTATTACTAGGTATTAGGACGAGCTCTGTGGCGCAGCGGTTGCGCATCTGCCTACCATGCGAGAGGTCGCGGCTTCGGATCCCGGCTGGGGACAAAAAAAAAGCCCAGGTTTGGATGTTTACATGTAGTGTGGGGCTAGAAGCAATGTATGTGCCTTTATGTAAATTTTTATGTTTCCTAAAATGTTAATAATTTATATTTCAAGAATTTTCAGTTATAATTAAAATAATACAACGAAAAGCGATGCTAACATAAAACAGAAATAATTGATGGCAAAGCTGCATTTTCCCACCCACATTAACTCCATAGATAATTGTCTCGATGGCATTTGTGTGCCTAAGGCCCATTCATAATATCAAGGTCAGGAAAATAGCAGGCGCGTAACATTGCACGGCATGCCTCTACGACACGTGCAAATGAAGTAGACACCTGAGCCGGTGACGTCAATACCACGATCTGAGCTTATTGCATTCCAACGTAGCGACTTTTTAACTCGTACGGGTTATACTCTACTCCCACCACCGTTTGTGAAGGAACCCGACTAACTGGTTCCTATCATGCCGTCTAGACCAGACACTATTGGGAATCGCCTGCTTTTCAAAACAACTACACAAGTGTACTAGTAGGTTAAAAAGTTCATAGGTACACTTACCTCGTTTTGATCAGTCTGGGGCCTAATGCTGCTCTGAGAATTTCACTTATATTTCATTACTATTCCATTGCAAATACCCAAAATGGCGTCATTTGGTATTCTCCTAAATTATTATCCTCCTTGATTGGGTGTTTGCAATGGAATAGTAATGAAATAGTAATGAAATATAAGTGAAATTATCAGAGCAGCATTAGGGCCCTGGGCGAGTGTCCGAAAGGTAGAACAGAAAGAAATACAAAACACCACTTGAATAAAAATAAAAATAAAACTTCTCTTCTTTTTCTGGCAATAACTTGTGCTTCTGCTACCTCATATGGGAATTGATATCATCCACGACACTCTACCTAAATTTAAATCAAAACTAACTAGCTAATTAATAAGAAACTCAATTTCTAACGTATTATACAGAGTTTAGCAGAAGGGTGTAGTGTAGACATATTTTAGGGGTTTTTAGGGAGACCATTCTGAGCAACTTTTACTTTGAAACCGATTTGATCAGAGCAACTTTATTTTTCATTGCTCCATACTTTTGGTCCGGGCGGTCAGCTGTGAAAATTAAAGTTGCTCTGATCAAATGGGTTTCATAGTGAAAGTTGCTCAGAATGGTGTTCCTAACAACCCCCTAAAATATGACTAGACCTTTCTGATAAGTTCAAAATTTTAAAAATAGGAATACATAATACAGGGTGTATTATGTATTCCTATTTTTAAAATTTTGAACTTGTTATTTTTTTACATTTAACGTTGTTTCGTGATCAAACTGTAAATGTTGTGCATGTCTGTAAAAGTAATATTATCAGAATTTGTCATTGATTAACTCGATTAAGTGTAAAAATATGTATTCTGTTGACGTGTCTAATAATAAATTAATAAATAAATAAAGGCGTGACCTTATGTTATGTTATGTTTTTTGTATAGTCAAAAACGTAGACATAATTTTGACTCTGCCACCCCGTACTCGGGATGGGAAAGCTATAAACATACATTTTATGATACTCTGCTGGGGCCATTAAAGATCTAATTTAAATACAGCAATCTTCTTCCTCAGTCATGAACAACATTTACCTAATCGAAAAAGTTTATAAATATAACGACGATGTTATGAAGGAAATCGTGAGTTGTGTATTATCACAAGCTGTTACCCTTATTGGCGATGTCACGGTAATGGTTCATTAGGTACCACTTTCTAATTTTCGTGTTCTTGTGCTCGAATGTCTTTTGATCGCGGCTTTTTATTGCTCCTTTTGTGTGTTGTGTGCTCTTGATTGTACTCAAGGGAAATAAACGCGCGTATTTTTTATCAATAAAGGTTCTAAGCATGGATGTAATATTGTCGGTAACGCAAAATGTTTACCCGCGTTATTCTTACAAGGCAAAATCCAAACAAGTTACCAAATTTCATGGGTGTATATGTAGGTATATGTTACATTTGTCCACGGATTTCTCCATATCACTGCATTGGATTTTGACCGTTGTTTGGCCAATGCTTACTTACTCCAATTAATAAGTAGGACAAAAAAATTGGTCAAAATTGGTTAAAAGATTTTTTATATTACCTGTTAGTGTGGTGGTCTGGTTTCTTTATACTAGTTGAGCAACAAAGGGATAGGGGGAACCACGAAATAGTACAAATTTCATCAAAATCGGTGCAGTAGTTTTCAAAATATGAAAATGAAGAGATTCCTTCATGATACAGTAGTTATATTACTTCTCCGTTCACACACAATAGATAATCATAGCATATAATAATTAAGTAAATAAACCAGTACCTATTTCAAACAATGTTAATAAACGAAAGACCGAAACACAATACGACCAATATCGAAAGCAACCACTGCGTTTCCGGCTTAAAATATATGACTTATTTTATCAATGTGGCAGTTTGTCAAGTCTTGATACTTGGTTTTTTAGACCTAGTACTTTTAAATTTATTCTATCCAGTAACCTAACTGATGAAGCTAACCTGTCAACCGCATTCCATCTCCAAACCATTGCGTGGTGAAAGTATTCGCAAGTGACCTCGCACTTTCACTCGAAGGATAACCTTGGTCAACCGAACCACGTAACGTCTTATAAGACTTATAAGACTTATAAGTAGTGTAACTCTTTAGTATACCACGTTATGTAACTCTATCTAGATATTTTCACTTAGGATGTTTCGAAAATCGTTCCAGTTCACTTTCTTTATTCATTTATGTTGTGAAATATTTGGAGAGAAATATTTACCATCGTTACTATTACATACACAAGAATAACGACCTACACCAAAAATTCGTATTTGTATAATGGTAAACAAAACTCTCTAACATAGATGACATCAGTTGGGCTATTCTCGAGAATATCTTGCTACTTTGCCGTGCTGATACTGATGCTGTCTAGTCTTAGCTTAACCACAGATTAATAAAGAATTAGGGCTTAAATTACGGTGCAATGTAGTGCAATTAATTTTATTTTACAATTCTTACCAAGTACAACACGCACTTGGCCGGTTGTATTAGTTTAGAATTAATTTTTCTTCTTCTATTACTAGTGATGCCATTCCAAAAACCATAGGAAATAGTACATATTAGCGGCAACTTTCATTTAAAATTTGGTATTTTGATATTTCAAAAAACCGCACCTGTAGATAACCGCTTTATGGAGTATGTATATCAGTGAGTATATCAGCCTTTATAAAATTGTTGCAGTTTTGGTCCCTCAGCTCTGGGACTATAGGCTCTATTGAAGAGATAAATATAACTGTACGTTTTCACGGTTTATCTGTCACATTAAGCTTATTGGATTTAT
The DNA here is from genome assembly GCA_963457715.1 of Argyresthia albistria. Lineage (NCBI taxonomy): Eukaryota > Metazoa > Arthropoda > Insecta > Lepidoptera > Argyresthiidae > Argyresthia > Argyresthia albistria. The sequence continues at coordinate 9,480,961 of OY735263.1, forward strand.
TGAAACAGGCCATACATGTAATAAATCTGTAAACAATGAGCTTCCCACAACCAGAGCCTAGCTAGGTATATCATGCATTTAGAAACTGAAGAGCTACCAAAGGGCGTAGGGATAAACGGTCAAGTGCGAGTAGGACTCGCGCACCAAGGGTTCCGATCACACTTGTGTAACATGTTTAATTAGGTTTCCACATTAAAAACTAAAGTACTATATGTCATCCATGTATACCAAATTAAATACTTTTGTAGTAAGACAGAATTTTGCAGTTTAAAGATTTTTCCCTTTACTTGTGCTAAAAGACCTTGCTTTGTGCCTTTCATGATTGTAGGCCTACGGGAAGTATCTACCCTATAGGTTTTGGATCTATTGCGATTACTATGAAAATCCAAAAATTTTATTACAGCATAAACGGTCGTATCGTTCGATTGCGTTGACCTAGAAGGTTGATTTTTCACAGTTTTATGCGACCACAGATTTTAACAACTGATATAAATTTCAGCTTGATTCTTCCACGCGTTCTTGATATAAAGGTCAGGCAGACGGACAACAAAGTGATCCTTTATGGGGTCTTTTTTTCCTTTTACAGATGGGAACCCTAAAAATGAGAGATAGCGTGACAAGGAAGTATCACGTTTTATGGGAAGAATCAGATGACGTCTCTGACGTTATTAACTATTGTTATTTGATCGCAATTCACAGTTTTATCATTGTGGGCCCCTTCGACGACCCACACTTATTGCGGCGATGGTGGCTGGTCCGGACGTGGATAAAGAACACGCAGAGTTTCAGTAGGCAGGTTGCAGCTTCCTTGGCTCGGCGGTAGGGAGAGAGTGGACAGTGCTCCCGGCTTCCCGCTAGCTGCTTCTAGTTGTTTCCTCTCTGGCGGACTGTATTGGACTGAGTTGTTAACTCTCCGCCGGACTGAAGTGGACTGAGTTATTAACTCTCCGCCGGACTGAAGTGGACTGAGTTGTTAACTCTCCGCCGGACTGAAGTGGACTGTGTCGCGGCGCTTGCTGTGCGCCCGTATTTATACTCGCGGGCGCACACTGCGCCAGGTGATCTTCGAGAACACACTCGAAGATCACCTGGCGCACACTGTGCGTGGCTGTGGCGGCGAGGAAATAGCAGCGAGCGGGATGGAACGCTTTTCTCTATCTGTCTCTCTCTCTCTCTCTCTACTTGACCGCGCCAAGAAAACACACAAACAAGTGAATCTTTATTACGAAATATTTACAGGGCTATTTACAAGACTTAAACCATAGCAAAGACATAGTAGACGACTTAAAATATTACAAACACAATATTAAACTAACAAATATTACACTATGTCGCGAACATCTTCTCCCGCCGCAGTCTCCTTGAGCTGTAATTCTTGCGGTTCGCGGTTCACAGGCAGGATGATCAGCTTCTTCGTGGGACGTCGCAGGATTCCACGCGCCGTCCTGACGTCTACAGCGCGTATCTCTCCGTCTGGTCCTGGGAAGACAGCTACGACTTGTCCCCTCGGCCAAACGTTGCGAGGCAGTGTCCCGTCGACGATGAGGACTAAGTCTCCGATCTTTATGGCGCCTCTTGCGTGGGGCTCCCGCCGGTGCTGCAGCTCCGGCAGGTACTCGCGTACCCATCTGGCCCAGAAGACGTCGGCGAGTCGCTGGCTAGCGATCCAAGTCTTGTGGCTGATGTCGTCTCCTTCGACGAAAGCGCCTGGCAGCGGCACTCTGGACGGCCCTCCCATGAGGAAGTGATTCGGCGTGAGTGGCTCGTCGTCCTCCGGTGACATGGAGATATGGGTCAGCGGGCGGCTGTTAATAGTGTGTTCCGCCTCTTTGGTGCGCAGCAGAGTGATGAACTGAAGGACTCTGGCAGTGGATCTCATCAGTCGTAACCAGCTGGAGAACCGTGCGACATCTGGGAGAGCTTCGGCAAAGCGTGGTGGCATGGTTGCCACGTTCACGCGCTCTTCCCCGGTTTCCATCTTGTCGGCGAACTCTTGCTGCGGCCAATCTTCTTCCGGTTGACGTAGGAAGTCGGGTCCGGCAAACCATCTGTGGTTTGAGTCGAAGTCATGCGGCATCATTCTTGTGGCGTCATCCGCCACGTTGAGTTTGGTGGGGACCCACCGCCATTCATTGGTTCTGTTGGTCTCGGCGATCTCTGCGACCCGATGTGCGACGAACGGCTTGTAGCTGCGCGGACCTGTGCGCAGCCACGTCAGCACAGTGCTTGAGTCTGACCAGAAGACCCGGCGTGTGGGCTTGAAGTCATGCTCTTCAACGGCTGTCTGAGCTAGGCGGCAGCCCAGTACAGCCGCTTGAAGCTCCAGGCGTGGGATGGAGACTGTCTTCAGTGGAGCGACGCGTCCCTTGGCGATGATCAATGAGACTTGCGGCAGCCCCTCTTCATCTGTAGTTCTCCAGTAGACGGCAGCGGCGTAGGCGGTTGAGCTGGCGTCGACGAAGATGTGCATCTCGGCTGCTCGTTCCCGTGCCAAGTATGGGTGGCAGCGCGGGATTGACAGCTGTCCCATTCTCTTAATGTTGTTGGCCCATATGTTCCAGGCCTCAGCTTCGCTCGGTTGCAGCTTGTCGTCCCATCCTGTTCCTGAGCGCCAAGTGTCTTGCAGGATTCTCTTGGCTTGTACGGTGACCGGCGTTGCTAGGCCCAGCGGATCATATATCGACATGACTACCCTGAGCGCCTCCCTCTTCGTCGGTGTTCTCTCGCCCATGATGATGGCTGCTGGGACCTTCGTCAGATTGGTGTTGAAGCCAAGCGTGTCGGCTTTGGTGTCCCAGATCATCCCGAGGATCTTCTCCGGCGCAAGTTCGACGACGTTCTTGATTGATTCCGGTTCCAATTCAAGTCTGACTCGCGCTGAGTTGGACGCCCATTTATGTAAATGAAAGCTTCCCTCTTTGTGGATGTTAGCTACTTCTGTGGAGATCTCGAGCGCCTCTTCTTCTGTGTTGAAGCTTGCCAGGTAGTCGTCCATGTAGTGGTTGCGTAGTATCGCATCGACGGCCTTTGGATGTTCTTCGGCGTGGCGTTCGGCGTTCGCATTCTTCACAAAGATCGCTGTACATGGTGACGACTTCGCACCGAAGATGACACTCTTCATTCGGTATTCTGTTGGCGGGCCCTCGCGTCGGCTTCCTCTCCACAGGAAGCGCTGCATGTCTCTGTCTTCTTCTCGTATGTAGATCCGTAGGAACATGTCCTTGATGTCCCCGGTGACGGCTATTGGCCGCTGGCGGAACCGCATCAGGATCCCAGGGAGTGATTGGAGTAAGTCCGGTCCCGACAGCAGTAGGTCATTGAGGCTGACCCCTCTGGACTTGGCGGCGGCGTCGTGAACGATGCGCAGCTTCTCTGGCTTCTGTGGGTTGATGACTGCGAAATGCGGAAGGTACCAAGTCTTCGTTGATTTGGTAGTCGGCGCTTCTTCCGCGAAGTCGCTGCTCAGGAACGCTGCCATCTGTGTCTCGTATCGCATCTTGAGATTCTTGTCCTTGTCGAGTTTCTTCTCGATCATGAGGAGTCGGCGATAGGCGGCGTCGTAACTGTCAGGTGGAGTGAAATCGTCGTGTCTCCACAGCAAACCGGACTCGTAGCGGTCATCCGGAGTGCGTCGCGTTGTCTTCTTCAGGATACTCAGCGCTCGGCTCTCGTCCGGGGTGACTGAGTTGCGTGGCTGCACCCCCAAGGACTCCAGGGCGAAGTGTTCTTTCATAAGAGCCTCCATTGACTCTTCTTCTGGAGCGCTGACGACGACATGGTTAACACGATGTACTAGCGCTTGCCGTGGAAAGTGCCCGTGCAAGACCCAACCCAGCTCAGTCAGTGACGCGACAGGCTGGTTGCGGGCTCCGAAGCGTGTCACCATGGAGAACAACAAGTGGAAGTTGTCCTGCCCCAGAAGTATCGTTGGCTGCCCCTTGTCGTAGACGAGTTGGTCTTCGAGATCCCTCAGATGTTTACATTCTGCGATGAGTTGTCGCGACTCCGTCTGTGATGATATATGAAGATCTTCCATTGTTCTCGCTGAAATGTCGAAGCTTCGCTCTTGATTTCTTCCTTTGATGCTGAAGTTGACGCGCCGAGATTGTGGATTGTCAATCTTCACTCCGGCGACACCCTCAATGTGAAATGGCTCTGCTTGTCCCGTGGCACCGATGCTCCCAGCTGTGGCGGCGTTGATTATCGTACAAGTCGATCCATCATCCATCAAAGCGTATGTATCCACGCTTCCATTTGGCCCGCTGACTTGTACTGGGATGATCTTCAATGCAGCTGACATTGATGTTTGTGTCGACGCGACGGTGGTTGGTATCTCTTCGCAATGGTGCAGTTGGGCTTCTTGCTCATCTTGATGCAGCAGTCTGTGATGGCGGTATGTGCATCCATTGATGTTGCACTGGGTAGTTTTGCAGACGTGCCGTATGTTCCTGGTGCACAGGCAGCGGAAGCACAGTCTATGCTTCTTGGCGAGTTCCCACCGCTCTGATACCGTGGCCTTCTTCATAACATCGCAGTCTGCCGGCTTGTGATCGGCTTCGCAAAGGCGGCATTGCGGCGTGCGTTTCTTCAACGGCGGCGTGTCATCAGCAACGTAGGTGCGGACGACTTTCTTGGCGGGTGGCTCCCGCCGGTCTTCAGGTGCGATGTTCTCCGCTGGGGCGAAAGTACCACATCTTTCTGCCGCAGCGGACAGGAAGTGTGACAGCTTCAATAGGTCCGGCCGCTCCTCTGGTTGCTCAGCATCGTAGTCGTAGTACTTGTATCGCAGCGCTGCCGGAAGCTTCTCGACTATGCTGCGCACTACTTCTGCGTTGTAAAGATAGTGCGGCTTGCCCAACGCTTGTATGGTGCTGACTGTGTTGAGGACCTTTGACGCGTAGATGCAGATGTCTCTTGGGTTCTCTTGAAGCTTCGGCAGGGCCCGTAGTTTATTGAGTTCTACGGCCACAAGTGCGTCTGGGCGGCCGAATCGAGTCTGCAGCATCTTCATAACGGCAGCGGATGTTGTCGATCCGATGAAGAGACATTGAACAGCTTCCTTGGCTGCTCCTCGAAGGCAGCGGCGTAGGCGTGACAGGTTCTCTTGTTCTGTTAGGCGGCTTGCTGTCTCTTCGTAAGCTGCTTTAAATGGCAGCCAGTCATTTGACGCTCCATTAAAAGGCGGCAGCTCCAGTGTGCGTGGGTGCACTGCTGTTCTTGAAGCCAATGTGATAGCGGCTGCAAGTTCGCTGAGATCAGTGCGAACGCGCGACGGTGGCGCTGCAGGCGGCAGCGGTTGGAACTGTTGCGGCGTCGGTAGCAGTGGTTCTTGTGACAGAGGCGGTGGCAGTTGCAGTTGCTGCGGCGGCTGTGGCAGTTGCTGCGGTGGCGGTGCTTCTTGTCTCTCGGCGTAAACCACGGCTTGGGCGTGTGGCGGAGGTGCGTCGAGACACGGCAGTGGTCTCTTAGGCCTGACGCACTCTTCAGCAGACGGCAGGAAGTGGTTGTCTTCAAGGGCAAGTACCGACTTCCTGACCCACTCGGTTGTTTGCTGGTCTCTGATGGTGTCGACTTCTTCTTGAGATGACTCGTCCTCGGATGACGCTGTCTCTAGCATTGCGACGCGAGTTCGGGCTAACTCCACCTCTTTCTGCAGTAATTCTTCCCGCGCTCGCATTAAATTTCGATGACGCTTGCTTGCGGCTTTGGAGCGAGCGGCAGTAGAGCGAGCGACGGAACGGCGGCTTGCAGTGTATTCGGCGGCAGAGGTGGCGGCAGCGGCGGCGGCGACTGCGGTAGCGGCGACGGCGATGGCGGCGGCGGCAGGTTCGCGGGAAGACGTAAGGGGCGGTGGGGCGGCTGCCACGACTTCGATCCTTGACGATGTCTGCGGCAGTGTAGACTCCGTCGTTGTCGTGGTGCCCGTCGTTCCTGTGGTCTCCGTGGCGGACGAACCCGTAGTGCCATCGGACGTGGTCGCAGTCTCGCCCGTATCCGTAGGCGATGTGGGCGAGTCTCCCTTCTGACTGCGTGTAACAACCATTTTTATCCAGATCCGGCTCGAAGGACCAGAAAATGTGGGCCCCTTCGACGACCCACACTTATTGCGGCGATGGTGGCTGGTCCGGACGTGGATAAAGAACACGCAGAGTTTCAGTAGGCAGGTTGCAGCTTCCTTGGCTCGGCGGTAGGGAGAGAGTGGACAGTGCTCCCGGCTTCCCGCTAGCTGCTTCTAGTTGTTTCCTCTCTGGCGGACTGTATTGGACTGAGTTGTTAACTCTCCGCCGGACTGAAGTGGACTGTGTTGTTAACTCTCCGCCGGACTGAAGTGGACTGTGTCGCGGCGCTTGCTGTGCGCCCGTATTTATACTCGCGGGCGCACACTGCGCCAGGTGATCTTCGAGAACACACTCGAAGATCACCTGGCGCACACTGTGCGTGGCTGTGGCGGCGAGGAAATAGCAGCGAGCGGGATGGAACGCTTTTCTCTATCTGTCTCTCTCTCTCTCTCTCTACTTGACCGCGCCAAGAAAACACACAAACAAGTGAATCTTTATTACGAAATATTTACAGGGCTATTTACAAGACTTAAACCATAGCAAAGACATAGTAGACGACTTAAAATATTACAAACACAATATTAAACTAACAAATATTACACTATGTCGCGAACAATCATAGAGGCCTTTCCTCAATAGTGGGTGTAAGAGGCTATAGGTTCATAATTCATAATAAAAAATAAAATAAAAAAAACAATTATTGAACAAAAAAAAGTATAAACAGTAGTTTGACCCTGGTCCCCACACTAGGATACCCTGTGTTGTGGGAATCAGATTTATTTGCACACAGATAATGACACAGGTTTCTTACCTATTCAATCTTTTCACCCCTATGTGTAACTGGAAAGTTTTTACCTCTCGTCCCAAATTAATTTCGGATGATTCCTTTAGATAAAACGATATTCGGTTGGCCAATTAAAGCTACCATTAAATGTGTACAAAAGTCAAACCGCAGCGAAATCCGAGCCTATTTTGATATAAGTAGTACCTACAAAAACGTTTGAAAAGGCTTTGAGGTACCTTTTGTACCAGTTGCCATTTTGTTTTTTTTTTAATGGTGTCCACGCATAAATCTTTCAGAAATCGGTAGAACACATAAATACAAACATAAACATAAATAATGGGCAAAATCTCGTAAATTCTCGTTTCCGATTTATTAGCTGTCAAAGATGTAGATACAATTTATTAGCACCACGGGTTTTTTCTTTTCTAATGTTTTGATGTTTGTAGATTAATAAAGGATAACTATCTCAATAAAATTAATTGCATAAGTATTAGTTATTTCGCAAAAAAACGATACCAAAAATGTTAGGTTCCGTAAAAATAAAAGCCGGGTGCTAACCGTTTTTTTGTGGCACCGATATGTTTCGGTTCATCAGTCCTTGTTTAAAGGTGCTATAATAATAATGTATAAAACATTTAGCTTTTTCCAATAAAAATCGACGCAGCCCTACAAAATATCCGGCATACTTAAAATTCCTATCGGTGATTTTGCCGTAAAATAATTTACATATAAACGATTAATAAAACGTATCGTGAATGTAAACAACAATATTGGTGGTATTTGCGAGGAAATATTTTTTTATCGGTAACACATTTTTGGCTTCAAAGAATATTTCGTGGGCTTATTTTTAATTGAATAATATTTATAGGAAGGTCAATTCGCTCACGATTGCTTTAAGTTTGCTCTATTTCTGTTGTTTATTTTCATACTGTGAGACTCAAATGTCAATATCCCTGAGTTGAAAAAGCAATAGACACAAAAGACAATCATAGGAGATTCTCGCGATTAAATTAGGTACCTGCGTATAAGATATCCTAAAGAAGATATTTGATGTCGAACGAAATGATTGTAAGAACAATTTAAGGATCCTTGGAATGTGAGGATCAGGATAGATATTCAAATGTAAGTAGTTACGGAGTAATCGTGCGTGTCTAAATAATTAGCTTGTTTATATGAACTCAAATGAAATCGAGTTTACGTTTTATTTAATTTTATTTATATACAACTAACTTACTACTAAAAACAATTAAATTAAATAAAAAATATCCTTAAGGTCACCGCCGCCGTCGAGTGACAGGGTGCCCAACATGCTGGTACCATTACCTCACTGTATCGCTAGGCTAATTCGCTGAGCGAGGTAGATGCCAGCTCTAGAATCACCTGACGCTTCGACGAGTCTCTTTGCAACCTCCTTAAAGACTCGCCGAGCGTCGGTCCTCCACGGTCCGAGGGTCTCTACACCAAACGGCACAAATATGTAGCCCTCCCCAAGGGCGGCATATTTGCGCCGTTTCAAACCCTCTGCAGAGTCCGCCGCGGCACCGGCCCTGGAAGAAGTCGCTGGTAAATGGGATGGCGCTAGTGTGTCAACACACGTTGCATCTCATACCAACGACTTCCCAAGCTGCCACGGAATGAGTGTCATTCCGTCGGGCCTCTTACCGTCGTCGCGGGCTATGCCTGGCGGTTCTAATAACAGACGGTACGCCCGCGCTAGAAAGGGCCCGACGGATGATATCATTCAGGGCAGCATGTCTGGGAAAACGGCCGGCACTGTAGCTACAGGACAGGCCGTGGTGTCCTTGTTGGCACACCCTGGCGCCGCACCGGCAGCGATGTACCTCGTACCAGTGTGTCTAGCTATCATGGTGCATGAGATACATCCTGGTGACAGACGGACGGACGGACGGATAGCAGAGTCTTAGTAATAGGGTCCCGTCTGGCACCCTTCGGGTACGGGACCCCAAAAATACGTTCAATAAAATAATAAACACTATGAATAAGCGCTCATCCTTTTAGGTGCTCGTGCGTACTTAGAAATTTGCCAGCACTTTACCAAATTTGACATGGTCCATTAATTCGTTTCCTACCCCACTTCGGCAGTGAAGTAGGCCACTACAGTTACTTCCGCATCTCAACACTGCCTCAGTTAATGGTGGTTGTGGTAAATAATATCAAAATTGTTCTTTAACGCGGAAATACGCTTATAAAACCGATACTTTCCTTTGTAGAAATATATTAATTTTTATTGCGACACTCAGTGAACCTCTGCAGCAATGTAATTTTTTATTAATATTATTATTAAGCCTATTGAGGTGTCCCACTGCTGGGCAAAGGCCTCACCGATTATTAGGTTTGAATAATTTTGTCAGTGTACACAATTTAAAGGTTTACTTTAGATTAGAAGTTATTTAAAACTGATTTCCTTTTAAACAATGGTACCAGATGGCAATTTCTAGCGGTAAACTAGTTAAATGACAACTTAAACAAAATAGTTCATGCCAAAATAAATTACATTTTTGGCATACATTTTTATACCGAGATTCTCACCGTGTGCAAGCTTAGTCTTGACATTGGCAGAATTGTCGTCAACGGCATAGTTGCCACATCCAAGAATTGATTGATTGAACTCTACTCAGGTTTTAACGTTCTTAGCCCTGAGAGTCTCTTATCATCGGCTGTGTCACAGTGACGGTTTGGCCATATGTATCTGACATTTTCACAAGTATAACGAGCCCTAGTGTATTGATTACTTAAGTTAGGCACCAAGAAAATTCTTTATCTCATGGTGTCAGGTACTGAATGACAGGTAAAAGAGGCTGACCAGGCACATGACGATCCTGGCAGCTTCCGGTCGACTGACAAAAGCTACTGACTTAGAAATTGGACCGATTTCAGCTTGAAATTACAGACCTTTATTGACTCAGACGACGAATGACGATGAAACGACGACAAACAACAAACAAACAAACAACGAACAATCTCACTGGAATTGGTACCTTTTGCCTTACATCAAATGAGGTAGTTTTTTTTATGAGTGTATGAAATGGGTAATGATAAATCCAAGTTTTCCACCTCGAAAGCCTTCCGAGTTTTTTTGTTTTTCGTTATCGACGCGAAATTTTGTCTTCTTTTATTTACTCATACACATCTTTTAACAAGTATGTACGGTTTTTCGAATAAAAAGTGAAAAACTGAAAAAAGTCCAATATTTTCAAGTTTTTAACTATGATCCGGAAGTGGAAAACTTGGATTTGTCATTACCCATTTCATCACTACCAACTCGTAAATCAGATCTAGGTACCTCATTTAATGTAAGACGCCAGTACTAGCTTGGTACGAATTCCATGGACTAGTATTGTCCAATGAAGACTGTATTTTTATAATAATAAGATTCATGGTATGATCATCTTCTTTCCAGCATCATCACAGAGCTCCCTGGGGTTTCTACCGTCACTGCTCCATGTTGACCGGAACTGGATCTCGCTGCCTAATGACCCTGTGGGGACCATGGTCACCAGGGTCCTTCAGGAGAGGAATGGAGGCCGGCCAGTCACGTTTGGCCTGGAGTCCAACGGACCTCCAGTCCCGTTCAGAATTGACCCCAAGACTGGAGTGGTCACCGTCAATGACACACTTATTGATAAGGTAATTTTAAATTGATGTTTATTAGCTTTTTGGGTTACTGTCGTAAAAAAAAACCTGTAATTCATCCAAATTGTATAGATGACACTATACGCTATTCCCCTCTCTATTCCCCTATTGTTAGTTTGGCCAGCGTGTGTCTTAACGGGAGCGAATCTATTATCAAAGTAATGCTCCTTAACTATCTTATTATCATGACTCATTGACCCAGTAAGATTAATATTAAACGTTATATTCATACAAAAGTTCATTTGCATATAGTAGAGACAGCCTTATAAAAAGTTGAACATTTAATATATGAAATATTTATGCTCTTTCCAGGAAAACTGTTCATACTCGTTGTGGGTGACCGCCTACGACGGCTCGATACCACAAAGAACAGAAGTCCTGGCCACCATCACCGACAACAATGGCGAACGACCCAAACTACCTCACCCCCCGCCCTTCAACCTTCCCAAGTTCCCCCAAATCTACAAACAACAAAACATACCCCAACCACCGAACTATCCCAAGTACCCAAGAACAACACAAAGAACGACCAAAGCAACAGAAGAGTATGCAGAAGAAGACTATTTTAATGTACACGACACCACAGTAGCAGCTATACCTAAACATCCTCCAAAACGACCTGAAGATGCTCCAAAGGTTGAGCAAGATAACAAAATTGATTCAAATGAAAAGTCTAAGAATTCTTCTGCAGATTTAGTTGGTGATAATAATAGTGATGTTCCTTTGACAATGATACCATTAGTAGCTATAGCTGGATTAGTAGTTATAGTGGCAGTAGTCATACTCTTTGTTTGGAAGAAGAATAGCGGGATCAAAGCGAAGAGCAAAAAAGAGGATATGGTAAGAATTTCCTATTTCTATAATTTGGTTCATTCACATCGGTTTTGTATTACTCGTATGTTCATATCATGGGCATGGTGTGTCAATTAAGTAAATGCCAAACTTCTTTATGTTTAAAGACAATTTCTACATTTCTAAGGCTGGATTACACCAACAAAAAGTTATACGAGATTAATTATCCCGGGGATAACTTGTATGAAATGACTGTTCAAAATGAGGTGATCTGATCTAGGTGTCACTGGTGTCTATGAAAAAGTAGAAGATACTCTCGAGTAAAAGCTACTCTTTCGTTCGTAAAATCCAGCCTAAAAAAGTTATACGAGAATAACTATCCCGGGGATAATTTGTATGACAATGACAGTTCAAAATGAGGTGATCATCTGGGTGTCACTAGTGTCTATGAAAAAGTAGGAGATACTCTCGAGTAAAAGTTACTCTTTCGTTGGTAAAATTCGCTCTAAATTAAAGTAATCGTGTCGTGGCATCATGTGCTTATTTATAAAATGATATAAGGATTAATTCATCCTTGTACAGACAAAACTCATCTTGCACTAAACATATCCTTTTTACGTTTTTCATTCCATCAGGGCAAGGGCTGGACTCATTCCAAACATTAATTGACCGAGCGAGCGAAGCGAGCGAAGCGTCTCCGTTTCAGGTTTGGGCAAAAATGCTTTCGTATGTCCGGTTGTTCTCCTCTACAGGTCGCATTTATGAACCGATTCTCGTGAAATTTTGTGAGCAGGTTGGAAAAATAAATAGAATTTTTTACTCGAGCCAGTTTTTTGATTTTTTTCAAAATGGCGGAGATAAAATCGCTACAACCCAAACGGCTCGATGGATATTAACAAATGAGGTGTCGTTGGATTCGTAAAGACCATGAGAGTGAAACAGATGAGCGAGCGAAGCGAGCGAAGCGTCTCCGTTTCAGGTTTGGGCAAAAATGCTTTTGTATGTCCGGTTGTTCTCCTCTACAGGTCGCATTTATGAACCGATTCTCGTGAAATTTTGTGAGCAGGTTGAAAAAATAAATAGAATTTTTTACTCGAGCCAGTTTTTTGATTTTTTTCAAAATGGCGGAGATATGGGGTTTTAAAATGTAAAAAAATCGCTACAACCCAAACGGCTCGATGGATATTAACAAATGAGGTGTCGTTGGATTTGTAAAGACTATGAGAGTGAAACAGATTATATAATTTTAGTAAAAAGTCAATAGGTTGTATAAAAGATCGCGAAATGTAGTTTACAAAGTTATTGGTGCGGCTACTTTCATACTGCATGTACGTAACCAGGTACATTCATAAGTTTGTATGTGTTATTGAAAGAAAATTATTTGGGTTATTTTTTTTATGTGTTTTAGCAGTTCAGCTTTCCCACCGACATACTCGCGAGGTCTACAGCTCACAGAGCCACTAGTATAATGATGTATACCTACATATGTATGTTATGTGGTGGTTATTAAATCGAGCAGAAACACCTACTTCCATCAACCAAAAACAAACACCCATCCATACATTTAAGATATCTTATATCCATCAACCTCTAACTTGCCACCCAGCCAGGGTTAGTAAATCATGGGTTTAAAATGGTGCCTGAAAAACATCCATTACATTACAAACCAATGTTTGTACCAATGTGCAATCATTATAATGAATGGTACTTACTTTCAAACGATCATGGCAGATGGCGCTGGTGTTTTTGGATTGCTATCTATCACAGTTATCACAATCATTGTATCGTATCTGGTTCTAAACGAAAATGTTTCTTGTGTCGTGTCTTGCCTTTTTGAGAAAGGAACTTCCAAACTCAGGCCAACGAAAATATTTACTTACTTTACGTGCCTCCAAGCCGGTCTAAAAGGACTAGTTTCCAGGGCCAAAGTTATAAACAATGACAAATGATGATCAAAAATAGATACTCAAACTCACCGTGCGTCAATTAGGCCTCTGCGCAATCCTGGATTTCGCTGTTTTGCGTCAAATTGAGCCATGCGCAATCCAGTGGTTAATAATAAACCTCCAAAAACACAGCGCCACTAAGCGGGAACAAAAGGGGTCATACCTGTAAAAAAGTCAACGTTATTCACAGACGAAGGACTCGAATGCCATCTCTATGACTGACGGCTCACTGAACTTGTGGGGACGTCCGCGGGCGTTCGACAACCGCTATGAGTCCTGGGACAACAACCACTTGCAGGTGAGTCCCGGGTGGTCCCGGACCTTAAGTCCTTTCCCTGATGGAATGTTGTACGCTAAGGATCGTCTATCTGCATTCTTACAACATGGCTGTTATATCAGTCGCTGCGGCAGAATAGTGCGTTCTGCCCCCCTAGAAAAGTGAAACGCTAACCGTTGCGAAACGAAACGATAACTTTTTATGTATGCGATTTTATATTTAGATTCGCTAAGGTGACGTCACGTAGCGATTCCAAATGTCAAATCGCATACATAAAAAGTTATCGTTTCGTTTCGCTATTCTTAGCGTTTAACATTGTCTACAGGCGCTGTTTTGATACTTCAACCCGACAGCGGAACTCAGAATTCGATGTTCAGCTTACCTTTAGAATAATATAAATATATCTTTAAAGGCCAAGCAGGACTAACAGAGCAAAAATTTTATAATGGACTTACAGATTTTATGACACCTTAGGGAGACTGTTCTATCGAGCAAAGCGAATCCACGCTGACACTCATGATAGTGTTGATTTATCAAGGTAGTACAGAAACCAACCGCTATAATACTCATTATTTAGAGCGTTTATAGTTTCTCTAAAGGCTGTTTTAAAAATATTTATTTGATTGTCAGGAATTGTCCCTCCTAAAATATCCTTGATCTTTTCAAAGACATTTATAAGTCAATTATATTATTAACTTCGTTAGTAGACGACGTGCCATGTTTGTGTAATTATTAGAGAAGATTTGGTCTACTATAAATGACAAAAATTATCGTGGGAGTTCAAAGGATCGAATGTCACTAAACTAATATATACAAAAACAAATACAAAATTAGTTTATTTCAGTAAGTACAGCATCACAGGTCGTGGGACTCCCCTTTTAAGTATATATATATGAATATACTATGAAACATTGGTGGTTGCTCATTAGGTAGGTACCTACCCTAGGTAGAGTGGAATTTATCCCTAAAAGCCACCTACAAGGGACATTTTATTAATACAAATCTAATTCTTATATATCCCAATAATTTTGTATATTGGGCCTTGGCTGGAAAAACCTGGTCGATCGTCACTCGTCACTCGTCACATGTAACAGGTGTACGTGTTTCCAATCGTATTTGTCGAATTGAGTTTTCGACTTCATTTCGACTATGTGATTGACATTTATATTTACATGTTTGTTGATACCAGTGCAAAGCTCTCTTTGCGACGTCGTCGTCGGCACTTGTATGCCAAAATCATATAGCACGAAAGAAATCTGACAGGCAGATAAAATATACAGCCTAATGCATGTTGTTTAAAAATAACTTTCACATTCAATGTGTCTTTTTTGTGAAGAAAGCTAATGTTACGCTTTCAAATTTAATATGCATATAAACTGGTAAGAGTGTCACATAGGTCATTGAATCGAGTATGCACTTAGGAAAGTGGTTTGTTCAGAACCTACTGTTTATTTGCTCATAAAAGTCTATCTACTGGATCAATTTTAGTATTTATTTTTGTGATCGACGCAAAATGTTGTCTTCTTTGATATAGTCATACATGTTTTTTTACAAATATGGACCGTTTTCGAATGAAACGTTAAAAACTGAAGAACCGTCTTTGAATTAACCCTCACGGGTCTCTTAGGTCGGATTCGACTTTCCTCAATTTCGAAATATAAACCTAGGCACACGTACTAGCTGTGGAAAAATATTCCGGCTTCTTTCTCAGTGTTTACAAACCACCCATGCGGAGTACTCAGTAGAACGGCACATGGCCTAATTTTAGGTCGCACATTGACATTCCGTAGTGTAACCTCAAACAGAAAAAAACGTTTGCGATCCAAAAAATGCCATGGCCGTCTAAACAACTTGTGGTACTTATAGCACAGAAGAGATAATAGTACTCCGTACAGAACGGCCACTCCCTTCCCCGCGCTGATTCAGATACCGCACCCCACCCCTGGCGTCAAAGGATTGGTTAAAAGATCAATAGACAGGGCTGACTGAACGCCGGACGAGTGACGACGCATATACTTTATTATCGCTGCATTTGCCGCGCCACCAGCCCTAGCAAAGTTTACGCACACATTTGCACGTACACAAACATCATTTGGTTATGTAGTAGTAATAGGTGATTATTTTACGAGCGTTCTCTGGAGTGTCCGAGGTGTGGTTATAGGTTAAATAATAACGCGTCCACTCCCATACTGCGCGCGGAGAGAGATTAGGAAACTAATTTGACAGGTTAACTATTTTGTCGTGCCGTGGTATTACCCTCAGCACAATAACTAAAGCAGTATTGCACTCAAGTGACAGATCTGAGATCCCTGCCCTCAGGTATTGCCAATAGAAATACTCGCAGTACCTAGAACGACTCGCACGCTACCGTCGCTACCGTCACGCCACTCTTCATGCGCACCATAATCCCGGACGCACTATAAAGCTCGGATAGAGTATTCGATTGAAAACGGTTGCTGTATCGGATCTAAATCGCTGAAAAGAGACCTACTCCTATTCCAGATATCGCAGGAAACTAGTATGAGAGACGAGAAGGAGGAGGAGGCTGTGAGAGACGAGTGGGAGTTCCCGCGACACCGGCTGCGCATCTTCAACATCGTCGGAGAGGGCGCCTTCGGACAGGTCTGGCGCGCGCAGGCCACTGATATCGATGGTGAGTTTATAAAAAATACCCACACCATAATTTTCAAGCATCATGTCATGATTTGGTATTAAAGTTTGTATCCTATAAAAAAACAGAACAAAAGAATCTGTCCAGGGACGCGGGACGGGTAAAAAATGGGCTAAGTGCGAGTCGGACTCTCACACGGAGGGTTCCGCAGCAATCGTACCAAAAAAGTAAAGAAAAATACGTTTCTTGTATGGGGACACCTTTATTTTTTCTTAATTTTGTGTATTTTAGTATTTGTTGGTGAAGCGGCAACAGATATACACATTCTGTGAAAAATTCAACTTTTTGACGGACAGACGACGGACGGACGGACAGACAGACAGCAAAGAATTAGTAATAGGGTCCCGTTTGGCACCCTTCGGGTACGGAACCTTAAAAATGTATACTTAGGTACTCATACTCCTAACTCCTAAGTGCCACTAGAAAACTGGAATGTAGTTTGATTGTG
The DNA here is from genome assembly GCA_963457715.1 of Argyresthia albistria. Taxonomy (NCBI): domain Eukaryota; kingdom Metazoa; phylum Arthropoda; class Insecta; order Lepidoptera; family Argyresthiidae; genus Argyresthia; species Argyresthia albistria. The sequence continues at coordinate 9,497,592 of OY735263.1, forward strand.
AGTACGTAGTTTCTATATTGTACTACACAACACAGTTGAATAGATACTTATAGAAGAAAAGCATTTACAAAGGCGAGCTTAGCTTAGCTTATGTATAAAAAATAGATGAGTTAACGCTAAGCTCGAGGAAACTTTGAAAATTTTATGGAGTTATCAAAGTTTAGCATTATCGTACATTCTACCTGGTAGCACTTATCCACTCTCGTGTCTAATGGTAGAATAGGACCGCGGGCACACCTCGCGTCACGTGTCACGTGTAGCGTGGTACTATGAAAGCCAACTAAGAATAGGATCGCGCTCGTAGCCAACTTCACGTGATAAATGTCGAATTTGTAGGGCCAGCAAAAAAATTATCATACAAAAAAATTATAAATTGTTACTTGTTTCCAAAAAGAAGAAACTTTCTTTCTAAAAAAACCGAAAATATTTCCTTATTGTTTTTAAGGTTTCGTACTAGTCGTAAAGACGTAATTTGTAAGTTATTTGTGAAAATTATAAATTACAAAGAGCAAAATTTTAAGCTTCATGCAATATTAGTTTTGGATGATATAGTTTTAAATGGCGTGGAAGAATTAGAATAATTTATATTTTTGTAAAAAATAAGAAAAATAAACTCCTGCATATATAAATAAATTAATAAATTCCTGCTTTGTTTTGTGTGCACACCTTACAATATACATCATGTAATAACAGGAATCTTATTAGAAACACATCAGAATGACCAAATACCTCATGAAAGATGTTTTTTTTGCTAGCATTTTTTTGCACACCAGACAAATCAATAATAAAGTTTGTGAATATTGCGGATGGCAACAAGATGGCGTCTTGACAGTCCTATTCTTAGTTGGCATTCATAGTACCTACGTAACACGACGATAAAGCAGCATAGAGTGGTTATGATGGTGGATTTCATCAACCAATCAATATCTTTTAGGGGAAACTTAATAAAGTAGGTAAAGTAAAGGAAATATCCTTTCAGGGGCCATCTAGCAGTTGTTTAGCTTTGACCTAAGTTTGAGGATCATCTAGTCTCTATGGGACCTCCTAAATCGCTAGACTTTACGACTACTACCACCGAGTAGCGATCTATTCATATAAGCCGGCTGTATAACAGCTTCGTGTCATCTGAAAAGTGAAAAAGCCTGAAACAAATGCCACAAAGAGACGGACACCCATCACTGGATGGGCATGTTGCTACCCACACGATCGTTGCCGATGTGCGAATACCGCTCAGCCACGGACTTTTCTTTTACTTATAATTGCGAAAACAGAACTATAAGTTTATTTTTAACTAACCGCTAAATTAAAAATACATGTAAAGTTAGATTTATAACTTTTTTACATAGTAAATGTAGCCCATTAATGTCCCCACCGAGGGGCACAGGCCTTTACTTGGATCCGAGTAAGATTGAGCCATACTCCATCACGCTCTGGCTCAGTGCGGGTTGGTGGAGGGGTTTTTACGACTACTGCATACTACGAAGTAGTGATAGTAGCCGGGACCTACAGCTTAACATGCTATCCGAAACACGGAATGTCCGATAGTGTACTTAAGACAAATTAATCATCTAATTGGTACATAGTCAGCACCGGGATTCGAACCTGCATCTCCTGCGTGAGAAGCAAGGTGAAACCCACTAGACCACGGAGCACTCTCCTCACACTTTACATAGAAAAGAGAACAATTGCAAGTTATAATAGCTTTCTTCTAGCTTCTCAAGCCCAGGGGCATCAAAATGTTGATATTGTAAGAAAATAAATTGAAAAGCTGCTCAAATTATTCCACTATATTTCAGAAATCTGCATTTTATGCTGCACGAATAAAATAGCACAAACTAGGACGCATGCTCCGAACAGCTTCACTTCTAGTCTGAATTAATTAATTAAATCTGGCTCAACAATTTTCAACTTTAGGTCAATTTTAGGATTCCGTACCCGAAGGGTGTCATACGGAACCCGACTGCTAATCCACCGCTGCTGTCCATACGTGAAGCATAATACCTAGTTAGAGAGTTGAATGTTCACATAAATTGTATATTTCTGTTGCCGCTACAACAACAAAAATACCTTCTGGAGGACACAAGACTTCATTTTGGCGTTTTTTTGTACGTTTTGGTACGGAACCCTTCGTGTATAAGTCCGACTAAACTTTTTTGACATGATTTCGTGTCCATATGGGTAGGTAATTAAAATTGTTACCTGGTGCTTTTTGATTCCATTTTCATTAAAACTTAGGTTAATAAAGGTTCAGGCAGAGTTATTCAATGTAGGTACATTTCAGGATACCCAGTTATGTTCTATACGCCATACAGGTTACTAGGTACTATCAACATTGTACCTTCTGACTTTTCTGTAATTTCAACAGAGTTTTCCCGTGCTTTATTCTATTTTCATTGTTTCTATTGAATTAGTTTTACTAGATTAGTAGTGCTGCCTCTAGAATCATTAATCTCTAGTTATTTTCGCTCTAAATGTAACCTACCATCGTCGTGGCCATGTGCGAGCGACAGATCAATCCTACAAACGAATATATCACGTTGTGATTAATGGCAGACACTTTTTTGATTGGTTCGAACGTTCGAATTTCGAATGCTTGCCTATTTCACTATTCTAGTAGAATTGTTAAACTTTAAAGCAAGTGTCTAAAGTCATTCAAGTTTAAGACAGCAGCGCAAAGTTTTGTTATAGGTACGCTAGTCTTTTGTTAGCCTTTTATTTTGTGCTTTGGGCTTGTTTTATGGATTCTATGCTGACAAATCTTATGAACATCATACTCCAGTCTGTGCTCCAGCCAGACTCTATGCGTGCCATTGTCGCCCTTTGTCTAATGCGACTCGCCAAACATTAGTTGTATGCAAAGTATGCAACTTATGCACAATGACGGGCCGCCATTGCTTTAGTGACAGTTTTCAGTTGCCTCAGCAGCTGACCAATCATAGTTCTCTAAGTTACCTCGTCCCCCGCCGTAAATTGGTGAGTTGTGTTTCAAAGGAAAATGTACCTATGCGCTCTCCACTAGATAAGTGCTACCTGTATAAGAGCTTATTACATTACGCTGTCGGCAGGGCAAGATTTGTATAGACGTCTCACTCATGATGGAACGACTAGAAAGAGACAGTGAGTCAGACAGGACCCTGCCGACAGCGTAGTCTAATAGGTCCATCACCAAATAACATTACAAATTATTTTCATAATGATAAAAATATATGTTCCCAGGCACAAAAGGCGAAAAAACCGTCGCAGTGAAGACCTTGAAAGAGAATGCGTCGGAGAAGGAGAAGTCTGACCTGCTGCAGGAGCTGGTGGTGATGAAGAGCCTCGGCCCGCACTACAACGTCGTCAGGCTTATCGGCTGCTGCACCGAAAAGGTTTGATGCCCATTATTATTGTCACCATCATCATTCACTTCATCCCCTGTCGCGGAAAATAATCTACCAAGTAGAATTACTTCGTAATCTACCTTCCGTAATCTGCAAGCAGAGACTATATATCCAATTGACTGCGCCTGCGGGGGAATGCGGCTCGCTAAACGATTGTTGTATTCAACAAACGTTCGCATACGATGACGGGCCGCCAGACAGTTTCGCAGCGGGCTGACCAATCACAGCTCTCTTACCTCGTCCCCCGCCGCCCGTAAATTGGTGAGCTGTGTTTCAAAGGAAAATGTATCTATGCTCTCCACTGGATAAGTGCTCCCTGTCTGCAAGGTATACAGGGTGTAACAGAAAGGTGTAGTCATATTTTAGGAGGTTGTTAGAGAAATCATTCTGAACAACTTTTACTTTGCAACTGATTTGATCAGAGCAACTTTAATTCCCACTTCTTCATACGTTTTGTGCCGAGCGATTAGCTGATTTGTACATATGGAGAAGTAAAAAGAATTTTATCGAATCGGTTTTATAGTGAAAGTTGTTCAGAATTATGTCAATTACGTCACCTATATAAAAGAGCAGAGAGATGTGGGGAGGGAAATCGGCTAAATCAAGTAAGCAGCTCTGAACACTAGGAATCTGGTAAAATACTCACAATAGAGGACCGATGACGCGGTTGTGTTCAGCAGGCGTCCCATATCATCATCTGTCTATCTAAGGCTTAATAACATCGCACGCAGCTTTATAAACCGCTGGTGATCTTTTAACGACTGAATCCATTTTAATATTTACATATTTGTGAAATGCCGCAATTGAATCAGCTTTCGACTTTACTGTAGATAGATAGATAAATTCATTTATTCACTGAAAGGTACACACACCGACACTTAATAAAAATAAATACAAAATAGAATAAAACCTGGAATAACATAGGAAGAAAAACACATTTAAATAAAACAATTTACCTACAAATAAATAATCATTTTCAGTATGTGGTATTGTGAATGTACCGCGACAATGAAATAGCCCTGACTCAGCAATGTCACAGACGAATCTGTGATGCTGGTATTCTGCCAGGGCCAAATACGGACGGCAAATACTGTATCCACATCCAAACAGGAATACAGAGGACATTGATACAGAGGATTGAACTTGCGTCACCAGACAGGAAGCTAGTCATGGATCAACTTTGAGATTCCAAAAACTTACGAGTTTTATAATATAATATTATAATAATAATGATTTCATAGTCAAAGTTGTTCGCTGAGGTTGTCATAGTAACCGCTAAACATGAATTTACCTTTCTCTTACCCGTTTACTTAATGGTGCGTTGTTGCATTTTTTACAAAATTAGACATTAGTTTTGCCTTGAAATGTTATAACTACGACTTCAAAGTATAAACGAACTGTTAATTTAGGTATATACGTAGTCGTTTGTGTTATCTTTTACCCTTAAAATTTGATTTATTTAATTTAGGTGGTAAAAAGTATTTGGGATTCCAAACTAATTAGTTAGAAATGGTTAACTGGATCTTTGCAATGGCAAGATTAGTAAAAGTAATATTATTTTTGTTAATGACAAATACAACTGATTTTGGCTAAACTGTTCTGCCCTTATTTTAAATTACGAATTTTCACTTCTCTACACAAATCAGCTGACCGCCCGCGCCCTGACCAAAACGTATGGAGCAATGAAAAATAAAGTTGCTCCGATCATAATTCATAATTTCTTTATTGCACACAATTAATTGCAATGACAAAAAGTAAATAAAAACAGTGTACAAAGGCGAGCTTATCTCTAAAAAGAGATCAAATCGGTTTCATAGTGAAAGTTGCTCAGAATGGTCTCCCTAGCAACACCCTAAAATATGACTGCACCCTTCTGTTACACCCTGTATTATTTATTCTTTGGCTAACGTACAAAGCAATATGTTACTCATTGTACTAGTGAAAAACATATCCATTATCTTATTCCCGTGCGACAAAGAGAACAAAGCCTTTTAACTATGACACTCCAGGACATAATACATTATTTTAAAGTATTAAAGACAGTATCCCTGGCTCACTGCGAAGTTTTTCCCGTGCAAATCCTCTCTGAAAGAGATATTCAATACTTTAGAAAACTAGTTAGGTGAAGGTTACCAATCATCATGATTTTGCTCTAAGTATTATGTATACTTCTTACAACCATAAATCATGTATTTCCCCGGCAATCTTCAACTAAAACAGATCGAACGGATCCACCCGCCAGATGTGCCTGCCACCTGCCAGGCATGTCCGGCGGGCACATCCGCTCATGTGTGGGACGAAAAGGCACAGATATTAAGGGCTCTACTCACGATGCAATCGGTCGCCTGCAACTTGTATTACCCTCTCTGTCTATCTTCCTGCTCCGTCCTTCTCTAGCGGTTGCAAGGCAACCTGCCTTCTATGAGTTGCGGCGACCGATTGCAAGCCAGGTTGCATCGTTTACCTGACAGGCGTGCCCGTGCCCTACCATACATGTGCAGATGTGCCCGCCGGGCATGCCAGGCATGCCCGGCGCATCTGACGGCTGGACCCGTACGTGAGTGCTTAGTTATAGGGAAATATCGCCTGATTACAAACGTCGTCTTCGTCTTGATGGCCTCTGTGGCAGGGCTTGTTTACCGGTTTATTTAAAGAGCGTAATCAGCTCAGGTACATGAGGAGCGTTTCATAAAGGTTTGGCTCTACCTTAACCCCAAAAATAAAGGTTTTACTCAAAGAGCAAAATTATAAAGGTTTTGTTCAATAAATCGGTTTTTAACCTGTAAAACGGGTTTTTTCGAACTCTTTTTGATGTTTGCCGCCAGTGGCCGCCCACCACCAATGTTGCGATTGGAAATTACACAATTTTAAAAGCTTTTATTAAACTTGCACTGTATGTATGTTTGTGGGTATCACGGTTCGCGTCAAAAATGTCGGCTTGAATTTGACCCACTTCCCGTTATCCGATTGAGCTGAAATTTCGCATACGTGTATAAGTCGGATGACAATGCAATATATTTCTGACTTAAAGCTGATCTGATGATGGAGACGGAAGACGGTCATGGGAACTCTGTCATAAAACATCGCAAGCCCGTCGAATTTGGGCTCGTTCGATTCGTCTTGACGAATACTTTGGTCCTAGAATATTTTTTTATGACATGGAGCTGATCTGATGCTGGAGACGGAAGACGGTCATGGGAACTCTGTCATAAAACATCGCAAGCCCGTCGAATTTGGGCTCGTTCGATTCGTCTTGATGAATACTTTGGTCCTAGAATATTTTTTTTATGACATGGAGCTGATCTGATGCTGGAGACGGAAGACGGTCATGGGAACTCTGTCATAAAACATCGCAAGCCCGTCGAATTTGGGCTCGTTCGATTCGTCTTGACGAATACTTTGGTCCTAGAATATTTTTTTATGACATGGAGCTGATCTGATGCTGGAGACGGAAGACGGTCATGGGAACTCTGTCATAAAACATCGCAAGCCCGTCGAATTTGGGCTCGTTCGATTCGTCTTGACGAATACTTTAGTCCTAGAATATTTTTTATGACATGGAGCTGAGCTGATGCTGAGACTAAAAAGTTAAAAATAAATTAAAAGTAAAAAAACATTTTTAAACAAAGCTTTTATTTAATGTCCTGAAAAGAAGAAAATAAAATTTCAATTCAATCAAATGCGTCATTTTATTACATTACACAATTTATACGATATAAAAGCTTGTTGCGAGATTTACTTGTGTAGACTTAATTAGGTGGGTAGGCACCTATTTGCACAGACTTGGAGATAAATCCCGCAACAAGCTTTTATATCGTATAAATTGTGTAATGTAATAAAATGACGCATTTGATTGAATTGAAATTTTATTTTCTTCTTTTTAGGGCATTAAATAAAAGCTTTGTTTAAAAATGTTTTTTTACTTTTAATTTATTTATGTTCACTACACTGGTGCTATACGTGCTGCCGTGCCGACACTGCCAGCCGTGTCTTCTTTTGCCACTGGCAACTAACAAACAACAATGGGTAAGTTTTTAGTTTTTTGGTTACATTGACCCTGTAGACGGAATACTGTTCCTTCTTATTTTTATCTTTTTAAGCTATAAGTTTGATGATCAATCTCATAAACTCAGAAATCCTTGTTAAATGCTTTACAGAAATAGTGTTTAACATGCTCTATTCAATTTATTCTATCTATCACTAGTTCTCGAGAATTCCCGGAAAATCCAGCTCGAGAAATGTCGAGAACTAGAGAGAGAAGGTAGGTATAGGTACTTTCGTTTCTGGGCCCTCTTTGTACCAAATTGCATACACACACAGGTTGTCAGTCTCTGTTGGTATTATTTAATATTTTTATAAAGGACAATGCTACGAATGTATGAAAAAAAAACCCAGGCCCGGCGCAAACGAAACTTAACTGAAATAATTGGTATGATTGAGTAATAAAATAATCCATGGGAGACATGATCGAAATCGATGGCTAAGTGCGCGAAATTGCTATTCGAATTTTCACAGGAGTCATACTAATATTTTAATAGAACTAACAATACTTTTACCATAATTATATTAAAAATCAGCTCTGATTAGGTCAGTGCAATTGTCACATCACATGTCGTGCTCTGATAAAAATAAAACACTCACCTAAAACCATGTCGTTAAGTTAAAGTCCACGGCCCGCGATTTTCAATCTACCCACATCAAGATGAAGGTATGAAAAAACATAAGTATGGAAAATGGGTATGTTCGTCCGTTGGGCGGTTGAGTGGGCATCAATTATTGTACGAATCATACCTTGCCCCTTGCTCCCGTAACTATTAGACCGACGTAATAGTAATAGTAACCTTACGACAAATAGACCGAGTCTACTTAGAACAGAGCGAGAGACATTTACGAGCTCCAGAAAATGTATGAGCGAGATATATGGAAACTTACAGCATGCGATAGTAATAATCACTTCATAGAAGGGCTACCTTACGCTTTTAAACTGCAATATTATATTAATTAAATAAATATTAGTATGACGCCTGTAAAAACTCGAATAGCAATTTCGCGCACTTAGCCATCGATTTCGATCATGTCTCCCTTGGGTTATTTTATTACTCAATTATACCAATTATTTGAGTTAAGTTTCGTTTGCGCCGGGCCTGGGTTTTTTTTAACATTCCTATTTATATTTATTTACAGATCCAGACGTAGAAAATGATACCGAATATCGACTCAGGACGATTGTGAAATATCACAATCCCTACTGCCAGCACAGAAAAAGCGTCGTATGTTGAAAACGGTAGATTCAGATGCAGCTCTACCAAATTGCAGCACGCGAGTTATGAAAGGTGATGCTGAGCCTACTGATGAAGATAATCAGTCCGAACCTGACGTAGAACGACAAAAAGAATATACTAGCACATGTAACAGGGATGGAGAAATGAAAACTCGTAAAATTAAATGTACTGATTGTATTGTGGCGTCACCTATCAGGCGATCCACATACTGACATACAAGATGAATGGCGCTAGCAAAAAGGAACTCAGCAGTTGGCAGAAGTCACGACAGATGTCATAGCAGTAAAACAGAACGCACAACAATGCAAAAACAACTGAAAATCGATCCTACGTCGCTTCACTGGTGACCCTCGACATTGAACACGCAGCAACCTTTTTCTACCTTCCGAAGACTTCCTCCGCAGCCATCTGAAGACGCATTCCTGCAACCACCTCGGAGCCAACTTCTCATTCATCCTCCCTCATCAGCAGCAGAGCACCTATGGCTTGGCCGTTTCGTTACTTGCATTTTCTAATTTAAGCTCATCTGACGGTAGTGAAACGGCCAAGCCACATATTTTGAGTAAGGTGTTATAGTTTGTGAAGTTAGGGCTGTACAGTTAAGGCGTGCAGAGTTAGAAGCTTGGCTCTACTTGAAATCTGATAACTTTTTATTTCCCTCTTCTTGGCTACATTTTTTACATGAAAAATGTAGCCAAGAAACTCTAAACCCCTTTTTTGTGACACCATATTATCGTCATATTACGGCTTACCTAATTAAACAGTTTTACAATATTTTGGTCGGAGTCCACGTAAGAAAAAAATTGTTGTTTTTTTAACCGACCTCCCAAAGGAGGAGGTTTACAATTCGTCCGGATGTTTTTTTTTTATGGATGTGCCCCGGTAGCGCCTAGACGGATGGACCGATTTGGTTTTTTTTTGTTTGAAAGGGTTTACCTTCCCATTGGTCCCATTGACACCAGGTCAGGATCTGATGATGGGATCCTGGAGAAATCGAGGGAACTCTTCAAATATTATAGGCAGACCTATAGTGATTCTTGTGTTTTTAATAATAACTCGTGCATTTACTCACGGTAAGCATAATATTGTGATGCGGAACTGCTGATGGCCACATATGGCCACCAGAACTGCTCAATACTAGCTACAAATACAATGCGCGGCTGACGGGCAGGCAACGCATAGCCTGAACCGGTCGGTGGCCCTAGAGCCATGAAACTTTGTACAGAGATTCCTTAGTAGCGTGAGGGGGTGCACTGATATGAGATTTGACAAAATTAATTCCCCAAGGGGGGGGGGGATAAGGGGTTACAGTTTGTATTAAACTCAATCTAATCAAATAGGTTTTATGGAAGTATTTTTTTTCTAAAGTTTACTTTTTGTTTCAATTATAATTATAAACAATGCCAAAAACAAAATAAAAACCAATTAAGTAACTATCAGATTAAGTTATATAAAAAAAGAAAGGTAATTGCCACTTTTAAAATTCGAGAAAATCTCGAGATTGAGCAAATTTTGACGTCATTTTTAAGCAAAATTAGTTTAATTTCGAATCGTAAAAGTGGACATTATACATATATATGTATTTAGTACTAGATATCATATACATATAACAAATTATAGTAATATTGATTTCATTGATTAAATTGTTATGATTTAAATAAATCGTTTTATTTTTCACTTATTTATTATATAGTGTATTATTTCTAAACAACAATATATCCTCTACTATAGAGTCTTTTAACGATAACCTTAAATTATTGAGCACGAATTTAAATGAAGAAAATAGTCTTTCGACGCTGACTTATGTTGGGGAGTGGCTAATGATAATATGTTTGAAAGAAAATATAGTTGTGGGTCACTAACTTTCTTTTTTTCCATAATTCGAGACGAAACACTAGGTTCAATTACTAACGCTTCAAAGTTCAAGTGCAAATTGCACGCGTTTAAACAAGTTGAAACCTGCCCTTCCCCTATCCCCTGCCTGCTCTGCGTGTGTGCGTGCCGTACCTTTCGCAGTTTTGGCTTAAACCGGTTTATTTGGGTTTTTTAACCGCTCTCTTCTCAATTACGCTCCGAGCGATTTTTTTTCTAAAAACCTCTATAAACCTCTATTAACCGGTATTTTTTAAACCGGTTTCAAGCCCTGCTCTGTGGCGTAGCGGTTGCACGTCTGCCTACCATGCGAGAGGTCCCGGGTTCGAATCCCGGCTGGGGACAAAAAAAACCCCCATGTCTTGGATGTTTACCTACATGTTTGTGATGTCGCTGTTTCTGGTTCTCACGACACAGGGTATCCTAGTGTGGGGCCTGAAGCAATGTATGTGCCTGTATGTATGTGTAATGTGTAATGTAATGTGATGTCTAGCTAGAGAGAGGGTACAAAGCAAACCACATGGGTCATCGAGGATCATGCATAGTCAATGACATGACCGAAACAAAAAGTGTTATACATTTAAACCTAAAACTACGCTCATATAATTAAATAAACGTGCATTCCTATTAAGCACCTCCACAGTAACTTTGGGACACATCAAAGGCCCGGCTACCACAGCGTCTGAAACATTTTCGAAAATACGAAACTTTACTATAATGTGTCAGCCTGTCTCGAGTCTGGACTCTGGATAATGCGAGTGCCTTTGCCTAACCCTAGCGAGATATTTAACTTGGCTTGTGTTAACATTTATTTAACTTAAAGCTTTGCAAACTTCAAGTAAACATGCAGCCTTTTATTAGCTGAACAAGGCTTTCTATGTTCTAGAGTCTATCACGAATAAACTCTTATCACTCATACAATAAACCCTATATTTTCATAATAAATTGTTGAATTCTGAAATAACTACTATTTTTGTGACGTCATGTGTTTACAAGATGGTCAGTACAATATGACGTCCAAGGAAAAGTCGCTTGAAGGCAAATGAGAAACTCGATATAATAAAGTCCATAACAGCTCACATGCAACAGAACTCGCTAAACATAGGCACAACAGTGCCTCTGTCGTTCCGTATGAGAAGAGAAGTAAAGCGACACTGAATTTAAGGATCACCTTTTAAAAACCAGCCAAGTGCGAGTCGGACTTGCGCACGAAGGGTTCCGTACCATTATCTATAAAAACGGAAAATCATGTCTATTGTATATATTTATTTTACCCTTTTTAGGGTTCCGTTAGAGAAACAAGGAACCCAGTTTCGTTAAGTCTGTCTGTCTGTCTGTCTGTCCGTCCGTATGTCACAGCAACTTTATTCCAAAACTATTAAGACTACGCAGTAGAAACTTCACTCATTTCAGTGTGGACGCAAGCGGCGCGGGCGGTTTCATTAATATGTTCGCGCCCGCCTTAGCCACCGCGCAAGCCCCTCACTCTGGATGTGGTCTAAAAAGAGGGTGATCCGATGAACATTTCCATTGTCCCCAGGAACCGACCCTAGTGATAATGGAGTTCGTCAGCCTCGGCAAGCTGCAGCAGTTCCTACGCGACTCCCGCGCTGAGCGTCACTATGGCAACACACACGGCGGCTCCGAATTCCTGACGTCACGGGATCTAACGCACTTCGCCTTCCAAGTCGCGAGGGGCATGGAGTTCCTTAGCTCGAAAGGGGTAAGTGCAGTAAAAAGGAATAAATTAATAAACAGAAAATAAGGTTGGTCGGGCTGTGTACTAACTAGTTGCAGACCAAAAGCTATTAAAGCGGGCTCAGACGATATGATATCGGTGGCAATCTAAGGTGAAAAAGTGTGGAACTGGAGCTGAAGCTGCCTGTTGTGTGCGCTTGGAGTGGTGTACCCACACACATCAGGCAGCTCCAGTTTAAACCCTAGATCGCCCCTGTCGCAGGCGTGTGTGTAACTTGTTTAGCTTAGCTCGCATAGATCTCAGTTTTTCATACTGGTGTACAGACTCAAAACTATGCTGCAACGGGCTTAATGCTCGCTTCGCTCCGTCATCCGTGTGCTAAAGTATTGACATACTTACCTCGTGTATCGACTCCGTCAATCAGGCAGCTAATTATGAGCGGTAGCCACACGGGGTGGTCATTGTCAGTATTTTTGTGTGCTTTGCAACACCAGGGTCCGGTATGTTTCGGACGCAACCTCGAAGTTGCAACTCCTTTTATATGTTTGTTATTTAAAGAGCGATAGGTGTTAATTCTCCTGTTTCCTCCACAGATCATCCACCGCGACTTGGCAGCGAGGAACGTGCTCATCACCGAAGACCGGACCTGCAAGGTGGCAGACTTCGGCTTCGCACGCGACGTGGCTGGGACCCACGTGTATGAGCGGAAGAGCGATGGCCGACTGCCCATCAGGTGGTTATTTCTATGATTCTTCTTTTTATCAGGTCTCTCCATTTTGATTCTGGCGCTTTTTAGGGTTCCGTTAGAGAAACAAGGAACCCTTATAGTTTCGTCAAGTCTGTCTGTCTGTCCGTCCGTATGTCACAGCAACTTTATTCCTTCTTTATTTATTAGGACTACACAGTTGAAACTTGGTATGTGTATTCTGTGAACCGCTTTGCGATTTTTACACAAAAATTTAAAAAATAAACTATTAATTAATCCCATGCATGGAACTGACACAAAAAAAAAACATCAAACCTATATGTATGGAGTGTCTTTAGATAGGTCTTTGAAAATAACGTTGAGGTTCCTCAAACCATTTTTCCTCAAAGTCAATTTGTTAAAGAGACAGACGGTACCCTTCCAAAATATAAAAAATTATCCCCCCTCTAACTTTTAAAGTAAGAGAGTGAAAAATTAAAAAAAATATATCCTGTGTATCTCAATACAAACACTTTCAACGAAAATTAGTTTGAAACAAACAAAATGTAATAAGCAGTTTTTAAGATATAAAACATTATTAAAAACCGCTAAGATAACTTTGTCATTCATACAAACACTATGAAAAACAAAGTTACAATACAACACAAACATCCAGTCTTATAATTACTTGCTACCACGGAACCCTTCACTTGGCCACTTTTTTTTCAACAAGTTACACATGCAAATCACTTGTGTGATAAGCTTGTCCGAATAATGACGCATTCAGTAAATTAACGTATTAGCTAACAAAGTTATAAAACCACGGAGTAGCAGCGAGGAACGTGCTCGTCACCACGGAGTAGCAGCGAGGAACGTGCTCGTCACCACGGAGTAGCAGCGAGGAACGTGCTCGTCACCACGGAGTAGCAGCGAGGAACGTGCTCGTCACCACGGAGTAGCAGCGAGGAACGTGCTCGTCACCACGGAGTAGCAGCGAGGAACGTGCTCGTCACCACGGAGTAGCAGCGAGGAACGTGCTCGTCACCACGGAGTAGCAGCGAGAAACGTGCTCGTCACCACGGAGTAGCAGCGAGGAACGTGCTCGTCACCACGGAGTAGCAGCGAGGAACGTGCTCGTCACCACGGAGTAGCAGCGAGGAACGTGCTCGTCACCAACCTATATACAATATGGCAGACTTCCGGTGGCCGGGAGCCATGTGTAAGAGTGGAAGAGCGATAACCGACTACCGATCAGTCAATTCTACAAATATCATCTCTTTTCCGATGAGTGGTGGAAGAGTGTATCCACATGTCCAGATATTCGTAGTCCATTTTGCGTAACAGTTAATAATTTACTAGGCTAACATAGTTATGGCGGTGGCCGGGCTAATTAATTCGTAATTATAAAATTAATAACTCGTGCACAATTTGTGAAAAACTCGTACAGTCAGAAACAGCTTTAAATGAGCAAGCTACTCAACGACACAGTGAAAGTGTCAAAATGTTTAACGTAAGGACAAAAGAGTCCTTGGAACAATATTGACATTAAAATTATAAAAAAAAAATGACATTAAAATTATTTTGACAGTGGGTACCAAGACGTCAATGAATGTCTAATTTTTGACGTTGGTACCCACTGGGGCCAATTCTCTAGGACACACTCACTAAAATTACTTGACAATATTAGCTCCGACGACGCTCTTACGCGGTTGCCATAGATTTCATTTTCGAACTCAGTTTTGAATTAGTTCATCAGTACATTAAAATAATTCAAAAGACAGTTCGAAAATGGAATCTATGGCGTCCGCATAAGAGCTGTCAAACTTAATATTGTCAAGTAATTTTAGTCAGTGTAACCTAGAGAATCGACCACACTGTCAAACTAATTTTAATGTAATTTTTTTTTCCAAAAAAAAAAAATGGCTCCAGTCAACCGGTACGGATATTTTTTTATTTTTTTACGTAGCCTATAATGTGTCCCACTGCTGGGCAAAGGCCTCCCCATTTCGAGCCCACACGGATACGGATATACGAGTATTTATTCCACAAATTATTCTACAAGTCTTTTCTGGTATTTTGCGTATTTGGCATTATGCATGCAAACGGATATTTCTGATTGTTTATGAAATGTAGATGTATTTGAATATCTTTATACGTGCTCATATAACTATTGGGCTGACTGTACCACTCAGACCAAAAAGCAAATAAAAGGTTCTGTCTGCCCTTCTGTTGCGGTTTATTTCTACATTTCCCCTTCGATTAGCTGATTTTAATGAATACTTTTGTTTTCAGATGGATGGCACCAGAGTCCCTTTACGATGACATATTTAGTGTGAAGTCGGACATTTGGAGTTTCGGTGTGTTGTTGTGGGAGATCGTCACTTTAGGGTCCACTCCCTACCCCGGACTATCAGCCGGCGATGTTATGAAGAAGGTAAGTACTTAGTGTGTGAGTCACGGCCCTAGAACTCGCAATATGCGGCGTTTCGTGAACAAAAGATGTAATTTGGCAGGATTGATCTGTAGATTCTGTATAGCTCCAAAGGATGGATTTAATGGAGCCATCTGGATTTGTGATGAAGGGGTAAGAGGAGGAGGGTTAAAGTTTGTATGGGAAAAAATAAGATACTTGATCTATGAAGCTGTAATTTGGCAGTTATTAAGTAAGAAGTTTAAGTTACCAAGGCATAAGTTCATTAGTTATTTTTAAAGATTTGCCCCTACAAAGAGCAAAGAAGGGGGCTAAAGGTTGTGCAAAATACAAAAAATCCAGACATATGACGCTGTGATTTGGCAGGTAGGTACTTCAAAGATCAAGGACATAAGTTCAGTATTTTTTTATTTTTATATTATGCCCCAAAATGCCACAAAGGGCAAAAATGGGCCTGAAGTTTATATAGCGTGTTTGGTATCGTTTTCGTATAAAAGGAATATGGAGAATCTATTTTTGTTGTTATTGGGATACTTTGATACAAAGCCCAAAAAAAGTCCTGGTGTACAAAAAAAGTCAATTCGTAAATTATTATTTTTTGCCCCTTGCAGCGGGGGGGGCAAAAATTTAAAAAAAAAATGAACTTACGTCCTAGATTTTTAAACTAACTCAAATTACAGCTTCATATGTCAAGTGGCTCCACTTCTTAAATCCATCCTTTGGATCTACAGATCAATCCTGCCAAAGGAAATCTTTTGTTCATGAAACGCCGCATGATAAGACGTAGAATGGACGCAGAAAGTACCTACAAAACTGATAAAAGTTTCCCTACAAATTCCCTTCTTAGTGCTCCCAACGTAAATTGAAAAGGAACCTCTATTCAAAGTTTCAATTGATGAGTTTAGGCTGTACTTTGTCTGTCAGCAAGTAAGCCCTTCAGCTTTTAAAAATTCTTGTGTAAGTAGATGTAAATACTTGTAAAACCAACATACGCCTTTTTATGCAAGTATATTTTTTCGAGCCTCTTTAATAAATAATTATTATAACATTATGGGTAATAAGAAGAGTCCCTGCTAGAGTCAGATCAAGACCTCCTGTAGTCTTCTTCCAATTTCAATTCAGTACGATTTATTGCGCACAAAACAATAAATTACACAATGGACATAGGAATCATGAACAAATTGGAGTTTATCGTTACCAAAAGATGTCATCCAGCAAACCTGATGGACAGGAATTTCTTTTTTTTCTATTTCGTAGTGAATGCTAAGCTTCGCACATTGTGCTGTGACGTAAGAAACCTGGTGTAATTCTGCAGCTCATTCTCAGCCCCAATAGGAAATACATACATCAATGTATTACACAACACACGTGGCTATAAAGTTAGTGTACTAAAAGTTAAATTGATTGTAAAGTTGAAACTTTGTGGCCTACCTAGATACAGACCACTCTTTGCTGAAAACTCACACAGAACATTTCTGAACTAAATCTGAACTTGCATTTTATTTTACCGAGTCGTACGTCCCTGTAAGTACTTTACTATACTTCAGTCTTGAGTTTGTTTCATTCACCCTCTTTGTAGGAACTTATCTTTGATCAACTACCTAGAACTACTACAAAGAGCAATAGTTTCCCGATGTTACAACTCCCTCCTTCACAAAGGATTAACTTTATTAAGCAATAGACTCTAAGTAGAGGCACGCTATCTTTTGTTACACTTTGAATTTATTAAAAATATTTTTTAAATTAAATAAAGTAAAGAAATAAAATGGGTTCAAAGGAATTATTACATTTTATGACATGCCTGAGCTACCGCTCAAATCTCTTGAGGTTTATAAAGGCTAACAGTTTAGTACAAAAAAAAATACTTCAATAGGAGTCCTGTTTTTACCATAATAGAGCTGGGTTTTGGTCCACTCGTTATAGCGTGCTTAAAGAGCTAAAAGTTTATTTCGGACTGTGACTTTTCAAATCCCAATTTCATTGTTCACTACACTACTAATCAGAAAACTTCAACAATAAAAAACGGTCAAGTGAGAATCGGACTCTCACACGAAGGGTTCTGCACCATCGTACAAGAGAAGTACAAAAATCACGTTTCTAGTATTATGAAGGGTGTCCCTTATTTTTTTTTTTCGTGTGGTTCATTGTTTCTTGCTGTAGCGCCAATACACTACACGCTCTATGAAAATTTCAAGTCTACCTAAACAGTTAGTGAAATTAGAGCCCTTGTTGGTCAGACAGACGGACGGACTGCGAAGGCTTATACGGTCTCATTTGGCAGTTTTGGCACCCTTTGGGTACGGAACCCTAAAAACAGACAAGCTCCAATTTTCTAAGCGCATCATTTAAAGGCTTTCGCAAGTAAGATTAAGCGTATAGCCGGCAAAACGGTATACCGCACATAATGGCACTACCATACGATGTGGACTTTTGTGCAAACCGTTTCAGATCGCTGCGTGTAGCCTGGCCCTAAGTTTTCAGTTGTCCAGGATGTTTTTAAGAAGTAACTATTCAAATTTTTATATTCCCATGCCACCAGGTCCGCGACGGCCATCGCCTGGAGAAGCCGGAGCACTGTCGCCGAGAGCTCTACAATATCATGTACTACTGCTGGGAGGCCGAGCCCTCCGCGCGACCCAACTTCGAAGAGTGCGTCTCCATGCTAGAGCGCCTGCTGTGCACTGAGACAGATTACATAGAACTTGAGAGGTTCCCCGATCACTCGTATTACAATGTGCAGCATTTGGACGGCGAGAAGCTTTAATAGTTGTGTAAGCAGCGGGAAAAATTACATATCGAAAAAGTATTCGAATTGAAACTGTTACAGCTTTTACAACGATCTTTTGGCTTGAGATGACATTTGAACCTAAATATAGTATAGTACAGGTCCTGACCCAACACAGGATAGCAAGTTAGCCGGCCTACATTTAAATAATAATATACTAGCGACCCGCCCCGGCTTCGCACGGTTGAAATGCACGGTGCTCTGTATTATGCATGTATTATAGATATAAACCTTCCTCCTGAATCACTCTATATTTCGTATATATATTTCGTATATATTTATTGCACATATCAGAAAAAAAACACAAACAATACAGAAAAGGCATGAACAAAGGCAAGCTTATCTCTAAAAAGAGATTTCTTCCAGCAAACCCAGGATGGACAGGATACATTTTAAAACTCAAAACGGGTAGACCTATGTGCTAATGTAAAAAATAAAATATAAGTATAAAAAATATATTAAAAAATAACCGTATCAAAATCCGTTGCGTAGTTTTAAAGATAGGGACAGACAGCGGCAAGCGACTTTGTTTCATGTAGTGATAATAGCCCATTAATTTATCGTCAGTGGGTATTTCAATTGTACTATGTGTCCGTAGCGGCCATTTTTACTGACGAGGGGTTAATGTCCCCACCGAGGGCGCACGCGAGACTTTACTCGGATACGAGTAAGGTCGAGCCATATTCCACCACACTGGCTCAGTGCGGGTTGATGGCGGGGTGTCGGGCTAGTGGCCTACATATAGGAACCTAACGAAAAATTAAGCGAATGGAGATGAAATGACCAATATCTACCGGAAAATTAAGCGAATGGAGATGAAATGACCAATATCTACCGGAAAATTAAGCGAATGGAGATGAAATGACCAATATCTACCGGAAAATTAAACGAATGGAGATGAAATGACCAATATCTACCGGAAAATAAAAGGGCCTCTAACAGTTCGACTTACTTAGTCGATGCGTTAAATTCGTGCTTACCCTGAATTCAAATCGAGGTCCAGGTCAGTCCCAACTCTATAAAGGACCAAATCATATTTGCATCTGTCACGAATAAAATTATTTGTAATTTAATTACTGTTCGCATTCCCACTGCCCCTGCTAAACCGAGGGTTTAAGCATTTTTAATCTTTATCATACTGTGTGGTTTGAAAAATTAGCAACGTGACGTACAGATGACACGGGGAATTGGAGAGTTAAATTAACTTCAAAATAATTTTATAAACTGTCAACAATATTTGTTTTTCTGAGGAATTTTACTGCTGGGCCGGCCTGCATACTAAATCAGTACGCCGGCCAAGCTAATTCCGTTAAAGACTGTACATGAAATAAAGTTATCTGTCTGTTTATCTGGGAATTGAAATATCGCCCCGAACAAGAACAAACTCAGCATTTACAAAAGTGAGCGTGTGTTATAAAAACAAAAAGTACTTTAACAATCATAACATAATATTTATGCTGTCCTTTTCTGTGTTTATTACTTAAATATGACGTGTAGGGGTAATAGAACCAGAGACTAACGCCCGTTTTCACTAACGTCGAACAAGGAAACGCCTTACTAAGTAACTCCTAATTTATGGCAATGCTTAGCATAAAGTTCCGTTTCACCAATCGATTTGTCCTATCCTAAGAGTAGCCTAGATTTTTGACAGTTGTCCATGGTTTTGTTCGCCAATCTATCACATGTCTCTCTCTAACACATGAGACTGTCACATGTGTCAGTTTAGAGGCACCTAAGCACTACGCCCACCCAAATCGGTGTCGTAACTTTAGGTCAGCCTAACATCATTAGTCGTGACTTAAGGGTTAGTGAAACGTGTTTTTGCTCTAGGCAACTCCTAAATATTTAGGTATCTGATTTAGGCGTGTCCTATGGTTAGTGAAAACGGGTGTAAATCCCAATCTCAAAGGTTCTCGATAAACCCTATTGTAAAATGACAGGATGTATCTGTCACATAGAGTTTATCTGTTAAGAGAAAAGGGCCTAAGAGTTCTGTTATGCGGTAAACTAGTTAATCGATACCTATACTGTCCAAAGATCTTTTGGCGTGCGGTGACAGGTAAAATTTTTGGCAGGATCATTGCATGAGGTTGCGTAGAAGTGACGCCCCCCTGTAAACGTCACTTACACGCCAAAAGATCTTTGGACGGTATACCGATTGTTAATGAGCCTTCTCTTCAAATGTCTCTGCATATGACAACGTATGTTATTTATGATTGAACATGGACTGTAAGTACGTAGGTATACTAAGGAATGGTGTAAAATAAAGTTTGTAAATATCTACATTATTTTATCTCTTAGCATTTTAATTGTTATTAAGAACTGAACAATTATTTACATGTATAGTAGGTACGTTAGTATATTTTCAATAGATCTATCTGAGATTCAAACATAAAGATAGACTAGATAGACTTTTGACAGTCGATAAGTACAGTACACAACTTAATAAATGGGGTACCTTACAGTGAATAACCGTGCCGTGATTGATTGATAAGATAAAGATAACTTAACTTGACCGTATTATTCTTAAACCAACAGACAAACACTTGTTGTGTTTAAACTGTATTTAACGGCTGTCAATAGTCTGGGGCAAGTCGCCCTCAGTATATGTACTTAAATTAATTAATAAGGCTTTATTTGCTACTATCAATATGCAGATCTCGTTAGCAAGCAATAATATAATACATTATAAAATAGATTAAAAATTGTTTCAGAACTTCTACAGCGAGACAGCGAGTAACTTTTGCTAAAAAAATGCTTTTCCATCACCATTTACTTCACAGGTTACTTACAGAATCAAATTCGTTTGGTACATCAAATAGATTTCATTTCACTACCAAAGTTGGTCAAAAACACCTTAGAACTTTAAAGAAAAGTTGAAAGTAGGTAGGTAGTAAGAAAGATATAACCACGTTCGCGCACACCACTGCAATGTATACAGCAGACACTATATATCCAATTGACTGCGCCTGCGGGGGAATGTGGCTCGCCAAACGTTTGTTGTATTCAACAAACGTTCGCATACGCAACCTATGTACGAAGACGGGCCGCCAGACCGTTTCGCAGCGGCTGACCAATCACAGCTCTCTTACCTCGTCCCCCGCCGCCCGTAAATTGGTGAGTTGTGTTTCAAAGGAAAATGTATCTAGCGCTCTCCACTGGATAAGTGCTCCCTGGTATACAGAAACTCGTGAACTTTGAAAGATGTTTTTACTGCGACAGCCGTTACTTTAAATTAAGAGCCTTTCATTATGTAAATTCAGGAATCTTGAGTGCGGCACTTACATGTTTTGATAAAGATGCCGCACGTGGTACAATAGAGGCCTTGGCCGGTTATCGAGTTTGGGAATTCCGTAATTTCTTTATTGTACCTACTTCTCAAGACAAACAAGATCTCTAACAAGATATTTCGAGAGTTTGCCCTTATGGACTTTCTACAATCAGTGTTTTGATGACGAACACACTTTTAAAGAAATTAACTAACACCTGCCCTCCACTCAAATACAGCCCGCACAACTTTTACCATACTTAAACAGTTGGAGTCCTAAACTATTAAACTATAACGTTCGAGTTACTAAGTTAGTAAATTGCTGTTACTGTAATCTTACTTCAAGAGGAAACAGTTGCCTACCTACGTAAAGACTATTTGGTAATGAACAGATAAAAGTATATTTTTACATTTTTACAAAGACGTAGTAGTAATTAAATTTATTTATTTAAGCAAATCAGGATGTGCGTTAATATTCGTATGCTATATTTATGTATGATGGATGATGTTTCATAATATCTATGTATTATGCCCTGGTTATGGACTTCAAAGTAATTAATATCTTAGAATAACTAGTCCTAGTAATTAGTCATAGTAGTGTCGCATCTGTACTACACAAAAACAATTGTATAGTTTTAAATCACTATCTATTTTTACACAAATACTACTGAAATTCCCTGATAAATAAATAACAGGTTTTTGTATTATATGGATTTTTGTTCCCTCACGACGATTTTCCCTTAATCTTCCTTCTAAGTTCCCCAAATTTAATTTTCACTGTCTCGCTGCTGACTAAGTTCTCGATCAGAAGAGTAATGGTTCCGCTGACATAACCTATGAAGAGAGCATAGAATCCTCCCTGGAGATGTCCCAAAGACAGCGGACTTTCGTCAGACCCCCCCTCGCTCAACGAACGCATCAACTCTGCCCTTCTATGCAGCGTCAAATGCCTAAAATGTTTCCGTAAATAATCAGTAGTTCCCAGCTGCTTATACATGCGAATACCAAACGATATCTCATCCAAAAACGGAAAACCTTTCAGCGACACTGTCTCAACGGACACAGAAAAGGCGGATTCAGTGAAGGCATAATACCTGTAGTTCCCCATCTTATCACTCAACTCAGGGATAGTAGCCGACATATGCTCCAGGAGCAATCGACTACACAACACGGAGAAGTTCCGGTGAACCACAACGTCAATGAGCGCATTCTTGTTATCTTCCACGTCGACCCACTGTTCGCCGATCATTCTGTCAAACTCGTCAGAACTGTTGAAAAACAGATCATGTAATTCCTCCAAACCACCCCACTTGAGGTCACTGTCCACAAGCTCTTCCACACTGTCTATCTGATACTCGAAAGACGGATTGGTCAACACGTCAATTAGCTTCGTTTGGTACACTGTTAAAAATAGAATGCAGTACAAACTGAAGAAGCAGAAATATACACGTAGCGCTTTGGTAACGGGCCTGGCGTAGGCTGCAAAGCCGAGGTTGGAGACCAGGGCGTTCATACAACAGTGACCAAAAGACTGGTGATATGGTGTGTCGCCGCTTAGTTTACCCAGAAATTTCCAAGCAATGACGATCACTATGAAGCAAAAAACTGAAACTAGCCAAACATAATAATGAAATATTATTACAAGAGATAGGTATGGAGGCAATTCCTGGGCTCTTGGCACCACCCACGTATACGAATCTGCCAGGTAAGTAGAGCTACACTCAAACTCTTTGTGAATATCATCGTCTGGGAAAATCCCTCCGAATAGCATATCGCCTTTCTTCTGTATCAGTTTCTGCAGAGCTCCACTCCATTCGTTGCCGTTACTTTTTTCGCCTCGATTTGAATGTTGCAAAACTAGATAATTGGTCGTGAAATTTAAGCCCTTGATTATTTCATTAAGTAATATCTTCTCTATGTTGGGATCATTTGGATTATTGCTGGAGAACGGGTGTCTCTCTAATGCTAAGATGTTGACAGCACACCCTTTCATGTCAGTAGGAACTTTGTTGTAAAATATATTCTTCCGTTGCAAGACTTCACCGTTTCCACATCTGTTTTCTACAATTAGTCGACCTTTTGCTGTTTCGGTCCTATATCCGCAGTATTCTGGTGGGTCATAGGGTTTCCAACTGTATACTATAGCATTGCGGATGTTAACCGCTTCGGGTACAATGACGACAACATTCAGAGCGTTCCATCTAAATAGACATTCTACCATGAGTTCTGCATGTTTAATATTTACTGCGTTAGATTCAGCGAAGTTGAAGTATAGGACGATGATGAATGCTTTTGGATTCCAGCTCCGGGCGCTTACTAGTCTGCTGACCGCGTAACTGAATTCAGCGGGAGTGTCGACGATGATGAGTATGTAATCAGTAAGTGGATACGTCTCGAATCGCTCTCGGGTGACAAGTTCAGAATCTCCACCTGATGTCGAGGTTCCACATATGGGCGTATCGGTTGGTCTCGGGCTTCCGATCTGTACAACATATTTCATTTCTTGATGAATTGTGGCCAGCAAGGTAGCCCGTATTCGTGCTACAGACGAGCTCATGTTCATCGTATTTAAGAAGAACAAAAGACCGGGTTTTTTGAAGTTGTGTTGTATAATTTCGGATACGCAATTTGAGTAACCGTTTACTACTGTTGGTCCATGGGGGTTTATTATGGCGTTAACGCCAACTAATGAATAAAATATAATTAATATTATCATAGCTGTAGTATGACCCGTTAACTGAAACTAAAGCGTCTGTTGTGTGTAACGTCAATTTGTGTAGCTTCGTGTTTCTCTTGTAATTATAATTACTGGCTTTGACACGCCAGTAGGGATTGAATAACCATGTTCATGTTATATTATAATATTAATCAATAAAGATCTTTACACGGAAGGAGGTGGTAATTAATGTTTACTTACCTGAATGTGCACTAAATCAACATTAACAATAGTACACTCAACACCACATCAAGCTTTCGCTTTTGTTTAAATAATGATTCTTACATAATATAACAATATCTGGGAACCGAGCTTTGTTTGGCGGATGGTGGCACAAACACAATAAAATATTACATTCACATATTCATCAGATTGCATTTTAACATCAATCAATATGAAAACAGCTGCAAACGAGAAGCAAGCAAGGAGGATGATTAGCTTAATATGAATTTAGATTCGACCTCCTTTGACCGAAACTTTTTTGTGTGAATTCTTCGAGAACACCCGCCATAAAGTGTCACGTGATATGAATTCGCAATGAGAAACTATATTTTTGATTGCCATTGGAATTAATGCAAAGTGAAATTGCCAATCCTATTGAGAAAAAAAAGCATGAAATCTCGGAAATACGTGATTTTTCAGTTATGAAACCCAGTTCGATCGATTTTTTACAAACCCCTATATTGCAAATTTCATCCAAAACTACAGAGCCTTTTTCTGGAACTCGAAACACATATCGTTACATACAAATATTCCTCGTTTAAAGAAATAGGCGACACGGGCCCTGGGGGGCCCTGCGCACCTAATAGTAGACTACTTAATATTAACTAACAAAAACATAAACAACAAATACTAAAAAACTGAATAAAATAAATATTAAAGGGGGCTCCCATACAACAATCGTGTTTTTTTTCTCGTTTTTGCTCGATATTGATAATGGTAGCAGGTAGATACAACAGGTAATTGTTCAACCTACTCACAAAATTTCACGCGGATCGGTTGAGAAATACGCCCTGTAGAGGAGAACAGGAAAACAAACAAACAAACAAACAACCAACCAACCAACCAAACAAACAAACAAACAAACAAACAAACAAACAAACAAACAAACAAACAAACAAACAAACAAACAAACAAACAAACAAACATACGAAATCATTTTTGGCCTATCCTGAAACGGAGACGCTTCGCTCGCTTGGTCAATAAACATCGCATCATCGCATAATGATTACCAGATGATTACTTTTTCCAAAGACAATATAAATGTACCCAAAGAGTATTTACCCTTTGGGTACGTCTTGAACTTACCTCCTACTTATCTTTCTCTGTGATCGCATTATCGCATCGAATGTTTACGTTTTCCATTATTTCTGCGCCGCAATCTTTGTTGTGTGTTGTAATTGGTACCTACCTACCTACAAATGCTGCAATTTCTCGGCAGCTGGTGTTATGTGGATGTTGTGTCATTGTAGTGATATTCATTTAGTGTGCTACCTCATGTTGGTACTTACGAGAGGATGTAGAATTTCAGGTATGTTCGTCCGACAGACCTAGTTATAATTGGATATAATTATTATTACGATCAGCAATCCTGAAGACACGATCAAGGCGCATGGTTGCCATGCAATAGCGCGAGTGGGTATTGCTAATTAGGACGAGACGGTGGCCAATACAGGCTTACTTTTGGACCCTAGCTAAAAGTTATTATTATTTTAGGGACATCATATCAATTTTATAAAACAAGTGCAGTGAAATGTGAACTGATATGCACGCATCAGCTTTAAGCTGCTTGTGCATCATAAATAATAATAATCATTCTGAGCAACATTTACTAAAAAAAATATTTGATCAGAGCAACTTTGTTTTTCACATCTCCATACAAATCAGCAGACCCACTCAGGCCAAAATGTACTAGGAAGTGAAAAATAAAGTTGCTCTGACCAAATCGGTTTCTAAGTGAAAGTTGCTCAAAATTATGTCCCTAAAATCATAGTAAATTTTGGCTAGGGGTTCAAAAATAACCATGTATGGCAGAAGCATAAAAACATTTAGTTGTCCACGTTAGAAACGTTAAAAACGTTTAGTTATCCCAGATTGTCGCACGGTATTTAATTTATTTTGTGCTGGATTTATCTATATTTGTACACCTAAAATCACAACGTGTATCGTAGGTAGTTTACCTCGTTTTTTTTTTCGTTTGTAAGACGAAATCCACAACAACAGCGTAGTTCAGGAACGATTTCTATACTTTGTGTATAATTTCCCTTGGGTGCTCAATATTTTTGCTGATGTTTCTGTGGCATGAGTGTGTGGATCTTTAGTTATAGCTAGAGTGTGGCGTTACAACCTCTCATTTTTCGTGCAGCGTGTAAACCTATGAAAGCGACGTGAATTCTTTGAAAAACGACGCCGCACTGCCGCTGCAGGCTGAGCGCTGAGCCGCTGACAGCAAACAATTTCGTTTGTCTGCACGAAGCTAGGAAACTTGCCAGGAAAACTGCCCGTCCGTGAAAAACTGGACTAAAACATTACGCGACCTAGATTAAGGCTAGAAAGATAGAGAGCAGTCTTCGACATTTCTTTCTTTAAATCCTAGGAAGGTTCTTACGGAGCCGGAGATAGAAATATAATAATTGAAACAAAAAGTAAACTTTAGAAAAAACCGACTTCCACAAACCCTATTTGATTAGATTGAGTTTAAAACAAACTGTAACCCCTTATTCCCCCCCCCCCTCCTTGGGGACTTAATTTTGTCAAATCCCATCTCAGTGCTACCCCACGCTACTAAGGAACCTCAAGTAAGGAAAGGTATACAAAGGTTCATGGTTCTAGGTCCACCGGTTTAGGCTATGCGTTGCCTGCCCGTCAGCCACGCATTGTATTTGTACTACACATATAGAGTCTGTGATTTGTAACTAGTATTGAGCAGTTCTGGTGGCCATATGTGGTCTTCATCAGCAGTTCCGCATCACAATATTATTCTTACCGTGAGTAAATGCAAAAAACACAAAAATCACTATAGGTCTGCTTATAATATTTGAAGAGTTCCCTCGATTTCTCCAGGATCCCATCATCAGATCCTGACCTGGTGGTCCATGGTACCAATGGGAAGGTAAACCCTTTCAAACAAAAAAAATAATTTTCCAAATCGGTCCATCTGTTTAGGGCAATCGGGGCACATATATAAAAAATAAAAAAAACATCCGAATTGTAAACCTCCTAAGCATAAGACACCAGCCGAAAGATAAGCTTTTATTCAGTTCATCTTTCAGTCATATGACAGCGTTGGTAGCGAGTCGTCGAAGGAAGTCGAATCGTTTAGTTTTTATATATAGGTACTCAGAGTTATCAGGGGATCAAGAGTATTTCAAAATGGTTCCTGTAGTGAACACATGACTGGTGCGCCGAGCTTTAACTAGGCTTGACACGCCCGTGTGTCAAACAGAGCGTTATTTTTCATGAATTGGGGGTTGGTGCTTGACTCTGTTTTCAGGGTTCCGTAACCAAAGGGTGATCAACAGGACCATATTACTAAACCGCCGTTGTCCTTTAGTTAGTCTATTCCGTCCGTAATGTCCTTCACCGGGCTATATCTTAAGAAACTTAATAAGCACTGAGAGTTGGAATTTTCCCAGAATGTGTATTTCTGTTCTTACTGTAGACAAATAAATTAAATTCACGAGGTTATTCTTTAAGGTAGTCCATAAACAACGAGGAAAGGTTAATCTCCCCAACAAAGAATATATAATTCTTAGAAGATAATAAATGTCTTTTTTGTACCACGGTGCGGATTTTTATGAATCAGAAATAAAGAAGTTCCAGATAATTTCTCCTTGTCAGCACCTCAACAGGGAGGCTCTTATCGATTCTTAACTTGATGTGACAGAGATTGTTTAAGGCTCTAAACCGTCATGTATGTTTCAGCCACGCAAGACCAGACTTCGTCTCGACCCAACACCCTCAGTGATGACGCTGATGATTTGCAGACCCAGTTGGACTACGAGGCCAGGAACCGACACTGGTTTTACAAGGTATTTCACTCAATAATTTTATTTAGGTATAGCTAATAACTGTATTATCAACTAATCGCCCAAAGACTGCTACTTTAAAGACGAGCTCAAGTTTTTTAAGTTGTGCACTCGGTTTCATCATTTCTTCAAGTTATTACAATGCATTGCATTAGACGTAGGTATGCAATAAGAAAATGTTAAATGTTAAATAAAGGATTGGACGGAGAACTGTCAAGTTCCCCGAGAGAGACTGTGTTAGCATTCAGTGTCCGTGAGACAGTGAAATGAAACTCTTAAGTTTTCTTTGTGTTGTGGAGATTTTTAACCTCAGAGCTTGTGACGCGATGAGCGAGCAACTTTTCTCACAGCATGTTTTGTTCAACTTGTTCGTGGGGATCACATTCACTCTATTGGAATACATGTCTCATTTTCTAGCGATTTAAATCTCCCTATAGCTTTTACCCAGGCAAACTCTGGGGTGTTCCGGTCAGTGCTTCACAAACGAGAGGTTCCAGGTTCAAATCCCCGCTGGGAAAGCAAAAAACCAGGTCTCGCTCGGATGTTTGCATGTTTGTGACGTCATTGTATCTGGTTTCCACAACACAAAGTTTCCTAGGGTGGCCAGAGGCAATGTCATGTACGTACGTAGATGTTTAGCGTTAAACTTAGTGTGGAGTCGTCAGCAAGCAACTGTTTATCCTTGTTAAATAAAGCTTTTTATTTGTTTCAGCCAAGCACAGTATGGGTGTTTCATTTCCCTAACAGCAGGGTACAGGGCAGCGACCATGATGCCGGGATAACGGGCTCAAATTATGAGCGCGCCACTGTGAGCAAAGTACGTACGAAACAACGTAACATAGGGTCACGCCTTTCCCCATTTGGGGTGACAGGAGCACAGTTGTGCCCCTTAGTAATTAACCGACTTCCCAAAGGAGGAGGTTTACAATTCGTCCGGATGTTTGTTTTTTATTTTATTTTTTTTATTTTTTATGTATGTTCCCCGATAGCGCCTAAACGGGTGGACCGATTTGGAAAATTATTTTTTTTGTTTGAAAGGGTTTACCTTCCCATTGGTCCCATTGACACCAGGTCAGGATCTGATGATGGGATCCTGGAGAAATCGAGGGAACTTTTCAAATATTATAGGCAGACCTATAGTGATTTTTGTGTTTTTCATAATAACTCGTGCAAATGCACATGGTAAGCATAATATTGTGATGCTGAACTGCTGATGAAGACCACATATGGCCACCAGATCTGCTCAATACTAGGTACAAATACAATGCGTGGCTGACGGGCAGGCAACGCATAGCCTAAACCGGTGGACCTAGAGCCATGAAACTTTGTACAGGGGTTCCTTAGTAGCGTGGGGTAGCACTGATATGGGATTTGACAAAAATAATTCCCCAAGGGGGGGGGGGGGGATAAGGGGTTACTCAATCTAATCAAATAGGGTTTGTGGGAGTCGGTTTTTTCTAAAGTTTACTTTTTGTTTCAATTATTTAATACTCCACGTTGCGTGGCAGGGGGCTAGCCCATCGTCTCAGCTACGGAGTATTGCAGGTTTCCTCACGATGTTTTTCATCACCGTTAGAACGCCCGTATAATTTATCTCATTGGTACATGGCCAGCAAAGGGATTTGAACCTCCATCAACTGCGTGAAAAGCAAGCGTGAAACATATAGACCACGGAGTTGTTACATACCATACTAAAAATATGTAGTATACTTCGTATTTTCGTACTGTCACCAGGAAAAATGATTTTTCTTGAATTCCCTTTAAATGCTTTTCAATATGCGTATTTCTCATATCGAAAATTGCCGCTCGCTCTGCTAAAATACCAGAATACCAGCAGCCATATTACTCCGGAATTTAATCGAAACTAGGGAAGCTTTTAAAGTTCCAGCGGTAACTGCACGGCAGTTTTAGTTTTGATAACTATAGACGCCGCGCCGTCAGAACTTTAAAAGTTGATTCTTAGGAATTACGGGCGACCGTTTATGCTGTAAAATAGTAATCGTAATGGACCCAAAACCTATAGGGTACTTCCCGTCGGCATATAATCATGAAGTTTGGCACTAAACAAGTTCAAGGCACAAGTAAAGAGAAAAATCTGAAAACTGCTTTATGTCTCTCTGCAAAAATATGTAATTTGATTTGCATGGATGATATCATACTTAATAAAAATATTCTAGAAACCAAATTACACCAGTTCCGAGGTAACAATCATATTTATTCATAATATATTTATTTGCATTTTAGAATGATGAAACGAACGAGGAAGGAAGTTTTAAACACGATAACTATTCTTTCATAAAAAGGGCTGAGCATAAATGTAAGTTTCAGTTACTAATTTACAAAAAAAATACAAAACTTCTATCCATTACGATAAAGTAAATTTCTCTACTTGTCTGTACTTAATTATTATTGAACCATTCGGAAACAGGAAACACTAAGGATGTTTGAATAAATTAAGCCCGGGTCTCTCAAGAGACAGATAACTTTTTTTGACACTTTTTGCGTGTGAAAAGTCAAAAGCCCCAGATAAACAGACAAATAAACGCTAGGTATAAAAATGACATCAGACATTCATTAGTTATCTATGTAACTCTTAGTTAACGAGTACATGATTATATTTGTAACACAATTTAATGTAATTTCTTTGTCACTCTGTTTTTCAATTTCAATAATTGGCAGTTTTTCAAGTTTTTGTAAATTAATTAGTGCGTCTAAGAACAGTACTGATATCTTCGGTATTATTCATTTTCAGTAACTCATCCAAAATGGAATTACAAAGGTAAGAGAATATTCTATCTTGATTCTGTAACGTTGCAACAATCATCTCCATAGATGTTGTGGCCAGTGATGATGAGGTATTTACATTTTTGCATATGAAGTGGACCCACGTTAGCTCCACTAAGCTACAATCCTACACATCTTTAGTGACAATTTTTAAGACTATTAATGTTACTTTGGTTAATTTTAGATCATGTTTACTATCCTCGAATATCATTGGACTCTAAATAAACTCCAAAAAAATATATACTGCTAAACTTTCGCAGGCTCAAAAGAAAAGATGAATAAGTTCTGATGCTGAGTTGCGAAACGAATTCATATTTTTAAGTTTCCATGGAACTAATTTAATCACGAGAATTCTTTGTGTTCTATATATAAGATTACTTTACTTAATTACCGCTTAAAAAATCAAATTCGTTTTGAGCTCAGCGTAGGTCAAGAGTCAAAAGAATCACCCTTTGCGAACTTTTACAAAGCTGCGCTCTGGCAGTTAATAGATAGTTTATCCATAACCAGCGAACTTCTCAACCTTATGGCTTTGTGATCTATAAATAAAAAACCGGCCAAGTGCGAGTCGGACTCGCGCACGAAGGGTTCCGTACCATTATCTATAAACAACCGCAAAAAAATCACGTTAGTTGTATGGGAGCCCCCCTTAATATTAAATTTATTTTGTTTTTTAGTATTTGCTGTTATAGCGGCAACAAAAATACATCATCTGTGAAAATTTCAACTGTCTAGCTACCACGGTTCATGAGATACAGCCTGGTGACAGGCGGACGGACGGACGGACGGATGGACAGCGAAGTCTCAGTAATAGGGTCCCGTTTGGCACCCTTCGGGTACGGACCCTAAAAAATAGACAAAAGACTGCCGGCTCCCGGTAGCCGTACAGTCAAGAGCTTAATGTATATTAGAATGCTTCTGCCCATTCATTTACTGTATTAATCTTTGCCGCTCCTAATCCTCGACAGGGACCACATTTGGGTAACATTTCGCTTGTCTCCAGAACAGTTGAAGTGGTCTAAGGACTTCCCTAGTTGCAACGATCAGTTCCAGTCCCCAATAGACTTGCCTAAGATCGGGCTGGTTCCTGTCAAAGCGAAGCGGCGGTTACGGTTCCAACACTATGACGTGATTCCCATCAATATGACGGTGACCAACGATGGCGTTAGTTGTAAGTTAGGCTTGGTTCTCATTACAGCAGACAGAACGCACCGAATTAAATGTGTTCGTATGAATCTTCCTCTTCTTTTATCAAATGGCGTGCTGTTTTCTCATAATCATGAGGTTAATTTTGTCAGCGTAGATCCCTCTCGTTTCTGGATCCCACAACATGAGTCAGGTTACCTAGTATAAGGCCAGGCATCTACAGGTATTACCTAAGGGGAGGCAATGCATATATGTGCCTGTACTTAGATAGAGCGTGTGCCCGTAAATAAATATTTACGTTTTGTTTTCGACAGTATACCTATCCGGCACTTGGCCTGAAGGCGTCCGCCCCGGCATCAGCGCGGGCGCCGCTTACAGACGATCCTACCTCTTCTACCGTCTCTACTTCCACTCACCTTCAGAGCATAGTTTATCCACATTCAAGTACCCGGTCGAGACACAAGCGTTCTTCTACTCCGCCGCCTACCGGGGATATGATGAGGCTGTCAACGCGTCGGAGTACGACCCGCAGTCCTTTGTTGCGGTGGCAACATTGTACAAGGTATGAAGCAAAATAACTACAAATGAAACATTTCGAACAACCTCGACAGAGGAAGCAAATGAACTAAATTGGCTGTACTTTGGTTCACTTGTTTTCAAGAGCTTAGAGCTCCGTGGTCTAGTGGGTTTCATGCTTGCCTCTCACGCAGGAGATGCAGGTTCGAATCCCGGTGCTGACCAGACCAATGAGATAAGTCATTTATCTTAAGTACGTGATACGGACACTCTAACGGTGATGGAAAACATCGTGAGAAAACCTTCATTACTCCATAGCTGCAGCGATGGGTTAGCCTCTTGTCACGCAAAATGGAGTATTGAATCACTGGCTGAAAGTTGGCACAGTGGTGCCTCTGCCACTCCTTATGGGAAAAAGGCGTGACGCTATTTTATTTTATGTTATGTTGTTTTCAATTTAGGTTAATAATAATAACTTTTTAATTGTTGAATGGATTGATATATGAACCATTGCAGTGTAATCGTAAAAATTCGCCCGATCGTGCCAGAGCCATGGCCTACAGGAGATGGAGACGCCTAAACAACATTTTTCGTAGTCGAGTAAAAAATAGACCATCATAGCATCGTGTAACGGGGTGGTAGGGTGTGCCTACTAATATGCCGGTGCCGGCAATATTTCCGGGCTAATGGCAATATTGTCGGCGACGGCACATCAGTATGTGTGACACAGTTGTTTGATTGATAAGAAACTCCATACTATACTTCTTCTTCTATAGACCTTCAATTGGCTCTCAAAGGAGAATGCATAAAACTGGACCAAGTGCCGCCTTGAATGCTCACATGTGCATTTTGTTCCTCAGATCATTCATGACTAATCTATAAATCCAAAGCCCATAAAAATCCATCCCAGGAGTCCAAAGAAAAACAGTATTTTGTTTTGAATATTTTCATAGGAAAAAACTAACTTTTGGCAACAAAAATGTACTAATACATTTTATGTAATCGTAAGGGCCGTTTTTGAGATATGAAAACAAACAATAAAATGATTATCATTTACGGGCTCGGCAACGACAAGCAATCTATCAATTATATCTCTGGAACAATTTTTTTTTCACTCAAGATATATATATAAAAATACAAATATATTTATATTTTTGAAGTAAAACTTCTTGGGGCACGGGGGTAAAATTTATTTAACCTCTCAACTGTGGGTTATTCATATATTTGCTTTTCAATTGCTAATAGCCGGGTGCTATCACGAGTGGCTAAGAAATGTAACGGAAATTGGAATCGGTGACGTCAGAGTCGGCTGAAGACTTTTAAAACCGCAACTATTTTCAATACGGTTTTTAACTAATCAGATAAGATAATAATACATTCGTACAATAAAGAATGTTAATTAGTGAGAGAAAAACCTGATGAAACGTTAAACAATAAAAATTATTTTAAGCATTCTTCCACGAGTTCGTGATTTCCGGTATGGCCAAAACCAGTGACGTGACCAAAAACTACTTCGTTAAACCTCTTTGTTGGAACCGGAACTTATGTTTGACAGTTGTGCGATGCGATCCATACAGTTTGTAAGAAAAGAGTTTCATCAATGTCACACGGGTCGTTATGGATTTCTAAAATGATGAACGAATCGTTTTGTGGCCGGTAACTATGGAATAGGTACCTAAAACGCGCTGCGTAGTCGCGCAACGGGCAGCTAGTAATCGCATAAAGTCACTTAGAATCATCCAAATGTGATATTTAGTTTTCAAGCAAATTCCGATGTGATGGATGGCTGCATGATGGCTGCATTAAGACTTCTTGAAAACAATAAGTAGGTACCTAGAACTGTTCTAAAGCCATAAGCTTTTTATTATATAGTGCAGTTCAAGTCACAAATTAGCAGTTTAGCTACTAAGTACGTGTTATACCTACCTATTTAATGTTTATCTGTAGTAAACGGCCAAAGCGAGGTCTACAGCTTACAGAGCCATAAGTTTAATGGCTTATTGTTTCGCTTATTTGTTTGTATGTAATTTTTGTAATACATATTTTAAAGTTGAATTGTTGTTATAACTGTTGAAATTATACGATTTTGATTTTTTTTAATAAGCTTTTGTAATTTTAAAGTTAATGCTTCATGCCAGTCAATAATGTTGAAGTAAAATATCAAAATCGAGGTATGTCGTATGGCGGACTAAGGAAATGTCAAGAATAAAATTAAATAAGATAATAATAAATAACCCTAAAAAATCCTAGCAAAGTAGGTATGTATAGGTTAGCGGGGGTAGCATAAGGCACGCCAGTCACCCCAGCCACGCATTTTGTCTCAATTTAATGTCATATCATAATGAATGCGCGCTATTTTATGGAGAAACATCATTGAGACGCGAAAGGAGTTGGCAATTTGGCAAAATGACTGCCCCAGACATGTACAAAGACTTCTCAACAGCCAATTAATAGCATATAAATATTCTCTCATAAATTACTGCGACTTTAGTTAGTTTGTAGAACTTGAAGGAAATGATTAAATAATTAAGAGTTGTCACTTCATACTCTATGATTCCGCCATTGATTAGTGACTTTTGCCATCGTTAAAAATAACATGCAACATAATTGTCAATTGCCAACTAGCAAAACTGTTGAAAACAGGAGGTTTCCAGAGGAGTGGCTAGATGGCGTTATGTTGCATGTTATTGCAAAATGGTGCTTATTTCTAGCGACGGCAAAGGTCACGGAATCATATTGTAATCACGGAGTATTGAGTAACAACTCTTATTTACCTATATTTAATTATTTTTTTCTTCAAGTTCTACAAACTAAATACAGACGCAGTAAATTAAATTTATGAATGAATATTTAAATGCTATTGGCTGTTGAGAAGTCTTTGTACATGTCTGGGGCAGTCGTCCATATATTGATTTAGCCATCTTCTTTGTCATTTATCTGCGCGACTGAGATGAGTGGCAAGCCTTATGGTAGCCCCGCAGGTACACATTAACTTGGAATAGTTGAAAATACGTACTCGATCAATTAAATAAAGGGACTGGGCACAGAGACAAGCAAAGCAATGCATACATTTGAGCGAGACGGCTTAAAGACGTGACGTCAGATGGTATATAATCTGAGCGAGATGCAAATAGTAGTGACACTATTGAATGAGTTAAGTATATCACCACGAGCGCGACAAATTGTAGATAAGGAATGGTGGGAAATAAATGACATGACGTATTAAAAGTAAGTACAAGTATAAAATAATTTCAAATAATCGGACGTCTGAAACATAAAAGTAACTTGAAGCAGAGATTGGATCTCAAAATTGGAAATTTAAATCTCTTTTAGTATAGGTAGGTATAGGTGTATAGTATAGGTACCACTTAATGATCTAGCTACAGAAGTTTTACTTCTAACACGTGTACGGTGCTACACGCGTTTTTTTTATTAATAATTTCACTGCAGCTTATACCTTATACCTAAATTAAGCGTTATGACTACGGCCTATTACTTCCTGAAATCAAGCGCAAATAAGTAATTATTCCGCCGAATACTGTCATAACTTAACTCATAAAACGCCTGTCAAAGAAGTACCCAACTTTTACAGGCACTTTACTCGGCATATTCAATTTACTTAGTTAAGGACGGGTCTCCGTGTTACAGTTATCTTTTATTTTAATTGGATTCTTTGTCTCTTCATTTTGTTGACACATGACTGACTTCAATAATACTTTACGTAATTCTCCCGAAACGATAATCCCAATATAGTTTATCGCGTAATAAAAAGGCACAGCTCATTATTTGTTTGGAAAGTTTCGGTTTTGTCTAATTTCTTTCCTCGTCTTTTTTGTCACTAATCAACTTCGTGAAAGTCTCGTTGAGGCATAATTATTTGTAATCAATCACTGGAGAATATTTTAATAACTGGAGATAGAAGTTTTTGTTTTAAAGTTTCTAACCTCAATCAGTATTATCGATAATAATGATCTCAATATAAAACCGAGATCTCCTTTGAGTCAAGAAGTTCAAACAATTATATTTTTTTCAGTCAAAATTAGTGTGTCCATCTTATTTCCATAGTTTCGGCGTTAAGGCTCCGGCGACCGCGTGAATTTCCCATGCAAACGAAATACAAAAATGATTTGAATTTGAGAAATAGTTCAACGTATTTAGACTGTTAATCGGATTTATACACTGTTTACGCAGGTTCCTGGTCTATATACCAGGGTTCCTCTTCAACCAATTTAAAAATATTTTTAAGTAATTTGAATAAGAACCTTGTTATACGACAAGGAACCTGCATAAACACTGTATTAATCCGATTAACAGTCTAAATGCTTTGAACTAGTTCTCAAATTCAAATCATTTTGGTATTAAGTTGGTATGGGAAATTCACGCGATCGCCGGAGCCTTAACGCCAAAACTATGGAAATAAGATGGACACACTGATAATCTAGCTAGCACTCTGTCATGCAAATGAACGTGAGCGTAACTGCTCTACCACCATATACGGGCAGATGCGTGACGCTATACATATTTGTCATATTCATATTTAGAATAGTACCACCTACCTGCCTAGTCAGTCAGTATGAAACACTCTAATCTGGGGGCACCACGGAAGTGCTCCCGCCAAGGCGAGCCAAGCGAAGCGCAATAGGGCACTACCTACCTTTTCTCGAAACACTTCGTCGGTTTTTTGAACCCTCAGAACTTGGGTTTGGATTATGCAAGATTAAACGAAATTCTCGGGATATGATATCAATAGTGGACTTAATAACCTTTAAAGTTTCAATTGCACAGCTTTTATAGTGAAAAAAAAAGTGTACAATCTAAATTTTATTGATATCTAAAAATCCCCGATATCGGCACTGACCACTCACTGATGATCATCAAAACTCTTATCTTGAAATCCTAGAAAGCTGAAATGTGGTATATGTAAGCTAGTATTAGTACACAAACAAAAAAAAACTTAAAATTCTTACCCCCAACCCATTAAACTATTTGTATAAGACTTCCGCAAATGTATAGTTGTAGATGTGGCAGCAAGCCCTAACTTCACAAAGTCTACATCTACACCTTGCTCAAAATATGTGGCCTGGCCGTTTCGCTACCGTCACATGAGCTTAAGTTAGAAAGTGTATCACCGTTTGTTACTTTCCTGTTACACAATTCTTATAGCAGCGAAACAGCCAAAGCCATATATTTTGAGTAAGGTGTAGAGTTTGTGATGTTAGGGCTTGTAGAGTGTTAGGGCGTGTAGAGTTAGAATCTGATAACTTTCTGACTCGTCTTGGCAAATTTTTTTGCATGAAAATGTTTTTGGTGTTATTATTTTATTCTGCAAAAATACTTGGAACACGTTATTTTTTGCCTCTTCTCTAATTTGGACTACTGTCATGTGGGACAAGAAAGACAGAAACACCCACAGATTAATTTAGAAACTCCCCAGGTTAATTTGTCATCTCATGTCGTCCTTCTACCCCCAGTTCAGCAGCTCAACACACAAAGGACTGCTAGATGTCCTGAAAACGGCTAGCAATAGCAACCAAAGCAAAGCCGTCACAGCACTGCCAACTATGCCCCTAAGCTACTACAGCCCGCCCTTCGCTAAGTACGCGTGCTACCAAGGCTCCCTGCCCTTCCCACCCTGTGTGCAATCCGTGCTGTGGTTTGTGAGAGGCCAGGCGTTGAAAATGGAGCGGGTAAGTCACGAATGAAGTAGAAACATTACTTTAAATTGAGTTTCGTATGCTCAAAAATTAAGTCTACCACTCTAACACAGAACTCCTAACAGAAAATAGAGTCACACGATAATTTTACCGCAGTCGGTGACTCGGCGACTTCTGTTCTAATTGAGGTCAATTGGGCTTCGTGAGCAATCGGTGAATTTTGAACTTGAATACAAAAGAGGCAAAACTGCAGCCTGCAGGGACGATGCACCCCTCTCTCTCATGATTGCCGACAAATTGAATGTGACCGTCAACCACGGCTTGCGGATTTGAAAAATCCGTCAATATTGTCTCTCTGCTAGTTTGCTATTAGTTCTTTGTCTTTTTAAAGTGCCATCTCTCTTTCCCTTGTTCAGGAAACAACGAATTGGATACAGAAAATATGCAGTAATGTCAATCCTATGCAGATAAGATATCCGCCGAGTCCGGTGAACGACCGGAAGATTTTCTTTTTTCACTAATTCAGATACTATTCAGTTAGGTTATTTGTAAAATATTTGAAAATAATCTCAAATGCCTACTCACTGTTTTTTTTATTGTATCGTAATCGTAACATGCATATATTAAAATATGGGGCATTTCGGATCTTAGTCATTCCCCTCATACATTTTGTGAGTAAAATTACAGTTGAATCTATCATGAGAGCTTATCGAGACTGTCTGGAACAGACCATTAAAAAAGCCATTACATTTCAAGTACATAAATAACCCTTTATGCAGAAACTACGTTTAAATCACATCGTTCACCACCAAAATACATAAAGGCGACATTTACACAGATAACCTAAGATATATTCCACTAAGATGTAAAACACGATATATTCTACCAAGATTTGTCCAACGAGCACCGTCCATTATCCAGTTACAAATAACAATGCAGATAGTGTACCTAGTACCTATACCTAATTTTAATCTATGCTTCAACGAAATTGCTTCAGCATTTTATTCAATTCGCCGATAAAGCGTATCAATCACAAATGCACGTATATCCATAATCAACAGCCTTTATTATAACTGTGAGGTGGGTCAGGTCAATTGCATTGCAGCCAGCTATGTCACTGCAATCGATTCTTTCCTCGATAAACTATTTATCAACGGGAAATCAATGGATTGCTGGCCACTTTCCTTCGGTCATAGAACTCTAACGCAGTTGCTTCGCTGGTACAGGATGAAACAAAAAATGATCGCCTTGGATGCACCCTTTTGATAACCCGTTAATAAAATATATAGCCATTACTTTTAATTATAGAATGATGCTTCTCCGACCTTTCTCATCATAGGTCTTTATCTAGAGGTAAATACAGCCAGCATAATGCACTAATTTCACTGTTGTATACAAATCTTATGCTATTCCTATTATTGTAGATATGAGAAGATTTATGGCGGCACATATCGGCCGGTAGCGGGGCAGTGGCGGGGCGGCGGCGGCGGGTGTCAATGTCAATAGAAATTCTCTGAAGCATCTGACAACGACCGGGCGCGGGGCGGTCATTTGATTAATTTAGTTCAATTATTTTTTTGGATATAATCACTTCCATCTATGTGATGATTCTGCCAAATAGACAGCCGCTTCGCCACCGCCTCGCTTTCGACTAGCCGGTGATTTGCCAAAGCCGAAAATCATCGTCAAAACTTAAATAATATAATTATGAATTAACAAAAATTAAATAAAAACACGTAATATACTCGCATCAACCAATAGTCACCACATTTTTAACACCTTCCTGTATAATCAGTTCCTCAAAGTATCCATAGTCAGTGTTTCAATCGAACTGCACGGTCAGTCAGTCACGTGCTAGTTTCTATGTATCAGGTGGTCCGCGTACTTTTATGAGATAATATTATCTTTTATGGTATTCCTTTATCGCCCTTTAAGCCAGCTGATTCTTTATCAAACATGACGGTAATCCAGCTAAAGTTATATAATATCGCCACTTGTTGCTAGATGAGTTGTAAATACTGTGTGATTGATTAAACTTGTTTTCATATGATTGGTTCTTAGAACTTAATAATCCATTGCCTCTTGATCTTTCTTAATCGGTTCATATCTAACAATATAAACAATTTACCCAGAAACCCTGTTACTGAGAAATTTTAAGGGCAACATCAAAACATACAAGTAACAATATCAAATTGCAGCGTAGGGTGGATTAACTATATTCTTGTTGAAGTAAGTATCTACAGAAACACTTTTGTTAGCGTAAAATGTGCAGAAAATGACGTACTTTGTCAGTCTTTATACTTTTTCTGTCTCCTTGAGTCATGCAATTGTTAGTTTAAAAATGAAACAAATAAATACACAGAGGATGAAATTTAACCTTTTAAGGACGGTCAACATCTGTCTTTTATTTTCTGTGTTTTATCTCCGATATTTACCTATAAGTACCAAATTTTATAAGACAACAATTTACATAAACCCGCAAAGTAGTTTTATCTAATCAACACTTCTTTGATAAAAATTGATTTCGCGAAAATATTGAGGAAGCATTTTTTTTGTTTTCGGACCGCTATCGATTCTAGCGAACGTATTCAGTGCTATCGCGAGTAACAAAACGTAGAACTGTGCAGCTATGGACCGTAAAATCATCAGGTTTGAGTCCCACTCACCGTGTCTTTCGGCGAAGAAAACCTCTGCTTCTGACGGTTAGTTAATTTTTTCCTCAATTTTAAGTTTGAATTATTTGTACTTCATCTTGTGACAGTGTTTTAAGTTGACCAGACACGTGCGAAGATAATGAAAGACCTTGACGCCCGCCGTGAATCTCATTTGCGTAATAACTAGTATTTATTATTTATCTGTGATCTCATACACTAATTATTTATTCTGTGATCTCATACTCATGGCTTTGTTCTCATGACGGCGGGTATTGAGCCAACTATCACGCAAAAAAACCCAGGCCATGAACATGCAATCGAATTCCAGGTGTACATATAAAAATTTATAGGTATAGGTGTAATCATTATTTCGCCTCCATTTGTAACACCCTGTTCTTTCATTCCTTGTTACACTATCACACATATCAAGTAAGTAGGTATCATCGTTTATACCATCCATACAATGTAATGTTTTATTTACTTTTTACAAATTCATTGCTTCTGGCCCCACACTAGGATACCCTGTGTCGGGGGCACCAGAAACAGCGACATCACAAACATGTAAACATCCAACCTTGGGGTTTTCTTTGGCCCCAGCCGGGATTCGAACCCGGGACCTCTCGCATGCTACGCAGATGCACAACCGCTGCGCCGCAGAGGTCGTCGATAATTTCATGCGAATATACTTATACACCTCAATCATAACTCAGGTGCTACCATCAGCCATCTTGAAGCTGTTATAGCTAAATTATGAATTTTCAGCGGAGCATATCTCAAAACTGCGTGCCTCTCAGTCGCCGATCGCCATATCGGTACAGCGCTGCCCAGTCTGGAGTTCGCTGGAGCCCCTGAAGTTTAGCAACTACTGGACCAATGAGTCACCGGCCACACTACTCAACACGGGGCAGACAGGTAAATGTGCTGATTGATGCGGAACTATGCCTCTTCCACGCTATTCAGGGTGTAACAGAAAGGTGTAGTCATATTTTAGGAGGTGGTCATAGACATCATTCTGGACAATTAACGCTACAAAACCGATTTCACACAACAACCGATCACAGCAACTTTATTTTTCATTTCTCCATACAAATCAGTTGATCGCCCGGCACGAGACGTATGGAAAAGTGAAACATAAAGTTGTTCTGATCAAATCGGTTAGTGAATGTTGTTCAAAATGATGTCCCTAACAAACCCCTAAAATATGACTGACTACACCTTTCTGTTACACCGTGTGGGACCGTGGGACGAAGAAGTTAGCGGTTTGGATTATACTAAATGTATTACGGGACGATAAAAATAAAATGGGCCCCCGGGCCCACACAGTTTTATTAGTATGACGGCCATACTAACATATCACGCCGGAAGCGGTTCGCCGAAAGATTTTGCCCGTAACGGAGTCTTCTGCGCCGTAACGTAACTCCGTTTGTAATCCAAGGACGTTAGTTTGGGTGGAGTCCGGTACGGTACGGTGTGGTGGTACCGGTACGCTCCGTCTATCTATCGCGCGTCGTCGGTTGTTTCGCCGGATACGACTCATCAGACCGACCGACCCGCCCCGGGGAGGAGGAGGAGTGGAGGAGGAGGAGGGGAGGAGGAGGAGGGGAGGAGGGGAGGAGGAGGTGAGGAGGAGGAGGAGGAGGGGAGGAGGAGGAGGAGGAGGGGAGGCTTAACAATTTTAACCTTTATGTTAGTGAGATTGCCTTACCTAGTGTCAGACAGATGTATGGAAGGTGCCTGATAGTACGGGTTCCTATCGCTGTCCAATAATCCTTCCAGCTAGATAAGTCGGCCTATAGAAATGGCAATGGCTATAGTATATATAATAGGAATATATGACACTTAGCTAGAGTTATACGTTTTATGACCGGAAACTAGAGAATTAAAAACAGGCGTTGTTGGGATGCTGAACCGTGGGCTGCTAAGTAAATGAACTAAATGAGTACGAAATTACGAATCGCGAATACAAAACATATCAAGAATTCGACCCCGCCGCCGCGTTCCTGTTTAACGGACCGCAAACTGCCGATATTGACCGAAACCAAAGTACCTGAAACTAGCAGTGATTCTTCAGGCGTTAAAACTACGAGGGATACACATTTTCTCGACTCGTCGAAAAAACGATACGATTTAATTTACCTAACTACTTTTTATTAATATTTGTATGCCCCTGGGCAGAACACTGAGCTCAAATGTAAATGTATTATTACCTGTGTTCACAAATAAATAAGCTTTATCTTTATCTTGACGGATGAACGTTCACATTGCTTAGTGCTTTATCACACACACCGGGTTCCCGGATAGCCGGTGCCGGGTACCCGGCGATGAAGTGTATGGCCAAGGCCTACGTACACTTTCATACGTACCGGCGTAATGTGCCGGGCAATCATATGAAATGGCAACCGGTTAGCCGGCGCGGCGCCGGGTACCCGGCAATCGGTGTGTGTGAAAAGGCAGGAGTCGTGTTTACGATACGTAAAAATATCCAAAAATATATCTTTACACATAGTTCTATATATCGTATTTCTTAAAAGACTATACATGTGTGATTCTTTCCCGTATTTTTTCATATTTATGTGTTGTATGAACAAGATAATAAAAACCGGCCAAGTGCGAGTCAGACTTGCGCACGAAGGGTTCCGTACCATTATCTATAAAAAACCGCAAAACAAAAAATCATTTTGTATGGGAGCCCCCCCTAAATATTAATTTAATTTTAATTTATTTTTTTCTTTTTTTTAAGTAAATAATATAATCAATATATTGTGAACATTTTAAGCGTCTATCTGCTACCATTATGTTGGGACCAGTCCTTCCTCGTAGAGTAGGGATCCT
This sequence comes from Argyresthia albistria, assembly GCA_963457715.1. Classification (NCBI taxonomy): domain Eukaryota; kingdom Metazoa; phylum Arthropoda; class Insecta; order Lepidoptera; family Argyresthiidae; genus Argyresthia; species Argyresthia albistria. Next base: position 9,541,324 of record OY735263.1, read on the forward strand.
GGTGTGGTCTTCAATAAAAGATTGGACTGTATTTCTCGTAGGTAGGTTATATTCAAAGAAGTGATGATGTGGAACAGAAAGATAGCCGATGCCGAGTGACAGCTCGAATGACAGATGTCAAAGGCGTTTGGTTTCACCAATTATCAATATCGAGCAAAAATTAGCTAAAAAATCACGTTTGTTGTATGGGAGCCCTATTATTAAATTTCATTTGATTTTTAGTATTTTTTGTTATAGCGGCAACAGAAATACATCATCTGTGAAAATTTCAGCTGTCTAGCTACCAAGGTTCATGAGATACAGCCTGGTGACAGACAGACGGACGGACGGACGGACGGACAGACAGCGAAGTCTCAGTAATAGGGTCCCGTTTGGCACCGTTCGGGTACGGAACCCTAAAAAAACTATTCGTCAAAATCTAATGGTCCTCTTGTCAATGAGACTCTTTCCGAACTAAACTGACTATTAAATTTTATGTTATAGCAATGTGCTATCGTGATTGAAATCCAACAGCGCTCGTCTCGCCACACATTATTTTCTTTGCCCTATTTAAATACATTTGTTTTGAAGCCTGTAGAAATCACTGCCGCTGTTTGTTTGAGCTCGTGAGCAAATTCAGAAAATCTCTCGCCCTGCCTAAATAAACACAGATATGCGTATCCCAGTAAGTAATTTCAATGCGATAGGTACCTTTAGGCCGAATACACAGACTTCTGATCAAATAATCTACCCATCGGGGATGGATACGGTTTCCTATTTCTTCACCTATGGTGCTAAATCGTTTATTCAATTTGTATTTGGGGAAATTGTTGATTTGTTGCTCGTCTATATCGATAGCTAGCATGATGTTCTGAAAAATCATGAATGACCAACGTGTACATTGCACCTCCGTGTTGCAGCATTCTTCACCTTCCCCGGCGACTCCCGCCCGCGTCTGAGTGGTGGCCCATTGCTCGGAGAGTACATCTTTGAGCAACTCCACTTCCACTGGTCGGTGGATGACTATACCGGCTGTGAGCACGTGCTTGATGGGCATGGGTAAGCCTCTCGCTTTGTTATCATCATCATGATCACATAAACACACACACAAACACACTTGATTTGCTTACCGACATCGATGATGATCAACCACCAAGTTTTTGACACGAATAAAATTACTAGAATAAAATGTACTCCAGACGTCCTTCGATTATCAAAAATCTAGTTAAGTCAGATGAAGCTATCTCGATCATTGACACGAACCAATACATTATCCTTTTATCGAAACTCATGTGTCTCTTTCAATTCAATTCCAAGATATCGTAATTTATATTGATCTGTCTGTTCATGATTCATAATTATCACAGAATCCCTCTTTTGTATGCATCGAGAATGTTCGCTAGACAATTGCAAACTGTGCCACTTCTACCCTATCCGATAAAAGTACTTCTAGTACTTTTTGTCAATCAAAATCCCAACGGCTGAACGAGTTTTTATCTACAAGTAGGTAATGGTTTTGTTATTATGAACCACACTACACTACCAAGAACCATAATATATATATGTTATAACTTAACATAACTTACATACAATACTTCTGGCCCCACACTAGGATAACCTGTGTCGTAGAAACCAGAAACAGCGACATCACAAACATGTATACATCCAAGACGAGGATTTTTGTCTTCATCCCCAGCCGGGATTCGAAACCGGGACCTCTCGAGAAGCTCAGCCTCGACCGCAACGCCACAGAGGTCGTCATAATATGTTAGGCGAGCTTATCTCTAAAGAGACTTCGTTTTCCTCGCCCACAGCTACGCAGCAGAAGGCCACTTCGTACACTACAACAGCAAGTACAGGTCCATCGAGGAAGCAGTGGGTCAGCCCGACGGACTGGCGGTCGTTGGTTTTCTTCTGGAAGCGGTCGATGCCCCGAACCCGCGGTTTGATAAACTAGTCGAGGGTTTGCAGCGGGTTCCGAAGAGGGATCAGGTGGTCGATGTCACTGCAGGTTGGTCGTAGCCAGGGAGCACTTATCCAGTGGAGAGCGCATAGATACATTTTCCTTTGAAACACAACTCAGAAATTTACGGGCGGCGGGGGACGAGGTAAGAGAGCTGTGATTGGTCAGCCGCTGCGAAACTGTCTGGCGGCTCGTCATCGTACATAGGTTGCGCATGCGAACGTTTGTTGAATACAACAACCGTTTGGCGAGCCGCATTCCACCGCAGGCGCAGTCAATTGGATATATAGTCTCTGGTCGTAGCACAGATACTATAATATGTCGAGCTAAAGAAGAAGTACTGTTTAATTGAAACGAGCCTTTTCCCGTTATGGGATGGTAAAGGCACGATTGTGACAATTTTCTGGCAGTTATCCAGTACTTCTTTTCACGTGATAGAGGTAACGCCTCACGATGATTCGAAGGTTTCCTCACGATATTTTCCGTCATCATTTCCGTATAATGTACGGATTAGATCACGGAGCTCATTTACAATTGAATAAAATATTATTCTTAGAACAAACCTAACCAAACAAACCAAATATCAACCATGTTTATCCAAAGGATTCAGCAGTTAAGGAGATACGGTGGAACACACGTAAACACCATATACTAAATGCGCTGCTTAAATCCTGACCCTTCCTTTTGGATTTGTGGTAGCCTTGGGACTCATGAATAAAATAGTCATAGAGTCCCCAGAAATTCTGAAAACAAAACAATCTCAGAGAGAGATCTTGATATCAAAAGTCTGGTGCTGTGTTAATACACAAAGGCCCCAGTGGGCCTGTTCTTATCAGCCACCATGTAACAGATAAATCATAAATTGTGTCTCCAAATTGACAAATCACACTTGACATGTCACATTCATTCGGCCCATCTCACTGTATTCTAATACGACTCTGCAACTTCACAGAATCAATCAGCTGGATGGAAAGGGATGACTTGCGCGAGGGCAACTACGTGACATATAAGGGCTCGCTAACAACACCGCCGTACAGCGAATGCGTCACGTGGATTTTATTCGAAAAGCCGGCCCAAATTGGCGCGGAACAGGTAAAGTATATTTTTGTAATATGACCAGGTTTAGGGCGCGTGGGTCGAATTTCAAATTTCAATAATGTACAAATAGCTGCGGTAATGGAATATGCCCCCTAGAGTATTCAATAACTGGCTAAAAGTGGCAACATTGTGTTCTAAAGCCGCGTGTGCGAAAAAACGTGACGCTATTTTAAGTAAGGTATCGCATTACGGTAATAACGGCCACTGGATTTTACCTTTTGTAGAGGCGTCCTCTTTTTTGTAACAACTTTTTATCCGTTCCTTTGCGAATTGAGTCCACTTGCTTTATCAGCAGTTTTGAATGTTTTTTGATAGGTCATTCAGTAAAACATATAGTACATTGTTTTTGTACGGGTCTACGGAGTACCAAATTGGGTTAAACTTTTTTTAACAACCCTAATAGGTACCTTCCTAGAAGGTACCTTTTACAAAGACCCGTGTAGCTTAGCAGATACAAACCGTTCATTTGAAAAGGATGTTCGATGTTTGCTTTTATCCCATCTAATGAAATAACTTGATTATCAAGGTAAAAAACAGAGACTAAAGTAGCGTTTTATCCCAGGGTTGCAAAGTTACTTTTTATTTGTGTTGCCAGTACAATACAAATAATACAAGGTGTAAATGAATTAACGCACAATGAGGAACTACTTTGTTGTGGCCATCATTCTGAGCAACTTTTACTATGAAACCGAGTTGATCACAGCAACTTTATTTTCACTTCTCTATACAAATCAGCTGACCCACTCAGGCCAAAATGTACTGGGAAGTGAAAAATAAAGTTGCTCTGATCAAATCGGTTTGATGATGAAAGTTGCTTAGATTGATGTTCCCCAACAAAGTAGTTTCTCATTTTGCGTTAATTCATTGACACCTTGTATATTATACTACTAGTTTAGTTGTCTAATCCCCGAAGGCCCAGTCGAAGGCAAAAAGTCAGCGGAGACTGGTCGAGGGCCACCATCTTACGATATGAGGAATATTTGTATGTAGAGCTCGTCTAAGCTGAAATGACGCGCCCCACTCCTTGGTTTTGTCACGACTACCCACGACCTTGTCATACAAAACCAAGGAGTGGGGCGCGTCATTTTAGCTTAGACGACCTCTAACGGGGTAATTATGTTTTGAGTTCTAGAAAAAGGCGCTGTAGTTTTCGATGAAATTAGGTATATAGTGGTTTCTGTAAACAATCGATCGAACTAGGAGACATAACTGAAAAATCAGGTTCCGAATTTTCATGCTTTTCTCAATAGGATTGAACGATGAAAATATAAGGCATAAATTACAATGACAATCAAAAAAGTTTCTTATTGCGACTTCATATCACGTGACACTTCTTGGCGGGTGTTCTCGGAGAATTCACACAAAAAAGTTTCGTTCAAATAAGGTCGCATCTAAATTCATAATCTGCTATTCATTTCATTTTCATTTCATTTATACTTTATTGCACAAAAAACATAAAAAACACGTAACATTTACAGAAAGTGTAAGGTGAAAGTGCGTAACAATTTATATGTACAAAGGCGAGCTTATTCATCCTCCTTGTTTGCTCTAAGCAAACAGGCACTTTGTTTTCCTCGTGAGATTTAGGCACAGAATTCAATCTTTCAGCCAGTCAGTAGTGTAGAAAAACAGAATTCCTGGTTGCTTCTCGTTTGCAGCTGTTTAAAAACAGAGCAGCATATTGATTGCTGATGAATATGAAAAATAATATTCTGACACATGCTCACATACACATGACAGTACAGGTCCAAAAAGCGAGACCTGAGAAATCTGCTTGAGTGAGTGCTTCCATCCATATCCACTTCGACGAAGTCTGAGGCGTGTCTAAAGTTTCGTTCTCTTGTCAACTAGCCTATTGACTATTTTTGTCTCGTGTCCTAATGCTTTGTAGAAAACAGAATTTTCAAAGATTCAAGAAGCGTAGACTGTTAGAGCAGATTCTCGATCTCGGCGTTGTATGCTACACTGTAAATCAAATCGGAAGTCGCATCACAAACACACACACCTGCGATGAAACTCTGCGCGCTGCAATAGTCAGAACTTTATTCGTATATTCGTGAAATGTTGTCACTGAGTTCAGACGCAGGCAGGCGTCGTGACGTCGACACTTGCTCCTAATATCCGTTATAGGGATTCGAGAAATCTTACCCTTATGTGAAAATGGTTAAAGATGTAAAACGAATTTTGGTAAAGTTGGTTACGAATATTGTTTGTAGCTAAGAGGTCGTTGACTGCCTTACCTGCTTCAGTCAGCTGAAACAATTCAGATTTTAGGAATATTGGTTAGTTAGAATCACTTGTGGATAGTACTCGTAAAATAGATTTGATTAAAATTAAATATGGAGGCCTAGGCAGGCAGCTGCGTCAGTGGTTTGTGATATACTAGGTGTAACAGAAAGGGTAATCATATTTTTAGGGGTTGTTAGAAAAGTCATTCTGAGCAACATTCTCTATGAAACCGATTTGATCAGAGCAACTTTATCTTTTGCTTCTCTATACAAACGTATGAAGGAATTAAAAATTAAGTTGCTCTGATCAAATCGGTGTCATAGTAAAAGTTGTTCAGAATTATGTTCTTGACGACCCGACCCCTTAAAATATGATTAGCACTTTCTGATACACCCTGTATCATACATAGCTTCGGTTGCCATGAGATGAGATTGTTAGCTACGCCGCTGCTGCTGCGGTGGCTGCTACGCGCTACGAGATTGGCGTTACGTCACAGCAAGCGTTACGACTTCGTAGGCGCTTTAGAATTTTCGTTACAAACTCGGTTTTTTTTACAGAAGTACCTACACTTTGTAAATAATTAATAGAGAATAAATGATGGCAACGTTTGTAGACTACTGTGTGTTTTTTTCTCTAAGTATTTGGTGTGCTTTTATTTTCTATAATTAATTTAAAGGTACGTTTTTGATAATGACAATATTATTTCAAGACACCATAATGTTTACTCATGTACCTAGGTACTCCTAATTACGTCTATAAACTAATAGGTATAGTCAGGTTCACGTAAACTTTCGAACAAGAGGTTTCCTGTTCTAAGCCCAGGGCTTGAAAGCTCTAAACTACAGAAGTTTACGCTATCGACACCGGTACACACTAAGTTATAATTAACATGATGGCATAATTCCGTAGGCGGACTCTTCTGCAACTCTTGTGCGGTAGTCTGCAACTATTCTAAACTTACTGAAACCGGGTGACGAGTAGATATATATTTCCGTGTTCTGGACAAAGCGACATTGTTTGCGATTACTATATAGTCTATTCGAGATAAGAATGCAGTAAAGTTATCACTGTCCGGCGGCCCAGCCACGCCCCGTAACTAATCAAATCGTTTCCAATTATCAATCCAAGTTCACAGTGACCAGTTGAAGGCAAACTTTCGAACGCGAAGGTTGTGTCCTGTCCTGTGAGTGTGTGTTAACAGATTTCAATTTAAATTTCACTGCATTCTTATCACGAATAGACTGTAGTGTCTTCCTTCATATCCTAAGTTTACACAGTACATAATAGTTTTGGGAAGGTTCTAAACAAATGAATTGTTAAAATTAAAATTTAATGTACAGTGTTTTTTTTTTGAGCTCAATCTAGTCAAGAAAAGAGCTGTGAGATAATTATCAAAACACCTTTGCAATGATCTTTTGGCGGTGACAGGTGGCCCACGCCCATGACACAGCTAGGGTATCGTGTGCGGCCAGAAGCAATGTATGTACAGTAACAGTGCCACCGACAGCTGTTCAGTTAATAGCGTCTGGCATTTACTCCAACTTAGGGTAGAGTTTAAGTTTCATCAAAATCCGTTCAGCCGTTCAAAAGTTAGTACTTAACAAGGAATAGTGGACAAACGGGTGGACGGTTTTTAATGCGGTTTTCTGTAAATCGTAGTGGACTTTCCTATGATCATTTTCAAAAAAGTTATGTCAAAATCGGTTCTGCAGTTTCAATTACTGAAAAGGTAGAAAAGTTGAAAAATGGGCGGTGTTTGCAGTGAAGAAGTACCGTCATAACGGCGGACGTAGTTTATTGTATGCAGTTTCCCAAAGATCTTTTGGCTTGCGGTGACAGATGAAACTAACTCTATTTGACAGGTTCAACGCGTAGAACTGGCGCCCTCCTGTAAACGTCACTTTTGCTACAAAATATTGTTGGAAGACTATATTCTCTTTGATGGCGGATGACAAGACCGTTGTTCTAATTTTTCCCACCCTGCACTCGTAGCATGCCTGCCCCCGCGGGGGGTCGCCACGCCATAGAGTGAAGGACAGACATGTATCTCTGTCCCTCATTTTCCACGACAGATAAGTTGGTGGCGTTGTGCCTGTATGTGAATGTACAACACCAATTGCATACGCATTGCCGGTTCTCGTACAGTACCATCCAATATGTTGTCCACAGTTGGACCTGTTACGTCAGCTGGAAGGCACCGACGGGAAACCCATTGAGCGCAACGTGCGACCCACACAACGCCACCCGCCGGGGCACTCTGTCATCTATGTCAAGCAGAAATCGAAGCTATGAAAGGATGACAATTTATTTATTTATTTATTCATTACAATAACAATTCGTGATATCATTACAGGTGTCTGACCCAATTCAATATCATATATCTTAATGAAGCTATTAAAATATTGTTATGTTTTACCTTGTTGTGTTTAATTTGTTACGGGGTGTAACAGAGAGAAAAGGTGTATTTTTTTGCCATACGTGGCGTTTATACGGATAAGCCAAGAGCCTATGATAGTTCTAGTAGAAAATAATAGTCTGTGAGAGTTTCCTTGCCCTTCTTCTCTAACAGTGAACGTAGAGAAGACGAAAAAAAATGACGTGTTCTAAGTATATTTCTAAATATGTACAGAAATAAATACATTTGAGTTTGAGTTTACTCGGAACAATAAAAGCCGGTGTTGAATAGACCTCGGGTAAACTCCGAATACACGGTTGACATAACCTTGTAACAGCGTGAATGGATTTGAAATATTTACATTAAACTTGCAATGAACATTGGTTTCTTGGTGATTTAACATTCAAATTATCATCAAAAACATTGTTACTTAGGCTGGATTTTACCAACAAAAAGTTATGCGAAAATAACTATCCCGGGGATAATTTCAAAATCATTCTATGAAAAAGTAGAAGATACTCTCGAGTAAAAAGTTACGCTTCGTTGGTAAAATTCGCTTTTAGTGTGCAAATGATAAATTATTTGTTATAATAAATAAATAATATATTTTTAATCGAAAATTCAACGCTACCTCAAAGTTACATCGTCCGTTCGATCTCGACTTGTCAGGATCGCATTCTTTCAGCGGCGTTTGTAATCTTGTTAATTTGGGACTTTACTCAAGAGGCTTGGGTAATACTAAATTTTCCCGGGTGAACTTAAATTTTCTTAACCTTCTGTGTAGCTTTACCCGTAACTTGTACATATATTTGGGTATATTGCGTGCTTACTTATAACTGTTGCTTATCTGTTCACCAGTTGGTACACTAAAATATCAACCCGGTAGGTATAACGTTGTCTCCAGAGTGTGAGAGTGTCAATAGAGTGTACCGAAAGGGGAAAGCTCAGAATGTCAAGTAAATAGAGCAGTTAAATACCTCTTTAATATTTAAAGGCAGTTCTTGGAAGGACAATGAAAGCGACTTGGCCCAAGATAGCTGTATGGAGCGATTTTGTGCTAAAAATTAAATGATAAAATAAAAGCCAGTCTCTAAAAGAAGAAATCTCTTTTTAGAGATAAGCTAGTCTTTGTACTAATATTTCACTAAAATGATACCTGTTATTTACTGTGTGCAAGAAAGTATAAATGATAATGAAATGAAATGACTCAGTATGAAAATTTGCCGCATAAAAACCATGTTTAATATTTTGAACCATTGCTGAGTTGTTCGAAACTAATTGAATAATTTAAGTGGTGATTAAACTAATTTATTTGCTGTTTTCTTTTCTGTTTGTGAGGTTAAGGGTCGATCTTTGGTATGTTTATCTGAGGAATATTATATTTCACACAGCATTAAGCAGCAGTGTGTGTCTTGACAAACAAGCACTACCATTTTCCAATAAACTTCATAACAGAAAGCCTCACGCAAGCATGACGCCTCCGATTTCCATTGGATCGAGCCTGATTTTCTCAGGTTTCCCGCCTTAAGACTCTCTACAAAACGCTTAGATAACAAGAAACCTTCGAGAGTTGAAACCTAAACCATTATCGTGAGATTATTCCGATCTGACGTTATTCAGTGAGTAATGTGAAGCACGTGCGTATCACAATAGACCACCTTCACATTCGTATTCGGGAGGGCAAAGCGCTTTCGTACTACGTCCGATCCTAAGTTCCGTGACGACAATGTGGATAAAAATTAATAAAAGGAAATTCACGGTTCGGACGGATCTGGATTTAGTCCATGTGCCAGTGGATCCAGTTAATAGCATCTCGAACTACGCGGTCGAGTAACTTTAGCCTGAGGGGATTGATTGGGCAGTTAATTTGTAGCTTAGCACACACAATGTCGGTTCATAGTTCATATGTTCAGTTAACCAATGCGTAAGGTTCATTTCATATGCACTGTATTGCAATAAGGTTTAGTTAGAATATCAATTTATTAAATAAATGCAATAAGTCATAGTAATTAACTAACTATTCTGGAATATTACAATATTTACAGTACTACGATATTCATAAGAGATATAGCCAAACGTGAAGTATCAAATATCAAGTATCAATTAAACGTGAGCAAAACTGTACTGTATGGGAAATGGCGTGACGCTTTATTATGGATTCATGGCTACAGAGATTCCTCTGCGCAGGGAAGAACCATCAACCACAACTTTCTGCCTTTTTAAATAGGCATGTGGTTGTGCGGGTATTCTAAAATACAATAACAACAACAACAATAGTGTCACTACGTCCCATATGTGATGGCGGGAGCACAGTTGCTACATTCAGCCAATAGCTTGGCATTGGCTTAACATTCTACCAGCGACAGAAATCAAAATCAAGCCATCTGTTCAAATCCAGACTGCTCAGTACTCCAGCACATTGTTCCATAGTGTTCGCGACATGCTCAAGCATATGAACATATAATACATTACGCAATGTATTCAGGGCCAGCGGATCTTCAACCACTTCAATCCCTGAAGTATAGTCTCCACTGCACCCCACGGACCCGAAACGATTCAATTCATAAAGATTTGATATTCGGTCATTCTCCGAGTCGAATTTATCGGCCAAAATTCCAAGCAATAGATACACAGCTCTGTGTTTCTGTTTTAGAAGACTTTCGCCTTCATACCAAGGCCTCAGCAATTCGCGATGGGAATTCTTCAGCAAATCGTAATAGTTCATTCTCAATTCAAAGTCTTTGTCCATCATAGCTCGCCTCCAACTTGTAATGGACAAGTCCCATTCTGTATCAGGCAACATTTCTGTATACAATTTCTTCATTGAAGCAACTTCTGTTTGGTGGTAGAAGCATACAGGATTCTTTGATACGAACAAGTCACCTTCCAATAGCATTTTTTTATATGGATATATTTCAGGCTCTACAGCTAAAGCTTTATCTATTATTTCACTTAGAATCGCTTTAGTGTTGTAGAAGATTGCTCGTTTCTTTATTTTATGGTGGAGTTTCTCTACTTTTTTGGTGATTTGATAAGCGGGTTCCACTGAATCTGCATGCAGGTTAATGATTAACCTATCAGCTTCGGACGCAAAGAAGTATATATTCTTAAAGCTTATTTCCCAAAACTCACTATAGATTCCGGGTTTTGGCGAAATAAACGTAAAGAAGATCTCCTTGCTCTGTCCAGGTGATAAAACATCTTCGTTCTTATTGAAGAAAAAAACTTGGTCATACAAACTATCAGGTATGTAGGGTATTGGTTTTTTGACTTTCTTCCAACAGTACTGAAGTGTTACTGTTCCGAGGTTTTCAAGAAACAGTTTGCTTCTGGCAGCTCTAGTCGCCAACACGTTAAAGTAGTACGTCCAAGTGTTACAAGATTCATGCCACGACTCCTTTTTCATTTCCATCAAGCATGACAAGTCCTGATTCGGTTTGTTTACGAATAATACGGTGTTATTGATTCTTATTGCGGTGACACAGCTAAGAACATCATCTGCAACTGCATCATCAGTCGTGATTGTAATGAGCGGCAGATTTGGTAGTTTTTTTACTGGCGGTTTCGGTTTGTGGCCAATCACAATTAGCTCACTAACGCAGGGTCTGAAAGGGTCTATTTCCTTTATCTTTTCTTCTAATTCCTTCTCTCGAATGTCTCTGTACAATATGTATTCTTTGTCTAATTTTGGGCATGCCTCTCGTTTGGGGACCCCTGCTAGGCCTTTTTCGGTTTCTTGCAAAATTTTAGGGACTCCAATGTGTTCGATGACTGGGGGACGTCCCATTTCTATTGAAGTTCTTTGGACTTCGTAAACGGGTTCACAATGGCACCATTGCTTAAGTCTTTGTGGCTGTTCCCATAAGGTTCCCCTGGAGTTTGTGGGCTTCTCCTTGATCTGTGTATGCTCTAGAGCTGTTTTACGTTCTTTGTCTTTGCGCACCTTTTCTAAAAGATTCATAGCCAAGTCTGCCGGAGGTCGGTCGGTATCCCTGCCCAAGAGTTTGGTCTGCTCTTTTCGGTTCTTTGCCCATTTCTCCCAAGTGATAAGGCTATGGTCGGGCTCTATATTGTCAGGATCACAGTCCGTAATAGGGGCTTTACTATTCATACTTGGAAAAGGAAACCAATAATATTGAGACCACGAAAAAATGTACGTGTGATTTATGTAAGTTGATGACTTGTTCACGTTTTTAATTTGCACAATAGGCGATTTTCTGACAGCTAAAAATAGTTCTGAAACCTGCCGACAGATGGCTTTGTATAGACATGATCACATGAATTCATATGACACAGTCTGTTGTTGTCACAGAGTAAGTAATTTTTGACCGATCTTGAGCGCAGCTCATAGACTGTCTGCCGTGTGTGTCTACCATAGAGCAACACGGCGCGGAGTGTCAACAACGTTCTTGTCTGAAATTCCGTCCGTTAACCGTTTCGCGAATAAGTCTTAGTACTTATCAGTAATATTTGTATCGCGTTACACATTTATGTGCATTACACGACCACATATAATGTTCTTCGGTTGTTATTATTTGGACTGGCTCCTTTTCTTCACTCATGTCTGGCCTAGGACATCCAGTGACGAATTTGGAACTACTGAAGTTGTTTTTTTTTTAATCTCCCATTATTTTGAGGCTTTAGTTATTGTTCTGAGATTTTGAGGCACAAACGTAAGTTTATATACTCTTTGGCACAAACAATGGTAGTGTCACTCTACTTTATCTGTGGTCAAAGGTCACATCTCAGATCAATGAAACTCTTTGTTTTCTTCCTTCCTTCAAGGATCACATGAAAAATTGGGTGGAAAACTGTCAATTTCTCACGCTAGGTGGCGCATTCGCGATTGTATCTTGGTATGACACGGGAACTGTCAAATTGTATGTAGTTTTTTGTAAACAAAGTTTTGAAACTTTCCTTCCTGAATCCAGTGCTTTCAAATGTAAAAGTAGGGTATACATTTATTACTATTATAAACCGCAAAACATACATAACGGCGAATTTTTTGCATGTTTACCTTTCTACCCAGATAAGCTTTTTTCCTGCTACTGTCGCATTCCTCCTTCGAATCTTAGTTTGAAGCTCACGCACGGTCATCAGAGAATACATTTTATGGTTCTTTATCGCAATCAAAAGCACAAACATTGAAACCCTGTACTTGACACTGACGTAAACAAGGTACAGTCACCAAAGCGCCATCTGGGTTTTAGCTTTCAGTTTTCCTCTTAATTGAAAACAACCCTTGATAAAACATTTTTATTTTTATTTTGTTCTGTGAATTCTGTAATGCAAATGTCAGTCAGTGTTTGTAAACATTTGATTGCTAAGGCCAATTAAGGACTTTTAGGAACAAAGAAGAAGAAGAAACTAAATTATTGCAAATGAAAACTAAATATAGAAACGCCTAAACTAAACTTGAGAACATGATTTAAATAACTCTGTATTCGACCTAACAAATTTTTTGTGAACATATGCGCATGCAATCATGGCCCCAATTGGTGTGAAAGTTCAAACTGGTAAATTGCGATTTATTATTCCAACATTCGCACACCCACAGCTCAGACCTAGTCCAGTCCAGTCCCAGATAAGTGCCTTCAGTCAGACCTCAACCAGGATCCAGACTGTGACCAGTCTGACCATCGATTATTTAGTTAGGCCAATTTATCATTATCTTTGACTCTCGGGTCTCCGAGTTCCGCACTTCTATTCAATTATTTTTTAACGAGCACAGTTTCATCTTCTTTGTTTACAAATACCGTAAAGTGGGGTGAATAGAGATTTTAATAGGGAGCAGACTTTTTACCGGTCGTTAAAAAAAAACAAATAATAATAGTACGTTATTCGTAACTCGTTATTTCGCCTTAAAGTTCTTCCCTTCTTTCATCTCGAATAATAAAATAGCGTTGAAAGGATGAACATAAAATATTAGTGAAGAGATTCGAGCACATTAAAAGTACCTGTCAATATCGAGAGGAAACCTTCGGATCATCGTGAGGCGTTACCCCTATGACGTGAAAAGAAGTACTGAATAACTGCTAGAAAATTGACAAAATCTTGTCATCCCATAATGGGAAAAGGATTGTCGATCGATATCGTTTCTATTAAATAGTACATTCTTTAGATACGACATATTATAGTATCTGTGCTACGACCAGTTTGTTGTACTCAACAAACGTCGCATACGCAGCGGCTGACCAATCACAGGTCTCTTACCTCGTCCCCCGCCGCCCGTAAATTGGTGAGTTGTGTTTCAAAGGAAAATGTATCTATGCGCTCTCCACTGGATAAGTGCTCCCTGGCCTACGCCTATCGCCTCTCCCGGGAAAACGGCGTGCGTGAAAACGGTATGTCAAATATAACTTGGTACCACTTGGTACCACTTGGTACCTAAACGCTCTACACTAACAGTGCATTTAACATGAGTAAGTCCAGTGCCTGCTGTGAATTATATTTTAACGGTCAGTGGAGTGGTCCGTCCCTTTCGTTAATTTAGGCACTTTCTCAATAACCCAAGCCGATTTATTAAGATCTTTATATAGGTATTTGTAAGTAATTTTCGTACATAAATAGTTTTTATTACGCACTAAAACTGAACTTTCCTGTACCGCCTGCCTGCCCAGGTTTGCTGGAAAAAATCTCACTTTAGCAATACTTGTATTTTATCATTATATTTTCGGAGCAATAAAGAAAAAGCTTATGAAGATGACGCTACGCTCTCTGGACATTGAGTCTAATTTAGTTAAATGGGTCTGCGGCAGAGATAAGGCTAGTCGCAACTTGATTTACATTCGTTTACATACGTTTTGTTAGGCAAAACTCGACCACGCTCGACAGACTAACGCAAAGCTCGACCACGCTCGACAGACTAACGTAGCTAGCGTATGTCATTCCAAGTCAGTACGGACAACGCAGACAGTCTCGGAAACCACAAAGCAACTCGCTTCGAAAACAACTAACAATTAAGCCCATACTACTAAATAAACGGTCAAGTGCGAGTAGGACTCGTGGACCAAGGGTTCGGATTGGAGAGCGAAACTGGTGTAATTAGGTTTCTACATAAAAAATAAAGTAATAAGTCATCCATGTAAACATTACATAGTTTTGCAGAAAGATTGAAATTTACAGTTTTCAGATTTTTTCCTTTACTTGTGCTAAAAGATCTTGCTTTTTGCCAAATTTCATGATTTTAGGCCTACGGGAAGTACCCGGTACCCGGTTTTAGGTCGATTGCGATTACTTACTATGAAAATCCAACAATTTTACAGCATAAACGGTCGTAGCGTTCGATTGCGTTGACCTAGAAGTTTGTTTTTTTTAGTTCTATGCGAGCACAGACCTGAGCAATTGATATAAATTTCAGCTTGATACGTCCACGCATTCTCGATATAAAGGCGTTCTTGACACACGGACAGACGGAGAGATGGACGGACAACAAAGTGATCCTATATGGTTTCCTATTTTTTCCTTAACCCTAAGAAGGTGCGAGGTGTATACGGATAACGGAACGGGACAAAGCTATACAGATGTAACGCTATTTATTTCTATCTGACCGAACCAGAGTTTTTAGTTCGTAACCGAACTGAAATGAATGAATCAAGAATATTTTTCTAATGGGAAAATTATTTAAGTCAATTGAACATAAGAGAACTAAAAGTTCCATTCGAATACTTCTTCGCTGCGTAGTTATTCGTGATTCCGCCTCCGATCCCAGTTTCGGTCGCAACCGAAATATTCGTTTCGATCGCTCGCTATCCCAACCTGATTTGATAAAATTAGCACTGTAAAAGGAAATTGTTCGTGTAAGGGTCGTCTATCGTCTTTTTTTAAATAAGAAATTGGATATTTTGTATTTGAACAGCAGTTTCCCTAACGAAAACGAGCCCCATAATATCTCTTTAAATAGCTTTACAATTCTCGTGTAAGATCCAGACGGAAGCTAAAATATTCCTCTACACTACAGACTCTTCAACATTAATTAACCACTCCTTTAAAATAGCTTGCAGAAGTAACGTTACGTTAACGTCTGGCTGGAGAATCTTAACAAAGGAAATTGTAGAAAGTACCTACAGCATATTAATGCTTACGTGAAAAATTTTCACTGAAATACTCAATAGACTGCCAGCTCCAATTATACCCTGAATAATTAAGTTAAGGTTTATCGGCACTGAATTACGGGCTTTGAGTACCTGCTCCAACTAATTTAGTTACACGAGAATACCGCTACTGAATTAAGTAGTTCCTTGAAGATAAAGTTTTTGTTAGTCAGCACCTGTTTTAAACAGTTCCGATAAGATAAATCAGTGACATAGCTTTTATCGACACTGCTTCAGACACATCCTGAATGAAACGAAAATTAATACATTAGGTAGATATAGAGCAGTAAATACGCGATACTGCACAAACAGTTCAAAAAATTTCGATGTTTACAATCAGAGACTATATCCAATTGACTGCGCCTGCGGGGGAATGCGGCTCGCCAAACGTTTGTTGTATTCAACAAACGTTCACATACGCAACCTATGTACGATGACGGGCCGCCAGCAGGTTTCGCAGCGGCTGACCAATCACAGCTCTCTTACCTCGTCCCCCGCCGCCCGTAAATTGGTGAGTTTGGTTTCAAAGGAAAATGTATCTCTGCGCTCTCCACTGGATAAGTGCTACCTGTATACAATCTTGCGAGATCTTGTTAGAATCTTGATGGAATCTTGTGATGTTTTTTATACACCAATGATGTTCATACACTGAGAAAAAATTATTGTCAATCCAACAATAAAACGTAAACGCTATACAACCCACATAGGAACTTTGCCTTTGACTCAACGTTTTTATTGTCGCCAGTTTATTGTCGTTATAACAACATTCCTTAACAACTTTAACCATTGTTAGAAATACAAGTTACAGTGACAATGTTTCCAACGTTGTCATAGAGTCAAAACATACATTGTGAGTCACAGATCTAAAATTGACACTCTAACAACATAAGTATTGTCTGGGTAACAGCAGAGCTGTGTCAGTGTAGCAAAGTGTTCGGCCGAACATTGTGAGATGCTATCCTAATGTTGTCACTCTCACAACATAAATATTGTGTAGGTAACAGCAGAGCTGTGTCAGTATAGCAATGTGTTTGGCTCAACATTGTGAGACATGACCCTAATGTTGTCACGGTAACAACGGAAATGTTGCTAATTTCACAGCATAGCTGTGTCAGTGTAGCAATGTGTTCGGCCAAACATTGTGAGACAAGACTTAATGTTGTCACTCTAACAACAGAAATATTGTCAAGGTAACAGCAGAGCTGTGTCAGTCTAGCAATGTGTTCGGCCGAACATTGTGAGACACGACCCTAATGTTGTCACTGTAACAACAGAAATATTGCTAATTTAACAGCTTAGTTGTGTCAGTGTAGCAATGTGTTCGGCCGAACATTGTGAAGCACGAACCTAATGTTGTTATTTAAGCAATGTTTCCTGAACTAAACTTTGTCGTCGTATTTATTCTCAGATAGAACTTTGTTTTTCTATTTACTTTACTTTGTAAGGTTGGCAAACTACTTGTTAATGTGCTAGCAAACTAAATATTGCTGTCATGGCAACAGTACGTTGTTAAGTTAACAACTCTTTTGCACAGCATTTAGTTAGCTATTCCAACAAACTAGTTGTTGCTACCCTATCAATGGTCGCTCTTCCTTCAGGCCGTGCTTTTAAACTGTTGCGTACAGTCAGCATCAGATATATCTATATCTAAGCATTATAGCTTATATATATATATACCTGAAGCTGACTGTACACAGTTGAAGTACACGGCATGAAGGGCAAGTGACAATTGATAGGATAGCAACAACTGGTTTGCTAGAATAGATAGCTAAATGTTATGATAAAAAGTTGTTACAAACTTAACAACATACTGTAGCTGTAACAAAAATAATTATAAGCACACATAATTTCCGAACACCAAAGATTAGTCTGCCCTCTACCTAAAAAATGGGTCAAAAATATTGAATAAAAGATTTACTTAGTTAGACGATCATGTTCATTTATTAAATCATTCCAATAATGTTCAGAAAGAAAGCCGTTCCTTGTTCGTAATCGTGCCAGAAAGCCGTTCCTTGTTTCCTCCCTAGTCAGCCTCTACAATTTTTTTTTAACGTCCCGGTGACGGTGTGCATCTGACGTAGGAGAGCGACGATCGCCAGTAGTGCAGCTACATTTGCTTGTTCTTCACCAGCTGTAAAATAAATACAGACTCAATTATTTTATCTAGCCTCCCTCCAGTATTATTAATATTGTCTTGTTTTTCATAATAAATATAACCCTACATCTGTTGATAATGCAGTCTTGTCCATAATCTAATACTTAAGATTTATTTTTTGTCTCAATAGTTTCTAAGATAATGTAGGGGAAGTGGTAAATTTTCATCTTTTTTCATAAATAACTTTAAAACAGTGGATATCTTTGTGGCTGATATGATGATTTTACACAATTATTTGGTCAAAAAGTTTACTTACCAGAAGCTAATTCCAGCAGCTCTAATATTGTTCGGTCAGATGTACTGGATTCTGCCTTCTCGGTGACAGCCCCTCAGCTGAAAGTAATTTAGACATAAATAATTAGTTTTTATTTCTGGCAACATGAAGGTTTTATACCTACTACATGTACCCCTCAAGTTATGTGGTACCACAGATACTATAATAATATTATGTGGTACCTAGCAGGCCGGTGATTTGGTTTGTCGCAGAAATAGCCAACAACGACTGCACCAGACACTTCAGCCCTTGATATAAGAATATGACATATGCTAGCTTTTAAAAAATTACAAGGGCTTCACGACACTCTGACCCTAAAATTGCTAAATTTTGTCGATTGCTTTCTGTTTGCAAGATACCTAAGTAATCAGCGTACTGAACGCCCTGCCCAAGTACTAGTACCTATGTACCCTACTTACCGACGCCATCACGGAAATCAAAGTAATACCCTAAGTACAGATAGGTAAATACTTACCTAACATAGTCTCCATCAAGTGTGGCAGCCCGACACCCACTAAGAACATCTCCATTTTATTTTATACACTCAACTCACTCCCCTGCGTGGTGGAATCAACACGGTGCACATTGATTCGCAATCGGCAGACGACTGATGGCTCACGGCACGGGGCGCGGCGTGCTGCGTGCGCGCGCCTTGGTTGCTATGACAAGGTCAAACCTCCCCCCCTGCAAGTCCTTCGTACCCCGCCCCGCGGCATGTTGTCGAGTTCTTTATGTATAATTTGCCGATACGTCGATAACAAATTAAACGTTAACAGGTTCTTTAACTTTAAGTTTGTCAAATTCAAAGTTATGTTCTCACAACAACAAAGATATTGTCAAGTTCTTTACATTAAACTTTGTTAGCATCTAACAATGTTTTCCTTTAATGGCTTCTCAAAGTATTGCTGTCATGGTAACAATAAAGTTTAGATAAATTTAATTTGACAAAAGTCAAGTTGTGTGTGGCTCAAAAATGAGTCTCACAATAAAAACATTGCGTCTGTAGATAAATGAACTTATGAGCTTTAACAAAATATTTTGTCCCACAAACAATAAAAAATCGACAACTCTAAAATTGACCTTTGTGAGCCAAAATTTTTCTCAGTGTAATAAAACGGTGTCAGGTATACAATAGTATGGTAGGGCAAAAGGTTAAAATCAAGGTATAACCAGAGAGTCTCATTAAAAGGTTATTCTGAAAAACTTTTATTTTCTTTCTCATCTCTATAATAATCGGTTTCTTTTAAACCATATCACTCTGTCCTTTACTTAGACGAAGAGGAACCGCCGCCGCCAGTTCCAGAAACGGTGATCCCCCTTTTCGGTACCGTGGAATGGATATATTACTGGAGTGAATCCGAAGGCCACCTACCAACCCCTATTGATATATCAATTACTGGGTCAATTAAGTACCCGTTACCTGAATTGAAGTGGTGGAATTTTGACGTCTACCCGCACAAGATTAAGGTCACGAATACCGGATACACAGGTAAGAGAGCCTAGGTCACAGAAGAAATACATAATAGTACTCCGTACAGAACGGCCACTCCCTTCCCCGCGCTGATTCCGATACCGCACCCCACCCCTGGCGTCAAAGGATTGGTTAAAGGATCAATAGACAGGGCTGAACGCCGGACGAGTGACGAAGCGTATACTTTAATATCGCTGCATTTGCCGTGGCACCAGCCCTAGCAAAGTTTACGCACACATTTGCACGTATACAAACATCATTTGGTTATGTAGTAGTAATAGGTGATTATTTTACGAGCGTTCTATGGAGTGTCCGAGGTGTGCCTAGGTGCAAGTTTGTGGTGACAACAACTGCAGGCGAGACGTGTCGTGTGAGTGTGAGTGTGAGTGTGTCAGCGAGACAGCGAGCGACCATAGTTTCACCTAGCGGGAGAACAAGACAGCAGTAGTAGATCTACCGCTGTCATGGTTTCTCGCACATAACTACGCTCGCGCTGTCTCGCTAGCATTTCGATTAAAATATCTGTTTGTTCTGAGTATGCTGTGTAAAAGTGCACCTGAATTAAATCGAAAAGTTGAGTCCTAATAATGACATTCCTGGGTCATGAAGAAGAGGAATACACAAACTCATAGGACGGCGCTAGCCGCCCCGGAATAATCACATGGCTGTCACATCAATCACATCACTGTCTGCCAATGGCTGGCAGTCGGCGCTGGTAACCAGCATTCCTTAAAGCCGTCTGTGGTTTCGACTGGAACCGGAACCTGGAACCTTTCGTATGGGAGTCCGAACTGCACTTTGTTCCTATTCGTTTGGAACCTTGCGCACAGATTTATAATGCCTTGCGTGTGGGAGTACGAATCGCACTTTTTTCCTAAGTATTTGTTTTCATGTTGTTCATTTCATTATTCCTCCTAAAACTTTTGAAAGGTCTACCCTCGAGCTTTTCTTTTCCCATTGATAATGTTAATTAGACACACAGCTTCTACCCGCATCCGTCCCTCCCCTCCGGAGTGATTACTTAATAAAGTTTTTAATGGCACGCGTAGCGCAGACCTTTTTATGTTGTTTTGTTACGTGTTATTGTATTTGTTTGTTGGAACGGTGCTCATGTACCGACACTGTCGACACTGTCAACACTGTCGTACTTATTTCAACTTGAGAAATATAATTTTCTTTGTTAAAATCAATTAAACGAAAAAGTTTTAAGGAAATTTGATAATAAATTAATAAAACTCTACCGAGTACAGTCGCAATTAAATCAGCGTTGTTCTGTTTAATAATAGTTACTTTTAAGAGTTCTTCTTTCTTCTTCCCACGCAATATTTTAGGCGACGACGAGACGGGCGAACACACTTTATACTCAAGCAAGAGTATACCTCTCCAAAGCCCAAGTCGCCCGGGCGCCAGGCAGCCGAAATCCCAGGCATATTTGCGCGCGCGCGGCTCGCGCGAGTCGCGCGACTTGACTGACATATCAAGTGATTATGTCTGAATGGTAACTCTTAGAATTATGAGAGTTGTACATCTGAGTAGCTAATGAAACCCTCTCTTACTCAATGCGAAGAAAATGTTACGATCACCTTAGTTTATTTTTGTACCGACATCAGAATCACACTTCTAATAAAATGCTCCCTCTCGTCACAAATGTAGTCGACATGAGTAAAAAACACAACAATTTCATACTATTTCTGCAAAAAACAACAAAAAACTTCTTTCTTATCATAAAATAACAAAGACTTACCTCAATTCTCCAAAAACAACACTTATTTTAGCACTCGAAACACAAACACAAACTGCACCACACCGGGCGAACGTCGGACTGATTTTTTCGAGTCATTGTACGGTCTTGAATTGAATGAAATGAACCATAGACCATACCAGAAATTGAAGATTAGTTTATTGGGCGTGTATGAACCCTAAAACCATGTCAATACGAACACAATTGGCTAATTCATTCGGTCTTAAAAAATGCAGGTATATCTGACGACCCGGTTAGCTTGGGCAAATGGCGGCCCTTTTTTTTTTTCATACCCCGTTGGCTTGGGCTGACCAGAGGTAGGTCGCTTAGCTCTTATTTTATTTTTATTTTATTGTTTAAAATAAATTGTACAACATTACAGACTAATCCAATGCGCTGTACAAACTCTATAAACTTAATAAATATAAACGATAATAATTAATATTAATAATTAATATTTATGGTCGTTTACATTGGTCAAGGACAGTGGACAGTGGCGATTCGTTTACACCACTGTACTGTCCACTGTCCACGGTCCATCCAATGTCCACTTTCCTTGACCAATGTAGACTGGCCCTTATTCCTTTTTGCCCTGACAGGTTTTCAAGTTAATTACAAAGTCAGAAAATCGCCACACTTGATTCTTTTTCCTCATAATCCATACTGCTTTGCAGTGGTGGTCGGCGCAAAATGGAGGACGGAGAGGCCATACTTAACCGGAGGACCGTTCTTGGAGAAACATATTTTTTCACAAATGCATTTCCATTGGGGTGCTGACTTAACAGAGGGCAGTGACCACACCGTTGACAAGAGGCGGCATCCGGGTGAATTACAGGTTAGTTTTATGTACTGTGGTTTTATGGTTAATTTGAACGGAAAAATATATCTATTTGGTTTAGCTTGTTATTTGGAAATGAACCACCTAAAGATGATTAAAAATTATTAAATTACTTTATCAAAGCTCAAACATGCAGGTGGTATTTAATTAGCTGACCACATTTTGAGAAATGATAGTAGGACATTATGAAGAACTTTCTCCAAGGAACGGTCGCAAACGAAAAAATTTATTGAGTCTACCATAGTAATTTGAAATCAGCTGATCGGGGCAATGTACTGGGGGACGAAATTGTTTTTTCATTTGCGACTATATGTTTCTTGGGGAAAGTTGTTCATAATGATGGGTACTATCATTCCCCAAAATATGGTCAACTAATTAAATGTCACCCTGTATAAGTAGGTGTCACTGTTTCTCTTTATAGTGCTAGATAATAATAATTTCGTATTTATTTATTTATTTGCTTATGCGCACACACACACACACACACACACATAAAACATTGAAGATACTTAGCGCTAAGCAATATAACATATAAACATACAGACACAGATAGAAAATACAGTTAAATTTAATTTGCACTAAGATAGATAGGATATAGGTACCAAAGTACCTAATATATCACACTAGAACTGGGGGTGGTGTCGTGGCATCTTCCAAAAGGGTTCTGACTCAGCATGTGACTCAACACACGTGTTTTGTATTATAGGTTTGGTATTAGGCATTTCTGACAATTAAAAATAATATTAATATTGCGAATCCAACAGTAATCTCCAGATTACTGTTAGATTCGCAATATTAATCTGCAGATTACTGCAGGCAGATAAAAAATATAAAAATCAAACTGCTTCACGCAGCAGCCATATATAAATCGTAACTAGGCACTAGACCCCGCATGATAAAGTGGGGGTAATAAAGGCAAACTTTTCGCGTTGAGACCCATATTTTAGAGGCTATCGTTACCACTGAGCTTAGTTGCGTACAAGCCGGTAATCTCCGAGTGTTTAATGGCATCGACAGGTGTACCAAAATATATGGGCTCTAAAAAAGATATATGTACAAATACTCCCGAATACGCGTTCCCTAGTGACCTGATTTGTCCGGACTGTATCAGCTGTATCACTCGAGTGAATAATAGTTATAGAATCAGTATGCATTCGCTTTGATACTTCGGTAAGGCGATAACACTAGACCAATAAAGACTCAAGAAAATGCCATACGATACCCCCTTTTTGATGTCATCCAGGTAATTTAAAAGTCTGGTTTTAAAGTCGGTTTCTGTTTTAAGTTTTAACTTGAAGAAGAAGAAGAACGTTCAGCGTTTATTCAAGCGTCACTAGGTATCTCAAGCTCGAGAAAATTACAGATATGAAATGACGAAACCTCGTGACGAAAGCTCTGACAACTCTCAAAACTGAGAAGTCTATTAATATCCGTGCCTTGAGGGGCTAAAAGGTGTCTGTGTATGTTTGCTTTGAGTTCAATCCTCTATGTCCTAAATAAACTTTTAATTGTATCTATCAATATCCAATCAATATCTTCTCAACTTTCTAACAACGCCCAATCAATGCCATTCGACTCAACTTTGCAGGTTTATTTTAGATATTGCACATCGATCGCTCCAAATAGCTTCTTCTAGGTATCTAAATATTTAACAAGCCAGCAAAGCTCATATATGATTAAATCAACAATTGTTTTACAGGTGTCGTTCTTCAAATCTGAATACCTGACCCAGGAAGAGGCTTTGCAGCACGATGACGGAGTCGTGATGGTCTGCTACCTAATCAAGGTAGGTTAGACCAGTCTAGTGACTCTTGCTCCAAATTCTAAAAACTAACCAAACTGACAGCTGTATAGGTACCTATCTGTTACGGCTTGTGTAAGGTGAGCGGCTAATGTTAGATTGGTGGTATTATGGGTCGATTTCACGATTTTTGTGTCACACGATGACGCGTCATTCGTGTGACGTAAAATACGGTGTTACGCACGCTGCAAATAGCGTTGCAACCGATTCGAATCTGCTACGAACGTTGTTACAGCACGCTGCAAATAGCGTTGCAAGCGTTACGAATCTTCTACGAGGGTCGATTTCACGAATTTTTATGTCACACGAATGAGATTAATTCACACGAATGACGCGTCATTTGTGTGACCTGAAATCAACCCTAATAATAATATTAGTTTTTCTATTGTTACATGGGCGCAGAAGTGGAATATGGCAGGTGAGGTTCGTGTAAGGTTCACATGTAAGAACAAATTACGTAAATGGACACCTAAGATTAGCCGGCTAAACTTACATTAGCCGTAAAATATCCATCGGGTTTTACCAAAGAATTGATAGTTTTAAACTTTTAGATAGGTATTACCAAAAAGCAATTTTGCGTTCAGAGTTCAGACACTTTGACTTCTACAAGCCCGGTGTGAGACGCGAGCACTTTAAAATTTAAAGTGCTCTCAATAGTCTCTGAGTGGGCTAAAGTGGGCTAAGTGGGTTAAAAATAATAATCAATGTGGGCTACAGGTGGGATCTTTTTGAGGTGTCGGGCTAATGGCCCAACCGGCAGGGACAAGTTATCCAATAAGCTTTTAAATTCAATCAATTTCATAATAAATAACCAATTCAAAAAATCTTTGTGCTTTAGAAAAAGCTGTTTGGATAGTACGCAAACTTATCCTGACATTTAAACTCCTGCGTCAGGGCGCCGACCCAGATATTTATCCCTTTGTCAGTCTCTGCTAACGTACTGCATCATCGCATGGGGAAGCACTCACAAGACCACGATTATAAGTCTGGAACGAGCCCAGCGTTCGATCCTCAAAGTCATGATGGGAACACCGTTCCGCTACCCCACAAAATGCATCCTCGCGGAATGCAACGTCCTATCAGTGCGCCAACTTTACGTTCTTAGGAATACCCGAGTCTCCTGGAAAAAAGAATTTATAGGATTCAGGAACCTACTGCAAACACTACATTCGCTAGACGATTTAGCTTTTTCGCCCTTCCGCACTTGTATAATGCAATATGTAGGAACATCGACGTAAAAACCTGCACTGGCCGCGAACTTAAAATAAAACTACAAAAATGGCTACGAACTCTGGACTACGAAAACACAGAAGCGCTCTTTGGCTAAACATAAAACACTATTTACTTACTTAATTTATCTATTATTTATTTATTTATGATTTTACACAAACGCATACCGTCTCAATACTCATCTCATCTCCATAGGGAGGCGAAACCGACGAGGAAGAAAATCCCTAGCTAAAGTTAAGTTAGGTTAGGTTCATAAAATATGTAATGTACTTATAATCAGGTAGGTATCGGGTCTCGTGACCTGAAATAAAGATTATTATTATAAGTAATATTATAAGTAATAGATTGTTCAGCAAGGTAGGTAGATAATGCGATATTCACGTGAAGAACCATATTTATAGCTGCATCGTTCAGATACATTTCATTCAGAAAATTGCGTAGGTACGCTTGAATTGAAATGCTTTAATTAAGTGGCTCGATTAGCTCGACTCTCGCTGAAAATGTGTTTTCTGTGTGATGCAATAAATGCCCCTATTTAAACTCAACCCTGAGGGTCTAGTCAACATGCAAAACGCAAATAACGTTGGCACGAAACGCTAACAATTATGCAATTTGACAATTAGTCACGCTTCCTAGCGTTTCGTGCGAACGTTATTTGTGTTTTGCAAGTTGACTAGACCCACTGGGGTAAAGACTTGAAGAACGTACACATTCACTCTTGCGTTGCAATTTCTCCTAGAATATTTGTGCATGTGTTGTACCTACTTGTACCGTCAGTGTCAGATAGATGTAACTGGTTCGCCGACACATCTTTTAGAACAATAGTTCGCCATTGTTCAGTCGTTCGAGCGGTGTTCTTCTGAGAGTGAAGGGGTCGAGCAAGATAGGTACAGCTCTAAAACGATCTTTTGGCGCGCGATGAAAGTCAGTGGAACTAACGCTGATTGACCAATGAAGAATGAAAGATCGGTGTTGATGACAGCTTCGTTCGTTGCATTAAGTTGCGTAGGCTCCCCCTTTTAAACGTCACTTATCAGCCGAAATATCGTTAGAAGACTGTAGCTATTCAAATAGATCTACACTTCATGGATTCTAAAGAGCTTTCCATTCACAGCATGGTGTCGTTCCAGACATCCGATTACAACGGTTCGTCGACGGTTTTCCGCGCATACGAGAAGCCCAAACCAACACCAGAGTTGGACCGTACCCTTTGTCGCAACTGCTTCCGATGTTCTTCGAAGATTACTTCATCTACTGGGGCAGGCTGAGGAACGTGAAGGGGGACAGTTTCGTGGTCCGGTGGCTGGTGCCAAGGGCATCGCTGTTTGCCACTTTGGAGCAGGTAAGGACAGATTTAATGGCGTTCGTGCTGGCGTTGCGTTTGGGGGTCCACCCACACATACTTAACCAATACCCTGATTATTATAATAACGAAGTAAAATGACTGTTCCGATGTTACCGCTTTTTGGTAGAAAATAGATAGTGATGGGGTCAAGAATGATTTAGTTCGTTCTAATGTCTCAATATAGAATGATATTGATAGAAATGATAAGAGAGCTAGTAGTGCTAGTGCATATAGCTTGTTCAAACTGAAATGACGCGCCCCTTTCCTTTATTGGCGAATAAAAATTAAGAAAAATTAAGCATTTGCAATAGAATAACTCACAAAAAGTGGGCACGATTGGCTTCTGCCACCTCAGATGGGAAAAAGCGTAATGCTTTTAATGTCATATTAAATTGTGACAAATATTTATTACAAATCCTGATTGTAAAGAAAATCCTCTATTAATTTTCATTCTATTCAGAATGAATGAGAACATCACTGTGAAGCTTAACATGGGAACATTATTTCAAGAAGTGACGTTTTATGTTGTCAGTTTACTTCGTCTTTATAGTAATAAGGGTATACGTATATCCGTAACTTCATAACCCACATTTTTTTAGACTGTATGTACGTACAATCTTACTCGTATCCGGGTAAAGGCCTGTGCCTCTCGGCGAATAATGGGCTAAAATCACTAAGCTGCTATGAACAAATCGGTTTGCTATTGAAAGTTGTTCAGAATTATGTCCCTAACCCCCTAAAATATGAATTCACCTTTCTGTTACACCCTGTATATGTATGCTTATCTTGCGGAACGTGAGATAACTGACTGTTATAAGGAGTTTAGTCGAGTTTACTGAGTTTAGTGTCAATTCAATTTTTTAAAAAAATGCCCATAAATTATACAGATTGCTTAGTCAAAGTCAATTCGAGCTAGAGGCACTTAAAAATACGTTACACCACAGATGAAAGAGTTTCGCAAACTGGGGGACCCGTGGGATGATCCGAACCTCAGGAACTTCAGGCCTCTTCGTCAAGCAGAAGATCGTCATATCTTCTTCATCAGTCCCCACTGGAGCCAGCATGTGTCCTTGCTGCCGACTCCGAGGATACCTGAGCCCTCGATAGCTATCTTGTCTGATGAGTATAAAACTAAGCAGTGGATGCTACCGCCTCAGAATGCTTACATGCTAGACAATGCTGAGCCTGAAGAGAATGCTAATAATCAAACAAAAAGTAAAACTTAAAAAAAAGCATTTCCACAAACCCTATTTGATTAGAAACCAATGTCAAGTGCTTTTTGAGTTTAATACAAACTGTAACCCCCTATCCAGCCCCCCACCTTGGGGAATTAATTTCTTCATTGATTGCCCGTCAGCCACGCATAGTAGATTTTATTTCTAGTATTGACCATGTGTGGTTTTCATCATCAGTTCCGCATCACAATATTATGCTAACGATCTTTTAGCGCGTAAGGCATGATTTATTATTGCAATACAATTATAAATTACAAATTAAAGTAAAGTAGAGTAACGTTTATTTGCATGAATGTACATCAGGTATTATGTATAATGTCATTAATTAATTAATTAATACTATAAGGGTTTCTCCTTCTGAGATACGAAACCCTAAAAAGTTATACGAGAATAACTATCCCGGGGATAATTTGCATGGCAATGACAGTCTAAAATGAGGTCATTCTATGAAAAAGTAGAAGATACTCTCGAGTAAAAAGTTACTCTTCGTTGGTAAAACTCGCTAAGGATGGATTTTACCAACAAAAAGTTATACCGAGAATAACTATCCCGGGGATAACTTGTATGACAAATGACAGTTTAAAATGAGGTGATCTGATCTAGGCGTCACTACTGTCTATGAAAAAGTTACAAGTTATCCCCGGGATAGTTATTCTCCGGATAACTTTTTGTTAGTAAAATCCAGCCTTAGCACTGTAAAAAATTAATGAAGTCGCTAGAGTGGACAGCCTACATAATCTAAAGCTCTTCCAACGATCTTTGGCTAGAGTTCGTGACGTTTACAACAGGAGGGCGCCAGCTCTACGCAACTTAATGCAAAGAACCTGTCAATAACACCTTTCATTCCTGATTAGTCTTCACAAAATAAAAGGCCCGTTTTGACAGTTCACGCCCATGAAGTTTTAACCCCCAATGCGTAGGTAATAAAAGCCAACTGTTATTTTTATTGCCATCTGTCACCGCTCCTGGACATATCGCAGGCTGTTGATCGCGTCTGGCATCAAGGCCTACTAACGAAAATCAAGATATCTCTACCAAGTAGTTATTATCTGTTCCTGAACTCTTACCTAGAAGATAGACACTTCTTTGTCAAACAGCGAGATGAAATCACTAAGTTGCGACATATAAAAGCAGGAGTCCCACAGGGAAGTGTTCTGGGACCAATCCTGTATCTGCTCTACACAGCGGACTTACCGCTGAACGAAGACGTCCTTACGGGAACATTTGCGGACGATACAGCTATTCTGGCAACAGACTCCTGTCCAAAAAATGCCTCGAACAAACTGCAGACTAGTCTCAACCAAATCTCTGCGTGGCTTAAAGACTGGAGAATTCTAGCTAACGGAACCAAATCGGTACAAGTAACTTTTACTACACGCAAAGATACCTGTCCACCAGTAACGCTGACCAATGTGGAAGTACCTCAAGCGAAATCCTGCAGATATCTAGGTATATACCTAGACAGACGCCTCACATGGAGAACCCACATATTCACCAAACGCAAAGCTCTAGAACAAAAACTACATAGTTTGTACTGGATGATGAATAAAAAATCACAAGTTTCCCTGGAAAGCAAACTACTTCTATACAAATGTGTCTTGAAGCCGATATGGACCTACGGCCTGCAACTTTGGGCAACAGCCGCCAAATCTAACATAGCAATTCTGCAAAGGTTCCAGTCGAAAACTCTGCGAATGATAGTTAATGCCCCATGGTACATCACAAATGAGAACATCCACAAAGACTTGAGGATTCCCACAGTGCAGGAAGAAATCATATCCAGCCTTAAAAGATACAAAACTAGATTGGAAGAGCATCCAAATGTATTGGCTACAAACCTGATGGCAGAGACATCAACATTTAAGAGGCTAAAAAGAAAAGCTCCGCAAGACCTGATCTAGCCACATAAAATTAAAATAACCCAGGATGGGACACTGGTTCCATCCATGCCTACAAGTCTGTTCATATATAACAAAACAAAACTACTGATAAATGTCCCAGATGATAGATCGCAGTAAAAGCGGACGTTAAAAAAAAACTGTCACCGCGCGCCAAAAGATCCTTGAAAAGCTGTAAATGGTATCCTTATCTGTGACATGAATAAGTAAATAAAAGTTAACTTTCAAATTCCAAACTTATCTTTATTTGGTAAAGCATTACACTAATTGTATTTATATCTTATGTACTTTATGGTGTTGTTGAAACAATTTAAGGCACTATTTATAGAATATTCTGTTAATATTAATATGACCTTACTGGGGACTTTATTGTACTTACAACTTGACCACAATTCTACTTAAGAAAGTTTATAACCTATATCATTTATCTAGTTGTATTTTGACCTTGCCATTAGCAAACGATAGTCATCGACAATGGACATGACAACCCAGACGTTTTAAGAATTCAGTACTCAGTATAGTGGTGAGTATCTATTTAACAACAAAATAAGTTATGAAATGAATTTCATTCATAGTTCATGGAATGGAAAGATTCAATACTGTAAATTACAAAATTTATTAATACACGTAAAATACACGCGTACAAGTAAAGCTTCGTCTCGTAAAAGGAATGTGAAATTACAAAACTGGAATCGAGGTCGCCTCAAAATATTACAACCGAAAAAATACCGATTTGAGTAAAAATACATTTGCGGTAATAAGTCATACGTACTCACAGTAATCACAGTGTAAGTAATAAAAATAAAAACATCTAAATCATAAAAAAAGCTCTCACCTAAGACTTTTAGTATATTATGCTTTGTTGCATTTTATCTAAGAATACAAAAAGGAAATATGATTAGACAACTTTATCTGATTATAATACTTGAAAGGTATTTAGCTACATCTCGCTTTTGCTAACTATCTTTGCCCCGTATATTTTTGTTTCCCAAATAATCTCCGAAACATGAAATACTTCTCGAATACCTCAGATAAAATGTAGTTAAAAATACTTTATCTAGTGACCAAAGTGAATAACACCTTAAATAGCAATTTGTAAGGTTCAATGTCGCGATATATTGCACTACTCTCTCGTAGGAACAGGTAAAGGCACAGTACTTAAAGCACTCGTTTTCGCTTTATCTCGGAAAACATAATTTAAAATTACTAATGTACAATATTGTGTAGCCTGCTCTGTACCGCGAGACCACTACCACCGATGCTTTGTCGATCACGAACTTGACTTGTATCTGAAAATGAACGAACCTTAATTATTTTAAAGTCTTACTCGAGACAGTGGTGTATGGAGGCCGAATTATATGCATTTGCATTTGCACATTTAGCGCATTTTCAAGGGTAGTTGCATATTTTAGCATTTTTTTGAAAATTATTCATATTGCACTCGCGTCGCCCAATTTCCATCAAAACGATCCTTTTTCGCTTCCAAAAACGCATAAAGCAATCGTAGACCCAATTGTTCTACAGAACACTGGAAACATTAATTAGTTGTATACTAAATTCGTAAAAATTCGTTGTGAAATAATATCTTTTGAAAATGAAAAACATTTAAAATAAGCCTATTTAGGGTACCGTACCCGAAGGGTGCCAAACGGGACCCTATTACTAAGACTGCGCTGTCCGTCAGCGGGTCCTAGAGCACGAACCGCAATAGCTAGAAAGTTGAAATTTTCACAGAATGTGTATATCTGTTGCTACAACAACAACAAATACTGAAATACGAGATATTACAAATTAAAGGGGGTCCCCATACAAGAGACGTGTTTTTATTTTATTTTTTGTTTTATTGTTTTGAGTGCTTAAGTTGTGTTGTACGGTACCCTTCTTGTGCGATACCGACTCGCACTTGACCGATTTTTTAAAGTACACGCGTGCAGCGCGGTCGGCGCGCGGCACCCACTGAGCCTAGCACCTTGCAAGGGGCGCGTCGGAGAGGCCTATGTAGGTAATTTGCGAAGTGTCTGCCTGCTAGCAGTGACGCCGCATCGTCTGTATACCTGCGGCCGCCTAGCGTTTCCTCAGCTCGGGCGGCACGTACGCCGCGCCCGCGTTGCGCGCCCACTCGCGCTCGAACTCGTGCTCCAGTATCTCGGCGCCGCGCTTGCGCGTCAGCCCCGTCTCGTCGAGGCTCAGCTCGCACATCTGCATGTCGTCCACGCCTGGGAACACAACGATACCGTTACCCCTTCACTCGCAGAAGCACACCGCTCGAACAACCGAACAATGGCGATCTATTGTTATATGAGATGTGTCGGCGAACCAGTTACGGAAACGTACCCATACTACTTGGCCACTTTTTACCATTTTTTACCCCCTCCACCCCTCGGTGACCACCCGTAATATAGGCCTAGACCCCTCCCCCAACCGCCATAGTTTTTCACGTAGTAGTTCATGAAACTGGTTGTGTGAATGAATGTGTTTTTGCAAACAGACCGTAAAAAAATATAATTTGCCTAATATTCGTCATTACGTCACGCCGTTACGCCAAACGTGCGGTGCGTGTATTCCTGTGATTGCAAGTGAAAAAGAAATTATTAGGAAGAAAAAACACTTGTGTCAATATGTAAAAACTAACTAGGAAATCCCGCGGTTTTTCTATTGACTACGTGACAAAAACCTAGACCCCCCCTCTCCCCCATTGTGACCAAGCGTGGTAATTTTGAAGTCCCCCCCCCCCCCAACTGGTCACGTAGTATGGGTACGTTCCCTAACATACGTATAATAGAGGGCCATCAGAGGCAAAGATCAAACCCATCACCGCAGCGCCTCCTCTCGCTGCTTTTCTCACAGTGTTGCTTACCGGCCTGCAGCAGCACGGGTGTCTTGTCCGGGTGCAGCTCCATCTGTCGCGCGACGTACTGTCCGTCGAAGTGCGCGTACCACCAGCCGCGCTTGTCGCCCGGCATCACTTGTGTCACTCGGGCCGGCACCGGCACAGTGTTGCTTACCGGCCTGCAGCAGCACGGGTGTCTTGTCCGGGTGCAGCTCCATCTGTCGCGCGACGTACTGTCCGTCGAAGTGCGCGTACCACCAGCCGCGCTTGTCGCCCGGCATCACTTGTGTCACTCGGGCCGGCACCGGCACAGTGTTGCTTACCGGCCTGCAGCAGCACGGGTGTCTTGTCCGGGTGCAGCTCCATCTGTCGCGCGACGTACTGTCCGTCGAAGTGCGCGTACCACCAGCCGCGCTTGTCGCCCGGCTCGCCGGTGGGGGAGGGGCGCACGAAGGGGATGCGGAAGTAGCGGTGGCGCGCGCCGAGGATCTCGCCCTTCTGCGGGAGGCGCGGGGTCTTGGCTGCGGTTGGTGCAAAGATACATAGTTATAGAGAGATCATTGGTTATGCAATGGATTTGTTTTTAATTGTGAATTAAAATAAATGTCAAGCAAGTAAACTGTTTATTGTTGTATACAAAAGTCTACCCCTGTTTAGCTATCAAACTCTCTCATTGGTTCTTGGTTTGCTGAAAGAGATCTCTTATCAGAGTTAAGCTCGCCTTTGGACAATGTTTTATATATTTTGAATCACTTACTAGAAAATCGAACTAGAGTTACAAGGTGGGGGAAAGTCCGGTTTATTTGCTGTCCGTCCAGTGTATATTGACCTCTGATGTCACGCAAAAAATATGTTCTACTATGTCACAGTTCAAATACGGTATTGATGATACAATTCTGCTTTACATCACGGCTTTTCCTATGCTAGGTGGCAGGGCACAATATACTTATTTAGGTAGTTCATCATCACCTGCATCCATGATCGACTGTGGCGCCCTCTCCTGGTCGCCCATGGTAGTTTTGCGCGCGTTCTTTGCCTTCCACGCATGATACACCTTCAGCCGTCTGTGGAACTCGTGCCGGCATGCCTAAAACATAATGAGAACTCAGTCGCGCCGCCATACACTGCGGCTTGTAGACTATCAGGGTGAAACGCCGATGGACTGCAGAGAGCAATGGATGTAGCCGCTATCAGATATGGTTAGTACCTGCGAGATGTGGCAGGAACGTGCCAGTTTTGCAGACCGCGTCAAGTTTCTTTGACACTGAGCTAGATGTGGCTCTCTTTCTTGCATAGCGTAAGGTGGAACTGTAGGTTTGTCTGATAGCACAGGGTGCTCATCCCATACAAATTAGAATTAGTAACCCTTCATAAAAAACAGATGGCGTGAGGAGTAAGATTTGTACTTTAAACGCCTTGGTTTCAGTTAACATACTTCTAGGTGGCGCTAATCTTAGAATAAATCCTATATTTCTTAGCGCCATCTCGTGGTATTCGCCATTTTTCGATGGTGCTGGTGCTGCACCAGGCGATAATGGCCTCGAACTAAAGAAGCTTCCGTAGCATCTCAGTTTACGCCGGTGTCATATTTTGTTCTAGGTGGTCTATGTGGATTAGTATAATATTATAGTATCTGTGCTTATAGATATTTAGACGAATAAATAAAATGTCTAGTACCACTGTATGATGGCAGATTGTTCTCATTCCCTCCCACACCTAACCTCGTGCGAGGCCAGATTTGAAGCCTGTCAAACTATACTTACCTCTAACAGCTCAATATCACAGGACGTGTTGATCGTATCACGCAGCTCCGAATATTTCCACTTCGATAGGTCGAACTTTTGTTTCCCTTGCATGGCCTGTTGCATTCGTACTCGTTCCGATCTGCAAATGTGAACTTTATGACACAGCTGATAGAGATGACAGTTGAACATAAACCGTAACCGATTTGCACCTATGTTCAGAGGTCAAATTCTCGCCGCACTCTTAACCATACTATAAATAAGAAATAGTAAGTTCACTAGGCCCCTGTTCGATGATAACTACCTACTCTTGCTGAAACGGCTAGGGTTGTCGCTTAGCGCCGCGGGTTGGACCGCGCCGGACGAATGCCGTTGACTCGTCGCACGCATGCATTGCTTGCATAGCCCTGTCTCGTAGCACGCGAAGGACGCGAGATTCGGCAATGTGTGCGTGTGGCGGCGCGTGCTTATACGGAATGCAATGTAGCTGTGTGTGCGGCTGTTCTCGCTGATTTGTTTGAAGTGAACCTGGCGTGCTCTTAACCGAGCGAGAATATCTTGCTGTTAAAATGAGTCTTAATTTACAAACAAACAAACGATTTAGGTTCAAATGTACCAAACGCCATTAATAATTTTATAAGTAAGTCCGTCAATTGTTTGTTATTATAATTCTGGGTTACATTACATTCTGAAAACGAATTAGTGACATTTTATTTATGCGATCAGTCCTACGTTATTAGGATTAACGTGCAATCAATGCTTTCAGTATAGTAAACAAATATCGACTATGTTAAATTTATTTATTTATTTAAATAAATAAAATACATAACTATGTTAAATATAATATTATTATTATAATTATTTAAATGATTGTATACGTATGACAGAAACCATGAGACTGCCGATATCTTGCATGTGCAAAGTCCAGTGCAACCCTTATTAACTAGATTTTTACTCAAGATTTGTCTCGATTGGTCTCTAATAAACAATTATTTAACGTGTAGCGTGTTAACCATTAAACATCCAAAGTGGTTAACTAAAACTAAAACATAAAACACAACAATATTATTTATGTTACTCCAACAAATTAGCAGGTGCTATAAAATAAAAGAAATTGTGAAAGCGGCAGGCAGATAGTAGTTAGATGTTAGCCAAGTTAGTTAGACAAGGTTCCAAGATCCAAATAGCGTGCAAACGTTCTGACACTCTGTACCTGTTCAATTTATTCTCTCCATTGACTGTGTCCATTGGTGGGAAACTGTGCAAACATACCATAAAACATTACTGAAAATAACCTGCGATTTCTGTAAAAAAAGTATTCTCGACTCGTGTAGAAGCTATTTACAAGAAGAGATTTCGCATACCCAAATAGATTCTCTGGTGACACAGGTAATATACAAATCGTATACAAGGAATTCCAGATTGGTTATTTCTACATTTTCAAGGAAACTAAATGAAAATGCCAGCAAAATCAGCATTTTCCATCGCGCCATTGCGGAGTTGTTTATTTATACTAGATCATTAGGTCCATAGTAATAATCCGATCTCAGGTCTGAGAGTTGTCTTAGCTACTTCACAGACAAAACGCCATATCAAATCTATCAAAAAAGAGGCTTGGAATATCTGTCAGAGAGAGCTGAGAGAAGTTTATTAATACAGGCCTTGGTGTCCATATAAAAGACCGTCTTTATTACCTGCGCAGTTGAGGCGGCGATCCCTCGACGTGTCCGTTGGTCTCTTTGGCCAATCGTACCGCCATTTCGTGGTCTCTCCGCTCTTGCTCCAACCTGTCGACATTGGTGTGGGCGTGCTTCACAAACTTTATGCGAATATATAACATTTTGCGTACGTTTTCATAGCAATGTACGTGGACACATAAACATAAGAAACTAACTAGTACGGGGGAGTCTCTTGCCCTTCTTTGCTCCATCCCTAAGCCCACAACTTCCGAACGGGCGGTAGTATAGAAAAATATTAATATTATATTGACGTTGACTAAGTAATATGTATGATTTTATGGTCAATAAAAAATTTGAACTGAACTGAACTGTTTGACAGAATGCCACAAAGATAAACGCGCGTGCTGTGAAATTCTGCAAAAAAAAACGTGACAGTTTTCGGACCGTGTAAACTTATGGCTAAGAGAAGTAGGAATGTTTCCACCTGTCTCATCCCTATTTGGTTTGCTGGAAGAGATCTCTTATTAGAGATAAGCTCGCCTTTGTACACGTTTTCTAAAATTGTGAATGTAAAACGATGTAAACAAAGATGACACTTGCCGAAGTCGCACGCAACAAAGAATACTGAACCCCAATCACAGAAGAGATAATAGTACTCCGTACAGAACGGCCACTCCCTTCCCCGCGCGGATTCAGATACCGCACCTCACCCCGGAGTCGGGGAGCCTCTTCGGGAGACACTTTGTTTAGGCGCTGAACGCACACTTTACTTACTTACTTTACTTTATACTTTATTGCACAGAAAACATAATACAGACACATGTACAAAAACATGTACAAAGGAGAGCTTATCTCTAATAAGAGATCTCTTCCAGCAAACTTATTCACAAATGAACGAGTTTACACACACAATTGCACGTGTACAAATGTCATTAGGCTATGTAGTAGTAATAGGTGATTATTTTACGAGCGTTCTATGGAGTGTCCGAGGTGTGCCCCAATGAAAAAGAAACCGCCACCCGTACGCTTAGTCGTTTTCTTGGCATCTTCTTGGCTTACTTTTATATCAAGGCGTCCCCACATAATTCAATTTGTATCTAGCCTTCGACAACAATATTTTCAGTTAGGTTGTGTGTAGTCGAGGGTACATCGAGTGAAAGAATCACGGGTTTTAACGTCCAGCATGTAACAGAAAGATGTAGTCATATTTTATGGGGTTGTCAGGAACGTCATTCTGAGCGAAAATTCTTTCTATTTGATCAGAGCAACTTTATTTTTCACTTCTCCATACAAATCAGCTGCTCGCCCGGCAAAAAACGTATGGAGAGGTGAAAAATGCTCTGATCAAATCGGTTTTGCAGAAAAAGTTGCTCAAAACCACGTTCCTAACAACCCAATAAAATATGTCTACACCTTTCGGTAGGCCTAGACAAAGTTAATAACGCTACGAAATCGAAACGAAACGAAAACTCAAAATGTATGCGATTTGACATTTGGTGACGCTAGCGTGACTAATTGTCAAATCGGATACATATTCTTAGCGTTTCATCCGAACAATAGCGTTTTGCATCTTGTCTAGGGGGCAGTTAAGGTGCTCCTAAACAGACCATATTTTCACTGCAAGCTGGCAACTATTGGTGTCTTTTTTAACATGTGAGTAAGAGAGGGACACCAATAGTTGCCGGCCACATATTGCAGCACAACCTGGCCCGTTTAGGAGCACCATTACACCCAGTATATAATTTCCAGTGTCTCAATACCTCTCCCGGTTCTCCTGATCCGCCCGGGCCGCCTCCGCCATCTGCGCCTGCATCTTCAGCGCCGTCACTCGACTCTGCTCCTCCAGCCGTTGTCGCTCCAACTCCTCCGCTTTGCGGCGCGCCTCCATCTCTGACTTACTGTTGAGATGGCATAGTAGGAGAGAGTTTAGTAAGAAATTGAATTGGGAGTTAATCAGAATCTCATTGTTTAGGAGCTAAGTTCTAATACAGATAATATAAGGCGTCGGTCGTTCTCAGCACAGCAAATATGTCGCGAAAATGACCAGCGCCAAGACCGCGCATGCACGTTTTTATCATTGTGACAATCTACGGATAGTTCACCGTGGGTAAGCACCATTTCTTTAGTATTGTATGGATCACTGTAGAAGCGAATTAATACGCATTATCACTCCTGGGGTATGATAGTCGCACATTCTATAATACGGATATCGACACCTATATCGAATGATTTTTTATGGGATACACTCGTTATAGGTGTCGATATCTGGATATCTGTCGGCGGTCGATGATGTGCCCAAACGTGAAATATCATGAAATGATGAAATCTCTTTAGGCAAATACTACTGTAGCTTAGGTGAAAACTAAAATCTTCGTGTTCGTTTGACATGTATAACACAAAAAATCATCACGTAGTGCTGAATAAAAATACTTTTAAAAAGACAAATTTTCGTTAAAACCCGCCGTATCATGATGTGCCCAGTAATGGCTTGGGCATATCACGATGTGCCCGATTCTACGATCGGCCGCCGACATATCGAATGCACGAGAATCATACCCCTGCCTGCGCCGCCGCTGTACTAGCGCAGGAAACTAATCCACCAAACACTATGGGCGTAGCTTGCTAAGTACATTTGTCTCGCTCCAACTCACAGCCTGCGGTTGTCCTCCTCCTGCCGGTGCTGCTCTAACTCGCGCCGCTTGGCCTCCTCCGCGGCGCGCATCTCCGCTTCCATCTTGCGCAGGCGCTCTTGCTCTTCTCTGCAATCACAGATAAATATATGAGGCCATGAGAGCCAGAGCGACCCAACTGTAGTTTTTTTAATGCTGATTTTATTTCAATTCATTTTAAATTGCAGAAGAGGCATTGGAAACGGGTTTCCAGTCTGGGATAGGGTGTCGAATTGTTTTCTAAAGTGCGTCATATCGAACCATTATTGCTCACTACATTATTATAAGACAACCTCCATAAAGGAAGAGGAAAAGATAAACTAATATCAGGATAAACGGAGTGAAAAATCGTCGTCGAATAATTTACTGTAAGAGAAATACGTTTACATCGGAAGAAGGAAGAATAATAAGTGAGAAGATGAATGAGAGACGGGATAAATAAAATAAACTCATATGGAAGATACTTTTCTAAAGTGAAAATTGAGGAGCGGAACAGAAGTGTGTTTACCGATTCTTCTGGTCTGCCATAGCCTTCTGTAGCGTCGACATTTGTGCTTCCGTGTCTTTCGTCAAGTTCGTGAACAGTTGGTCGATTTCTGCTTGAGTTATCTTCTCATTGCTCTGTAAACACACATTAGAGATCGATCGTGCCAATAACTACAGGGTGTAACAGGTAGGTGTAGTCATATTTTAGGGTGTTGTTAGGGACATCATTCTGAGCAAATTTCACTATGAAACTGATTTGATCAGAGCAACTTTAATTTTACTTCTCTTTACAAATCAGTTGACCGCCTACGCCTGGACCAAAACGTATGGAGTATTAAAAATAAAGTTGCTCTGATCTAATCGCTTTCATAGTAAAAGTTGCTCAGAATAGTCTCCCTAACAACCCCCTAAATATGACTACACCCATCTGTTACAGCCTGTATATTAGGCATTTAGCATTAGTTACCCAACAAAAGAAAACATCAACGAGACCGGTGCGAAACTTTCTGGCATTCGCTAAAGCTCATAACTTCCTTCAGATGCCAAATGCGTCGATGACATTACCAATATCACGGGGAAAACCTGGATTCGATTGCTACAGCACCGGATAAGTTGGTATAAAACAACAAGCTGCCAATGATAACTTTTATCAATAACCTATTCCCGTGACAGCTCTATACGTTTTCGCACTTTTTCGGTAACACGGTGGTAGTAGTCGTAAAGCTGTGTCAGAGCAGCTTGATAACTTCTGACAGCCGGCTCCATCAACCCACACTGAGCCAGCGTGGTGGAGTATGGCTTAATCTTCGAGTAAAGGCCCATGCCCCTCGGTGGGGACATTAACGACCTACATCATTTCATTTATTCTTTATTGCATACAGTAAATAGCAGGTAACATTTTAGTGAAAATATTAGTAAAAAGGCGAGCTTATCTCTAAAAAGAGATTTCTTCCAGCAAACCTGGGTCTAGGCTAACTAAAAGACCAATCGAGTTTCAATTCCTTTGCAAATAATGTGTGAACTGAGGTCCACAACGGCTCGATCGAGTGTTGTTCCCTGTAGCTTATGTACAGTTAAAGCCCAGCAAAGTATCAGAGGCAACGTTCTCCGTTCAATTTCTGGATGGACTGGATAGTTATAAAGAAAGGGAAGTCAATCATGATCAACATCATCAATACATCTTACTTATCCAAAACCCACCTTGATAGCAGCGCAAGCGCTCTTGATGGAATTCCTTAAGTTATGTATGTTCTTCAGCGCGCTCTCTTTCTCCTTCTTCAACTGCGCGGATACTGTCTCCATCTGTAGCAGGTTGGCTTCCAGGGCTCGTATCTTGGCGACGCCGCGGTAGCGCGGGCGGTGACGCTTGCGCACCAGGTAGCCTCGAACCGCCTTTTGTACTGTGACGAGGCACTCGCGACGGTAGAGGATCTTGTTCTTCACTGGAAGAAAGATTTGAGTGATCGACTGTATCGGTTTGAATAAATAGTAGATTGTTTAACAAGGGAGTGAACTACTATTTTTAAGGCGAGTATTTTTCAATCCAGAGCGAGCAAAATTCATAAGTAGAATCCTGAGCGAGCGAGGGATTCAATGTACATCACTCGAGGGCAAAATAGTTTTTACTCCTGACGTGGACACTCTACTTTCATCACCCTCTATTCTATGATAAAAAGAGCTCGCCTTTGTACATGTTTTTTCCAATATTAAGTGTCTGTATTGTTTTCTGTGCAATAAAGTATAAATTAAAGTAAAACAAAGTAATTACCGCTAAAGAAATTGAAAGGCTTTCAGAATTAGCGCCGTTTTCTAACTTTCTACATTACATTTATTATTTAGTCCGTGTTTCGATATCAATCTCTACACGTCAGTTAGTGAGTCAGTCAGTCAGTGAGTCAGCCAGACAGTCAGTCACTCAGTCAGTCATTTACTCAGTCACTCAGTCACTAAGACAGTCAGTCCTCAGTCTGTCAGTCACTCAGTCACTCAGTCTGTCAGTCAGGCAGTCAGATAGTCAATTCATGATTCCACAACTCACGTTTGATAATGGACAGCGCGGCAAAGATGGACTTGCGCCACCTCGACTTGATGAGCCACGCCAGCACGGCGCCCACGATCGCCTTCAGGTTCTCCGGGTCCGACTTCATCATGGTGTCGAACTCGCTGTACTTGCCCGGCCGGAAGAACACCCGGGTCACGCCGAATTTGTAGTCCTTGTCCGAGAGCTTGAAGCTGTGGAGCATCGCCTGTGGGCGGAGATGGTGGTGTTAGTCGGTGTACTCTCATAAGGACAAGGCCGAACAAACTTATAATGGAGAACATGTTATGACTTGAAACGAGAGACCGAAGTCTTCTGATACAGGTACTTTATACTTAAAAGAAAGCTTTATTCTACACTATATAAATGTTATCTCTCTTATGTTTTTTTTTTTACAATGACGTCGGAGAAAGAGGGTTAAAGCGGTTCTATTTAATGCTTACAATAAGTTACGCTGAGACTGACTTGACCCTCTCGCTCCGACGTCTTTTGTTCTCCATTGTTAGTTTGTTTGGTCTATGTCCTTATGAGACTATACCGATTAACTGCAATACTCAGGGTCGATAAAGGATTTGAATATGAAATCGGTTTGATAGTTCATTAAATGACTGAGTAGGGCGGTACGACTTGTACTTAAAAGGAGGCTGCTATTTTAGTGGCACCTTAGATCGGACATGGGTCCTTTTACAAAAACGATTTGGTTTTTTGATCAAGTACGAATTGGAGAGGATCAAATAATGGGAGGCACCGAATCTTCAAACGTCACTTTAAGAGTACCCTCAGACCACAAACTATCTATAGTTAGATAATTTATTTAGGCTCTTAATCAGTATAAACATATGCGCGCACACTTTAACGACCCGGTACCAGCAGAAGTATTACAGTAGTCCAACCAGACCAACCTAACTATCTCTGGGGATTCTAAAGGTGCGCCTAAACGGGCCATATTTTCACTGCAATATGTGGCTGGCAACTATTGGTGTCTTTTTCTAACATGTGAGTAAGAGAGGGAGAGGACACCAATAGTTGCCGGCTACATATTGCAGCAAAACCTGGCCCGTTTAGGAGCACCATAAACCGCGCCTACCCACGCATATCATATTCGCCATGTCCACCCGTATATATAATAAATGAATAATTTAAGTATTTTTAAATATAATCTTAAGAAATTGCTTACATCTAAAGCCTATTACACTGTAAATGAATATCTCTTTGAAACCGTTTAAAGCACACCACTGACTAAGTACCTAAATCTCACCTGTTTTTATTGACTGATCATCACCTATCTGCATGTATAGTGTAAATATAAATATTTGTATGCCATTGCGCGAAGCATAGCGATACCACTATAAATGTATTCCTAAGTCCTTTGTACCTACCTATGTTTTACAGATAAAGAACTCTTCTATTCTAAACAACCCAATAACCCGTTCCCTCTCGCACTCACCTCACAGAACGTCTTCGCCGGCAGACTGTGCAGTTTCGGCGGCAGGTAGCTCTTGTACATGCTGTGCAGCTCGTTGAAGGGTGCTCGAGATGGGTAGCCGTGCTCCATCAGCTCCAGCACCGCGATGGTCCCGCTGCATTCTAGCTGGGTGAGCACGAGCGAGCCCTCGATGTCGGAGCCGACCATGCGCGAGTTGGGCTTGATGCAGCGGATGAAGTTTGTGCCCTGGGGGATTTCAACATTCATAATTTATTGCGCACACAAAACAATACATTCACATTTCATCATCAGTATTTGTTGCTGTAGCGGCAACAGATGTACACGTTCTGTGAACATTTCAGCTGTCTAGCTATTACGGTTCGTGCGGTGGAGCCCGATGAAGGACAGACGGGACATACAGATGAACAGAGAGACGGACAGCGGAGGCTTATCGAACCCTAAAAAGTACATAAAAATAGAGAACAGAAGAGATGTCTTCCAGCAATCCAAGTCCTGATAGACCATGTGCAAGAGCGATCTTAACGCTAACAAGAGACTACTTCCAGTCATTTGGAAAGGGAAAGGTATATGGTTTATTGCGGGAAGACCTACGCGTACAATACACACTCACTCACCAAAAGTCTAATTACGTTCTGCTTAGATCAGACTACTTTTCAGGGCCGCACAACCCAATCGAAAAAAAACTCACGTTCTCCTCGGCTGAGACTACTTTCAAGGGCCGTCCGACCCAATCGAAAAAAAACTGACGTTCTCCATGGCTGAGACTACATTCTAGGGCCGTACAACCCAATTGAAAAAATATATAACTCACGTTCTGCTTCAGCTTGTCCATAAGCTGCGACAGCTGGTTCTGGAACTTGGCGCCCACGGAGATGACGTTGAGCTTGCCCCTGCCCGCGCCGTCTCCACCGCTGAACAGCTGCTGCACCAGCGTGTTGCCGGACTCCTGAACGAGGAACTCCAGGGAGGCGTGGAGCGCGTCGTTGTTCTTCTCGATGAACTGGTTCTGTGGGGGGTTAAGACGGCGTATTAGACAAAAATAGCCTTTAGCAAAACACAAATCGCTCGGAATGATGAGTGTATAGTCCAGTTGGACATATACACAAATAGTAGTAGTAGATGTAGTATTAGTAGCAGTGATGATGTGTTGTAGTCTTTTATTGTATTATAATAAAATATGTAAAAATACTCGCGGCCAAGTAGGTCGCAACCTCAGCAAGTAGGTCGCAACCTCAGCAAGTAGGTCGCAACCTCAGCAAATAGCGGTTATACTAGCATGTTCGGTAAGACCGTACAATGAGTATTATTGCTGTACGTTTTTTCCCTAGCTTGTTTATCACGAGTGTCAGCGTGACTTTGCTTTCCCATAAACGTAGTTTTATTAATTTTGCTCGATAGAAAGTCTCCTGAAGTTGCCAGAAAATCTGTCTGTCACAATGTTTTATATTACAATTTCACACCGCATCTGAATTTGTGTTCTTGTTATTTATCCAATCATTATAAAAAT
Organism: Argyresthia albistria; assembly: GCA_963457715.1. Taxonomy (NCBI): domain Eukaryota; kingdom Metazoa; phylum Arthropoda; class Insecta; order Lepidoptera; family Argyresthiidae; genus Argyresthia; species Argyresthia albistria. The sequence goes on from OY735263.1 coordinate 9,585,467, forward strand.
GGCACAATATGTTCCTCAGTTACACTTGCTTAGCTTGGCTTTAACCTTTTATTATTTTTTATTTAATTTCCTCTAAAAATAAGTTAAGGATGAAATTCTAAGTTCTGATTGCCTAGGGCCCGCCCTTAACATAACATAAAGTTAAGTTTAGACGACGCCGGTAACGCTGGCGGCAGTGCTCGAGACAAGCTCGCTGGCCTGAGCCCGGAGTCGCGTAAGTGGCAATTGCTATAGCGTGGGCGCAAAAAGACAGTTTTGGCATGTCGACGGCGCCGAGACGCGCGACGCGGGCTACAAACGAACCGGAATTTTGCGACCTCGCTATAACAACTGCCATGCGATTCCGTACGCGACTTACGGCCCAATACCCACTGACTTGAAGCGCGGAGCGGACGCCACCAGTCCGGTTTATTCTGATTTTAAATTCGGTTTGAAGCAAACCGCATGTCCCAGTCTCGCTTTCTGGACTGAGCGCAGCGTGCGAACAACAAGGATAACATCCTAAGGGCGTATTCAGGTAGAACGCTGGCTACCAGCGCAGACTGCCAGCGCTTATCGGCGCAGTCTGCGCAGGTAGTCTGCGGGGGTGGCAAAAAGCACTCAACTCACCGTGTTATAGCAGACGGCGCCGGCGAAGTGACGCAACAGGAATCCCTCGTCGTCGCGCAGTGTGCGGTGCGCCTTCAGACGCGACGCACGCGGCAGTTGCAGCCTGCGAGATAAATGAATGATTGAATGAATGAACTATATTTTAATGTAGGTATTTATTTATTTTAATTTAGGTATGTTGTGTTCACCTATAATTGGGTCTACACATAGCTAGATGTACTGTTTTTTCCATTTGTGTGTATTGTGTAAGATCTGTTGGTAAACCTTAATAAATAAATAAATAAATAAATAAATATCAATGACATTATTGGCCATTTTGTTCGCTCTTTTCATTTATTGTCTCTCTGGCATGTCATGAGGCGTTGAAAACAAAACAGAAGAAGTTAAAACCATGTTTTTCATACATACATTACGTTTTTATTCACATAGTTCTCTAGGTTCGCAAGTCTGTAAAGATCAGCAGCCTAAATAGCGGTTCAGTGATAGTTATGTGCCAAGTACAGTTCATTTCTGATTTAAGCGCGCACGAGTGACTTTTTTTGCTACGCGTCTTCTTTTCATTGATTTAGAGAGGCCGACTCCCACATAGCACTGTCACGTGAGATCCCTATTGAATGAACGAATGAAAGCAAAGGTGGTATATTTACCACCTTTGCTTTCATTCGTTCATTTTACGTTTAGCATGGTATATTTACCTAGAGTTGTTTCCTCCGAGCTGTTTGTGCACGGAATGCGTGAAGTGGCCGAACTCAGGTTTGGGTAGTTTGGACTCCTCGTCGAGAAGGTGGAAAACGCCGTGGTTCTTGCTTTCGATCAGATCTGTGACAAAACAAACATTTACAATAGATGATTGTGAGTAAATTGTGATCCCAGGTATAGTAGGAAGCCCATCGCCGCAGTATATAAGGTGTAAATGAATTAACGCAAAATGAGAAACTACTTTGTTAGGGACATCATTGTGAGCAACTTTCATTATGAAATCGATTTGATCAGAGCAACTTTATTTTTCACTTCCCAGTACATTTTGGCCTCTGTTGCCGTTGCTCTGATCAAATCGGTTTCATACTGAAAGTCGCTCAGAATGATGTCCCTAACATAGTTGTTTCTCATTTTTCGTTAATTCATTTGCACGTTATAGAGTGATGAGAAACCTTCATTACTCTTCACGTTATTTTCTTTCACACATTCAGGATTCAGGATTCTTACCTTCATCTCTTGCGTGAGAAGCAACCGTTCACACACTACAAGAAAAATACCTTTATACCACTCCCCTTTTAACCTCAGTAACCACTGCCACCGCGGTGCCGGTGGCGTCAAACGTCAAATCGCATACATTTTCTTAGCGGGTCGATGACCTCTATTGCTACGTTATTTGGCAGATAGTATAGAGAAGTGGTGTTTGTTCTCACCGATACAGTCCTGGTTGTCAGAGAACCGGATCTCGGGCACGTTGAGCCCCTCTCGCCGGTACAGCTCCTGCTCGCTCTTCAGGATGCGCTCGTTGAAGAACTGCTGCAGCTTCTCGTTGCAGTAGTTGATGCAGAACTGCTCGAAGCTGTTCATCTGGAAGTACTCTGCGGGGGCGAGGGGAGGGGGATAATTTATTATTATTTATCTACTCTCATGTCATAAAGTTCGAATTACCTCTGCGGGGGCGAGGGGAGGGGGATAATTTATTATTATTTATCTACTCTCATGTCATAAAGTTCGAATTACAAAGTTTAAATCGAATTCATAATGACGTACTTCATAAACGCAATACAGTAATCAAATAAAATAAAAAACACTATTGTATCTGAATCGGATATCACCCGGTCAGAACTGATGTAAACCTATATTCATACAAATATATAATACTTTACTTTACTTTACTTCCTTTTTATAGGCTTGCGTAGGGTGGTAGAATGAGTCCTCCACTACATGATGGGTTCAACATGTAGAGTCCCCTATATCGTGCAATTGGGAACATGCGGAGTTCTCCGCTGTCTACTTGTATTGTTGTATTAAATATAAAAATATCAAGATTATTTCCGAGCGAGATTCAAACCCGGGTCCTCTGCTTATGAGGCATTAGAGGCCTAAACCGCTATACGAGTGCGAGTACCAGAGGTTGTCTTAGGGATTGCTGGTAGACAAAAGCATAGAGTAAATTATATGTTAAAAGGTGCACTTACCAAAACCAGCGATATCCAGTACACCGATATAATAGCTAGAGGCTTGAAACGGGATGCTGGTGTTGATGCGATGTACGATGTAGTCGAACAACTTGTTGTATACCGCCTTGGCGAGCGCGTCGCGCGCGTTCGTCGCTTCATACGTCTTCAGCGGGACCCTGGGCGAACACATCCAAACATTTAAATGGAGTTTGGGGAAAATCTAATTATAAAATTTTTGTTTGAACGTTACTGGGGTGTAAACAAAGACATCACACTGGCGGGCGAGGCACTAAAGGAAGGAGGGTCAACATCATTTCTTTTTGCCAGTGTGGAATAATGTTAGGTACTTCTTTTAGGTCTGTTTGGGTGGGAGGTCTTTATCTAACATTGCAACACCTTGTACCTACTTTAGATGGCATTGACTTACATAATAGCGGTTTTCCCTTAGCGCCTCCTCTCACACGACTAGCGACATGCGTGGTTCCCCGCTATCTACTGAACTCCCAGTAGCTAGGCGGAGGTGTTGAAACCCGGCATCTATTCTTTATTCCTTAGTTCAGTAAGTAATCAAGCCTAACTACATATGACTCACATAATGGCGGTTCCCTTAGCACCTCCCCTCACGGTCTGCATCAGTCGTACGACTAGAGACATGCGCAGTTCCCCGCTGTCTACTCCCAGTAGCGAGGCGGCAGTGTTGACACCAATACATCTAGCCTTTATTCCCCCCAGTTTAGTAAGTAATTTAGCCTGATAACTCACATAATGGCGGTTCCCTTAGCGCCTCCTCTCACGCTCTGCATCAGTCGTGCGACTAGCGACATGCGTAGTTCCCCGCTATCTACTCCCAGTAGCGAGGCGGCGGTGTTGAGAGCGCGCTCGCATGACGGCTTCACTTTGCAGCCGCCGCGCGCGTCTGTTGGGTCCTAGAGAAGGTAAGGAGTTTAATTGCAATTCATACCATTAGGGTTGTAGCGGAGGCATTCATAACGAAAGTGGAGGTGACGACCGAGTTACGAATATTTGCGGAAGTTCCACACTTAAAGGGGCGGAAGCGAAGTTCTGTTACAACCCTACGATATAATATATTTTCGTAACTCCGTCTCATGGTCACGCCATTTTCCCGAAAGAGCGCACTGAACTGATTTTGACGAATTATCCCTAAGAACCAATTGAAGGGAAGTCCGCTAGAGTGCTACAAACAGACACAGACTCACACACGAACTAACTGCCAAATAACACCCTTTTAGTCTTCGGGTGTTAATAAGGCATGAAATAGTGATGAAGATATACCTCTTCGAATTCGATGTTTCCGAGATGAAGCACGGCAGCCACGATGGAGTAGACAGACGTCTTCTCACTCTCAGAGAGGCCCACACGGGATAGCGCCTGCAAACGGTAAATAGCAATGTATCAGGTTAAGCTAGACATTCCGACAGCGGTACTAAGAATTTCACCTTCAGCTCACTTTTCGAGGAAATCAAATGCGGAGGATGTAAGTTAATAATAATTTGTAGCGAATAGAATAAGCGAATAGAAACTCATGAATATGATCAACAAGCTACTATAAAGAAACAACTATTGTGTTTCTCCTATCTTGCATAACGCAATACGTGTTTACTTCTACAATTTAATGTCGATTTCCTGACTTTTAAATTGCATGTCGATGTACCCACATTTTCTTCAGTGAATAAACGTATGTCTATATCTATGTCTATGTCTAACTTGAGATTTACAAAGGCGATTTTGGCTTCATTCGCCATCTTAGTGCCACTACTTCAAAAGCGAGTCAACACCGTAGTAGAATACCATTGCGTCGCGTCTGCAGTAGTGCAAGTACCTGATGAAGCCTCTCGAAGTCCTGCACGTCATCGAGTATGGGATCCCTCAGCCCGCCCCTGGCCTGCTGCTGTTTGCTCTTCTGGTTCGCTGCTATCTTTTTCTCCGATGCGGCCGACGTGAAGTATTGTGTGCAGCCGCTTTTCAGATACTGGAAATGATATTAAAGTTTCACTCGGGTAACATTACTTCGTAGTTCTACGAAGCGTCTACAGTTTGCGCTAAGTTGACTCTGGGCAAGCTGTCACCTCTCTGTCCCTTTTTCTCTCTCTTTCTTTTTTTCATTCCACCTTTCTAAGAAACCGCCAACAGTCCATGTGGAAAACAGTCAGGTAGTGGAAGATATAGACATACTCAAATTAAATTGCTAACTAGTATAACTACAGTATGACGGAGGTCAAGGATCAGTCATATCATAGACCATCTTCTAAATTGCTAGATGCACGGACGACAAGCAAAGCAAGGAAGATTCGCCAGACAGAAGTGGATGCGAACGCTTATGATTTGAGTGGCGTTTACGTAAACCTATGCCTAACAACAGGGGAACCGACTGATGACATTATTAAGAATTATCGCGTATTTTATATACAAATAAAGAAGAAATTAACAACAACTATCCTAAATCCTCACCGTATAATCATCCGGCGTCTGCAACTGCAGCGCCGCCCGCAGCTGCTGCGGCGCGCCCGCACACAGCAGGTAGAACACATGGTAGTTCCTCTCCTCGCCGCTCTGCGAGCAGATCCGAGACTTCTCTAGCAGGTAGTGCGATATGTGCCCGCCGACCACGCAGTATTTGTTGTTGAAGTGCACCTCCATGAACTTTCCGAAGCGGGAGCTGTTGTTGTTGCGCGTTGTTTTCGCGTTGCCGAATGCTTCCAGGATTGGGTTGGCTGGGGGAGACAAGGGGAATATTAATCAACATCGCCATTATCGTCGTCAACATTATTAATCACTTTAAAGGCCCCGTCAGGAGACCGTAGAAATTGTTGTCAAATTCAATGAACTCATAGTAACATACGTCTAATATGAAACTAACGAGCAATGTCACTTGGTCGGGTTATATTTTTACTATGGAGTTTGTTTACAAATATTATACGGTCTCCTGACGGGGCCTTTAGTTTACGCTGATACCAGAAGTTACCCTGCACTAAGCCATCGTATCTTACTTGCTTTATTTAATAGGGTTTTTGCGTACAAAAACCAACATATATACATCCTTTTACTTTTAAGTAGGTATTTGTTGGCTTGTTTGTTTATTTGCTACTTTCTGTTCCACGAGTCCAGCGCTTTCGTCTGACTTTTGCTTTTCAATATGATATACTGAGCCAGTGACACATTCTACACGCATGCAGCTGAGATATAATAGAATAGAATATTCATTTATTTACTGTTACTTCACACAACACAAGTTAGAGAAGATACCTAGAGTAATAAAATAATCTCTCTGCATCATCTCTTACCGTCTAATATCTTCTGCTCCACCGGCCCAGCGCCCTTTGCCCACAGATCGCATAAGTACTTCAGTATGTACTTGGTGGACTCCGTCTTGCCCGCTCCCGACTCGCCCGACACTATCACCGACTGTGACTGCTTCAGCGACTTCATGTCACGGAACGCTTTGTCGGCTGAAAGGCAAGTAATTGGCATTAGCTGTGTGTGTATGGCTGAGGAGTTCGTACCGGTGAAATGTCCAACAACTTATAATCTAAGGATATCTCTGTGGCGGTGCGGTCGAGTCTGTGGTTCACAACCGAGATATCCCAGATTGCATTCAGGGAGGTAGTAGGTAACACGTTCGTAACCTCGCTGTTTCAGGTTCCCAAGACACAGGGTATCCTAGTGTGGGGCCAGAAGCAATGTATGTGCCTGAGTACAAATGTTCATCTGGGTATTATAAAATCGCCCCTTAGTTCTGAGAATGATTCTCTATCATTAACGAATAAGACAAAAAAAAACAATTATTTGACGAAAGCCACCAGGCGCAGGAGTTAGGGTAGCTAAACTGAAGCGTAGGCGCAGGGGAAATGCACAAAGGCCCCGCTCAAATGGGCCAGGTGCAGGCAGGCAGTACTACCCCTGATGAAGAGGATAATGAATTGACGAAAGAAAAATCAAGGTACTATACCAACCTATAGCAAACACGTGAGGCGGTAACTCCCCCAGGGACTTGCCCTGGTATTTCTTGATAGTGGCCGATGCGTACATGTCCCGTATGTCTTTGTAGGGATTCACTGCCAGCAGTATATTAGCCACATAAGTCTGTAAAGGGTAACACGAAAATATAGTTTATAGCATAGCAACAAGGTTTTATTGCTTTTGTGGAAACTTTTTGAAAAAAAATTGAGGCCGTAATAAATGAGTAGTTTATTCAAATTTTGTGAAACACATAAATGCCTTAAAATTATTAATTAATTTACGATAGTGCCTTGTCGTGCGGAAACGCTAGCCGCCATGTTTCGCTCGTGACGTCACTCCGATAGTAAACTCACGACGACGACTGCAAAGTCCAAGTACTAATTTACGACGAATGGGATATCGGACTGACGTCTATCTGACTGACTGACTATCGGAGTGACGTCAAGTCGGAATCAAAATGGCGAATGGTGTTTCAGTCAAATGACGAACTTAGTAGAAAACACGACTTTTCAAATTGAATTATAAAATTTACATTGCATATATTCCCGTTTAATAGCGTTTTGGGTATCTACCTCGGACATGCTTTCTTAGATTCATTCTTACATGGGCAATAATACAGTATTGCATAAAGACGTGTATCTAATACTTGCTGCTCAAGCGTCCATATAAAAAACAACGGCCCGCGATTTTCAACTTTATGACGAGGGTTATTCTGTTTTTTTTTAGGACCTTGGACGCTTGAGCAGCTAAGCATATTTTGGGGTGGCATAGGCAGTTTTAGCCAGATATTCTATGATCAATTTAATGTGACAGGGGGCTAGCCCATCGCCACAGCTATGGGCATTGAATGTGGCCTCAGACAGGATAGAGGGTGGTGGCACTTATTGCTTAACGTGCCCGTTATTTTTCTTTACACATTTATTCTAAAAGGGACGCGGTGCTTTAGTATGAGCACTTGAGCAGTGGTAGTCTAGGGGTAAGGACAAACATAATGTGCACTCACATAGATTTTGTCCTTCTTGTATCTTGTGACGATGTTGTTCAAAAGCGTAGCCTCATTCAGAAACATCAACTCGCCTGTAACAAAGAATTATTAAAAGTTAATAAAAATAATACTAACATTATACTATCTTCTAGCTAGAGATAAAAAAGCCTAGAGATTTAATGAGACTGTGTCTTGTCGTAAACTCGTAAATGGAATTAGCAATAAATAGAGAAAGTCTTTTAAACACCATCTTAGTTAACTGTTGGTTATTATAATGTTCATGTTGGTTATGCATAGGATAGGAAGTCATACATAACCAACATGAACATTATCTTAAATTTCACTCTGGATTAAAAGATTACTATAGTTTATTATGGACATTTACGAGTTACAGCATCGATTTAAACTAATGGTTGATACTAACAAATGTATTTATTTAGACTTTCACGAATGCGAGTGCGAATGTTTGCCGCCGTTTCGCCAAAGGGAATGCGAATGCGAAAATTCCCTTTTTGAAACTTAGAAACAGCTCTGACTTTCAATGCATATCATACACATTCGCAAATATCATGCGATCTTCTTCTTCTTCATGTGGAAACTTGTAGGAAGAATCAAAGTAGAACCTTTCAGTAGTCAGCCACCGCGATGGCTTTGTCATTAGTCTGCATAAGGTCGGCGTGTGTGCAGGAAGTCGGGCACAGCGGGCACCATTCGGAATTCCAAGATGGCCGGAAGTTTTCGGGGCACCGCAACAGCAGCTTGTGCTTGCGTCCTCAGGCAGGATGCCCCGGCGCCGCATGTTGTCTCTGGTGCGCCCGACGCTCGATCTCAGCTGGTTCAAGGTTTTCCACAGCTGCCACCCAAGGTTTTGGCCCGGAGGGAGTTGATCCTCTGGTTTACCCCAATCAGGGCTTATATGGCTTCTGATAGAGGGTGGTTCACTGCATGGTTTTCCCCTCTGGACCATGGAGGCCACCCCACGGCGAACAGAAGGCCTGCCAGACGGTGCAGCATATCTGCGGGGGTTGGCTTGAGACAACCCGTGCGTGATTAGGCGGCAGGTCTCGTTCAGCGCCACGTCCACCTCCTTGGAGTGCGGGGAGTTGTTCCACACTGGGGCAGCATACTCCGCCGCTGAGTAGCAGAGAGCCAAGGCAGTGATTCTCAGTGTGTGCGGGTGAGCGCCCCACGTTGTGCCCGTAATACGTCGTAACAGGTTGTTCCACGCGAAGACTTTCGAGTTCGCTCTTTTGGCAGTGACTTGTGAGCGATAGGGTGCGGTCAAGCGTTACTCCCAGATACACCGGGGTGAAAGTGTGTTCCAGCTTCTCAATTGCCTTGCGGATGTTGAGGTGGAATGCGCAGACCTGGTTCTTTGATGGGTTTGGTCGCAGGTGGTTTACCCTATAGTATTCCGAGAGACTTTCGAGGGCACTTGTTAGATCGGCTTCCATGGATTTAAAGTTCTTAGCTTGAGCTGCCAGTGCCAGATCATCCGCGAAGAGGAAATGTCGCAGGTTTTCGAAGATTGGCTGGTCGTTGGTGTAAATGTTGATGCGATGATTTTTACGAATGCGAATGTTCAACAATGTGCCTACATTCACGAATGCGAACGTGAATATTCGTTACATCTGTTATTCATACAAACAATACTAACACTCACAGATGTAGAATGTAACACGTATTTTTTGCGCTATGAACACGTGATATTACTGGCATATCCCCGATTAGAATTCCGAAGTTAACATTGCATGTTACAACATTCGTGATAGACTTTGAATGCTGCAGACTGCAAAGCAATGTAGAAAACTAGAAATAACAGTACGACTGGTTCAAGATACGATTAGTATGTCGGGTGCGATTAGGCATAGTCATGATTTTTGTATTTTGCGTTAGGACTATGATCGTACTTCATTGGTGTAACTTGACTTGTATGCAGTGATCTCTCTCTCTCGTTTTTATACTCACCCATATAGCGTCAGGTCTTTCCTATACATGGTGGCAGAGACACCCCAACTATGTCCACGTTTAGCCATTATATTAGCCCATACATTAAACTTAGGTTTTACTATAGATGCAGCAAACTTATGAAACTACTCAAGCTAAACAAACAAGCGAATATCTCACTTCATTGAGATTTCTAGCTTCATGTGAACGAACATTATTCCGTGAAGCGTTGGTGTTTTGCTAATGAATCATGGTGTCAATAAGTCATACATAATTCATACCGAAGCGCCTACGTATTGTCAGTCATATTCATATGATATATATTGGATGAAACCTCATAGATATTCGAATTCACATTTGCAATTTGCAAGTTGCCATCTCAATCCAAATTCTTTCTAGAGAAGTTAATGATCCCCTTCCTAATCATAGTAAGACCATCTCTTTCGGGTGTAGAAGGACGGATACACAATAACATTCACCAAAAATTATAATTTACTGGCAAAAACTTACAATTATCATCAACATCCTTTGTCGGATCGCCCGCAGGGAAGATGTCTTCGAAACTGCAAACCTTCTTCGGGTGTCTGTGAAATGAAATAACACATTTTAATAACCTACACATTCAAGACCAACAGATAGAACAAGATTTAGCGAATTTCGTGCTAATGGTTTTTAAAAAATAATGTTCTAATAATGTACCTACACAAAATAATAAACATTTAATTTGTGTTGGGTCTAGATATTTTTGAACTTTCTCTTTTGCATGGAGTAGTCAAATTAATCCGATAATCCGAGAACGGATTCTCTATTGAAGTGGAGGCCTCTCATCCGACTGGGTGCAGGAGGCTGGTTAGATTAGACAGGTTCATCATCATCATCATCTCATCCTGTGCCCCTTCAGCAGGGATTTAAGGTATGCTATGCATAGGAAGTAATCTCAGTACAGGTATATTACCTACCTACCTACTACTTAGTTACTTACTTACTACCCAAGTAGTTAGATGAAAGTATGTTCACCTGTTGTCTACTGGGAAGACGTCAGCCTCGTCTCCCATCAGCTCGTGGATGCGAGACAGCACGAACCCTTCGTTCGGCTCTCTCGCCCACACAAGTTGCTTGTCCATCGTCATGGCAGACGGACCTGCAACAAGAACATTAACGTCAATGAAGGGACGTGTGCACTGAGCATTATACACACTGCTTCTGCCCTTACACTAGGTGACCCTGATAACTTAAAACATAGCGTCACACCTTTTTCCATACGGTGTGACAGAGGCACTGTTGCGCCCGGAAGAATTCCATCCCCATCCGTGTCGATATCCCGATAGAACCATCATCAAGTAACCTCATCACCGTCACACCTTTATGTATGTGGCCCTGTCAGCCCATGTGGGGTAAGGCGTGGCGTTAGGTTTGACTGTTTTGAATCCTACAAGTCGAATTCCAAAGACACCGTTCTTATTAATTGATGCATCATGATGTCTGATAGATTTAGCCTTAATCCTATAATACACGTGATCTAAGTAATAGCATTACCATGTTTGTGTTTCACGTGGTTTCACACATTTCCAGATGACTCAGAACATTCATAATTCATAATTTCATAATTTCTTTATTGCACACAAAAAAAATAGTTAACAAATTATGGTAGGTAATAAAAGTGTACAATGGCGAGCTTATCTCTAAAAAGAGATCTCTTCCAGCAAACCAAGTTTCGTTGAGAGAGGTTGATAGCTGAGCGGGGGTAGACCCATGTGTACAACAATAAATTTAAAAGGTTGCATACATAAATATATAATATGCATTCTAAAATTAACTTATACCTAAACATAAAGACAAAAATAAATATATATGATAGATACCTATATAACATTATTCTTTTTAAATAAATACAAAAATATATTATATGTATATATATATATATATATATTACTACCTTTAAATCTATAAAGAAAGATAATGTTTCTTCACGCGACTTTTAAAAATATTTAGAGTTGGACTGTCCCTGATGGCGCAGGGGAGTGAATTCCACAACCGAATGGCCCGTAGTCTAAACCCGTGCTCATAGGATGCGGTGTCATGCTGTGGGATAGTAAGGATAGAAAAAGCGTGAGTTCTCCGAGAACTGCTGGAAGATAGAAATTGAAATCGGTCACGTAGGAATGTGGGGTAGCGTGGATTCCGCAATATGTTGTATAGGAAATTGAGGATGTGGGAGTCCCGACGAAGGCGGATCGGCAGCCACTTTAGCTCCTTGCGAAATTGCGATACATGGTCGTATTTGCGCAGCCCAAAGATAAACCGAATCCCGAGATTTTGGAGTCGTTCGAGTTTGTTCAGTAAATCTTCGTTGGCACTGACCCAGCATACATCAGCATAATCAATGAGGGGAAGTAAAAGAGACTGAGCGAGAATGATTTTGGTCTGTCGAGGTAAAAAGTACTGAAGTCTCCTGAGAGAGTGAAAAGTAGCAAATACTCGCCGACTGACCTCATTGACATGCGATGACCAAGATAGCTGGTTGTCAAAGATGAGACCAAGGTTTTTAGCTTTGTCGCTATATGCTATTATAGTACTGTAGCATATATACCGTAGCTGTACTTTAATATCAGTTAACACGCGCGCTGCCCGCGCGCCGCCCCGCAAAGACAAATTAAATCAGTGTGTACGCAACTCTTGCCAAAGCAACTCGCCTTTCATTTCAACCATGTCACACTCATCATAATATACCATCAACCCTCCTCATCATCATAACAGTCAATATATCCTAAACTGGTGACCCCGACGTGAAAACAAAATACAAATTCAAATACAAATGCAAAAGGCTTATGCCGAGTGTTCAAATGGAGATCTGTACTAGCAAGTGTACAGCGGTCCATCCTCGGAGCCGACTTCAAATTCGCACAGCAACTTATCGTCGAGCTACATACACGGCTCAAAGCAACGCGCCCATACAACGGAGGTACGACATCGCATCTTCATTCAATCTCGAACAACGAGGAACAACACTTACAAGCAATTTTAACACGCCCATGCAACTACGGGCTCACATCGCAATCAACGTCGACAAGTGCAAGTTCGGCAAATCACAATCAATGAAATGCAATTCAACGGTTATCACTTAAACCAACATGGTATGCGACCGAGCATCGGGAAAGTCAAATGCATTACCGGCTTTCCACAAGCAAACACCGTGCAATGGAATGGACTACAGCTGCATGTGTAGCGTTCAAGAAATGCAAAGCAAGCATCAAAAACGCCGTTCTATTGACACACCCCGATGCGTCATCATCTTTACATTAATCACCGACGCATCCGCATCATCTTCGCGTAGTACTCAATCAACGCATCAAAGGACAAAACAATTCAGTCGCTGATGTATTCTCAAGAATAGAAGAAATCAGCGTGCCGAACCTGTTCCTTCAAGCAAAACGAAACGCAACAAAATTACAGCACATACGACAAAGAGCTTCCGGCAATCTACTTCCATGGCACCCATGCCGACAAACAATACAAGAAGACAAGAAAAGAGAAAAAATTTCATACATCAGGATCTGAAAGATCCCACACACGTTTTCAAACACAATGAATGCAAAAAGTCCTTGGTACCACCATACAACGGATCATACCAAGTACTAGAAAGAACACTGAAGCATTACATCATTCAAATCGATAAGTAGAGAACAAACGTTTCGCTGTACCTACCGCTTAAAACCATACATCATTCAACATACGACACCGTCAAGTAATGAGACCATGGGATCGAACAAGAACCCGCTGGTACTCGCAGATCTTATAAACATCCCATATCAAACACCCAAACCGACACGCCGCCGCCCGCCGCCGCCCCGTCGACATCTCAAGTGGTGACTTCGAAGAATTTCGTGTCGTGCGCGTTATCAATAATGAACAATGAGTGTGTGTTTGACTTAATATCTAAAGTACTATTTTGCTATTGTTTCACTATATTTTTTACTTGTATTCTCATCAACTTTACACTGACCGATCGTTTATCCACGCTATTACTATTTTATGTAAGTTTCTATGTTTTTACAAATGTTAGCATTACTTTTTACATGTTTTATAAGTTTACATCATTGTATCTATCTAGGTTCTTTATTCAATTTTCACCCCCTAGCTTCTTTTAGAAGGGGAGGTATGTAGCATATATACCGTAGCTGTACTTTAATATCAGTTAACACGCGCGCTGCCCGCGCGCCGCCCCGCAAAGACAAATTAAATCAGTGTGTACGCAACTCTTGCCAAAGCAACTCGCCTTTCATTTCAACCATGTCACACTCATCATAATATACCATCAACCCTCCTCATCATCATAACAGTCAATATATCCTAAAGTACCATTGAAAGTGAGAGGTGGAATGGGCTGATGCTGCAACAAGTTAAGACAATGCCTGGTACCTATAATCATGGCCTGGGACTTACTCGGGTTAACCAAGAGTCCGAAGGATGAAGCCCAGCCTCTAACACCCTCAAGATCGGAGTTCAGTGCCTCAACAGCAGAAATTATATCGTTGTGGGAGAAGTGGCGATAGATCTGGAGATCATCGGCATAAAGATGGTATGAGGAAGACAGGACGTCTGAGATGGAATTGATGAAAATTGAGAATAGAAGAGGAGACAGAATACCACCTTGTGGGACGCCTGAAGAGAGATCACACCATTCGGTGGATGTCTCCTCCGACCGGATACGCTGTTGCCGATCCCTCAAATAAGAGTCGAACCAGCTGGCGGAGAGGGAGGAGACATTTAGAGACCTGAGAAGCTCAACGAGAATGTCGTAATCTACGCAGTTGAAGGCACTACTGAAATCGAGTAAAGCCAAAACTGAAAGCTGTTTGCGATCCATTGCTAGCTGGATATCATCAGTGACCTTCAGCAAAGCCGTCACGGTGCTGTGCCCTGGTCTAAATCCTGACTGAAACGTATTTAGGAGGTTATTTGAAGAAAGGTAGTAGGACAGCTGGTTATAGACAATAGTTTCAAGGACCTTGGAAAGGATGGGCAGGATTGAGATAGGGCGATAATCTTTGAAGGAGGCGGGACTGGATGTTTTTGGTAAAGGAATTACAAGTGCTTTTTTCCACCCCGTGGGGAAGACGCTATTTGATAAAGAAAAGTTTATTAAGTGAGTAATAGCAGGCACTAGTTCGTCTAAGATTGTTAATATCATCTTGAGGCAAATTTTGTCGTCACCTACAGCTTTCGAGTTGATTCTTAGTAGCGCCTTCTTTACTGCATCGATCCCAACATTACTCAAGTTGAAAGGTTGGGAGTTGGGTAAAGACCGAGAGCGTAGGCTCTGAAGCGTGGCTTGTTTGACAGTGGGATCCATCACAACAGGCGGGGCAGAAAGAAACTGGTTGAGACCATTGAGATCCACATTACCAGCAATCAGGTCCTGGGACTTACCTACACCAAGCGTTCTTAGAAATTTCCACACCTGAGCTGAAGTGTAACTCTCAATGCACTCGTGGATGTGCCGACGTTTCGCATCGCGACAGAGACGGTTGCAATGGTTGCGAAGAAATTTGTATGAAAGGAAATTGTCATCTGTCGGATTCTTGCGGTATATGCACTTGGCCCTGTTCCTCTTCGCCATTAGACGCTTG
Organism: Argyresthia albistria; assembly: GCA_963457715.1. NCBI lineage: Eukaryota > Metazoa > Arthropoda > Insecta > Lepidoptera > Argyresthiidae > Argyresthia > Argyresthia albistria. Next base: position 9,600,772 of record OY735263.1, read on the forward strand.
ATAGTGTCTGTTAACCAGGGAGCAGGGAGGTGTTTCACTCTCACTCTTTTTATAGGTGCATGTTTGTCATAAAGACCCAGGACTAGAGAATTGAAGATGGCGATTTTATCATCAACGGAATTACTGGAGATGACAGGGGACCAGTCAATTGACATGGCATCCGACCGAAGAGACTCAATGTCGATATTTTTAAAGTTCCGGACGTAAAGGAATTTCGTTCTGCTCTTGAGAGGCCTAATCTTATAAGAAAGATAGATGAGGTCATGAAAGGAGAAAGGCGAATTTAGTTGACCGTGTAAGGCGACCTTATCTAGATTGGATATGATCATAATATCGAGAAGTGAAGGGGAGCAATGAGGTTGGAAATGAGTGGCATCAAGTGGCAGAATATGGAGATTAAAGGAGTCGACTATGGACTTAAGTCTGGCAGCACGTGGATTGTTTTTGAGGAGACAGGTGTTAAAGTCACCGAGAATAAGGGTGTCGTTATAAAGTGGTGTCAGATCATTGAGTAGGGATTCAAAGGATTCGAAGTAGTCGATCCGAAGAGAGGGACTATAGAGAACACCTAGTAGGACCTTATTGTGTTGAAGAAGAATTTCAAGAAAGAGATGTTCAGCAGACTCGGAGTACTGGCTAGGGGACGCGCTGATTACCTTGCACGGAATTTCCGCACGTAGGTATATAGCGACGCCACCATCGGCTTTCCCGACCCTGTCGTTCCTGTAAAGCCTGTAACCTGGAAGAGAGTACGATGAGGATGGCAGCGAAGGCTTGAGGAACGACTCGGAGATAAGAATGCCGTCGACACATTGGTCACTAAAAGCCTCAAGCAGGTCCGGGTAGCTAGAATGAACACTTTGTGCATTAATATGCACGATGTTCAGATTTTCCTCCACGCCACCGAAGACAGTCTTAATTTTCCCGGACAAGGGTTCCTCCAAACAGGATACATTGCTTTCTGCACTTAAGAAGTCTAGATCGTCGCTAGAAGAACAAGAGACGAAACTAAGATTAATAGGATCCGGTAGTAAATCCATTTACATATAAATACTTTATATAAATATACCTAACTATGTATATATGATAATGTACTAAAAATAACTACTAAATAAATAAACTATTTTTTCTCTCTCTAAGCAATATGCTTAGACCTGGACCCACCACAGGAATGATGAAAGAGATCGCAAATTTTAAAAAAATTACCAATGCAATACATAGGTACAGTACGACAAAAAAGAGCAAAAATTAAATGAGCAAAAATTAAAAGAGCAAAAATTAAATGATGGCAACATTTACAGACCACTACATGTTTTTTATAATGCCATATTTGTTTTGTCAATCAAAGCACGCAATAGTGCTATAATATGTCATTTATGTTGCCATCATTCATCCCCCACTCCTCTCTGTCGCACTGTATACATGGATTAGAAAAACAAACAACAGGCGACATAAAAGTTGCAAGATGCATGACACCGAAAAATAAATCACGCTAAGAACACAGCGAAACACAAAAATAAAATAAAATAATAAAGTGTGAAACGAAACGTCGAACCACTGCCACTGGGAGATCGGCGTTGGGCGAACATTCATACAGCGAGGTCATAAAAGTAAATTGTTTACTGTGAGTGCTGGCTCCATTGTAAGTTTGAACAGACTTGAACTCTCGGCAATTTCGAAAGAGAATCGAACATGAAAATATTGTTTGTGGGTTTTATTTACCGGTGTTTATTTTATACCTGTGACTAGAGTGTGGATAAAACTAAACAGATTTTTGCTATGATTAAGTTTTCAGTGATGAAAGTGGTTGAAACAACAGTCATTCATTATAGTAGAGTATTTTTAGGATATAGTAAGATAAAGAGAGCAAAAACAATAGAGAGTTATTAAATCTCTGGTTGGTATAGTATGGTTTAGTTGAGACGATAGCCGACTTAACACTCGCTGATTACGATACAAAGAAAGTGTATCAAACAAACAACATGAGCAAAGACAATGAGAAACAAGTAAATCAACTGCAAGCAAGCCTCCAATAGCTGAGAAAAAGTAGAGCACGATCAGAAACAATAAATCTTCAATCGAGAAAATAATGCAATCAATTATACGACTCTATTGCAGACACCATAGATCCGTGCCTTAGCATAGAAACAAATAATACAAACCGAACTTAGTTGAAAAATGGTTTGAGAGTCCTTAGACTAATAATAAATCTAAGGAATGGTTAATGGGACTGGGCAAGTAAGACAAAAAAAATATGACACATGTACCTAACAAGACAATACTTGAAATAAACTGTAATCTATAATATAAAAACAAACACCGTTGTTGAATGACATTAACTCACTTTCGAGACCAGAGGCCGTAAGCATCACTTTCGTGGTAGGTTATGTAAGATATAATTGCTATACCTAAAAAGTGGCGTCATATCCGCAGATTGCCGTTACGGTAACCGAGCATGGAGATAAAAAGCGGGTAACACTTCACCCAACAGCTGGCACTCGAGATCTTTGCAGATACCTACATAGTTATAAGTTGAAACAATAGAAAATGGGTCATTCATGATACCCAATAGCGTAGCGAGCCGAAAACAAATCCTTATTATAGGATTTCTTTATCCATACGAACAGATAAATGGTAAAGTACAAGGCCTGAAATAAATAAGATTCTAATAAGATTTTTTAATTAAGCTCGTTAAAACATTCTTCTACGTGTTACATAGTGGAGACATGCAAACCGAAGCACGAAACGAACGGAACCCTAAAAAGGCAAGGCAAAACTACAAGAGTAAAAGAAATAACGGTCACAGACGTAATCTCTTTAAACGGTGAAAGTAATGGAAAAACTAAACTAATACCAGTACTACGCGCATGCGTTGACTGAATGAGAAATGTAAAATTACTATTGAAGAGCGTGATATTGGATCAAAATTGTAACGGTAAATTGTTGAGAAGAAACGTAATACATTCAAGCCTCGAGCTGTTTTTGTAATCTATTAGAACATAAGAGCGCCTGACATAAAAGTGATGTTTGATAAAATATGACGACTTTTATGGCAACTGGAACGAAAGCGGATAGAATCATACTGTACTAGCCTGACTTGATCAAACATATGACAAGAAAACGTGAATAAACAGAAACTCTGAAAAGAGAGCTAGCTGTAGTTCAAGCTAATTTCAGATAAATCTAAGATGTGGACGGCTGATTCTGATTATGTCAACACAATTACATCTGCTGTGGGGAAAGACGTATTGTTGCAAGAACATTGCATGGGTCACTCTACAGCAACTTCATTTCATTTCTCCGTAGATATTATAAATTCTAAAGATAAATGAGTATGGTGCAAATTATGTAGTGTGAACCTCTAACCACTATATTGATTGTACAAGAAAGACAGGTTCGTTTTACATGGAAGCTACTAACCGAGGTGATTACTAAGTAATTATTGATAATTGAACGGAGATAAGTACTATCCTAAGTAGACATCGCAAGTAATAGCCGGCCAGAATGTAATGGCCAATGATGATTACAGGTTCAAATTAAAGAGAAGGAACAAATAGTACACTTTCTATCCCGCAATAGGCAATGCTGTCAGTTGACATGAGAAACGCAAATGAATGCATAAACATAATGTAGGTACGTCGAAGCTACGAGCGTAAATAATCTTCCAGCATTATGCGCACCGGCGGGCGACTGGCATACAAAAGAGCAATTTATAAGAGTCAAATTTGAAAAGATATGAAAAATGAATTTGAATTTGGCTGCTCAAATATTAACGGGGACATGACAGCCTTAGAACAATGCCTTGCGAAATAAAGTGAAACTCGGAATAATAGAAGCATGATAAAGTTGGTGGTAAAGAGTTAGACAAATCAGAGCAGAGCAAGGCTTGACATCACTTATAAAACTATAGAGTTAGGACAAATGTTACTGGTCGAATAGCAAACAATCACGTTGCAGCTATTTATCACCGGATGTCTTCGCTGTTACACGTATTACAGATGTTATTTCTACTTACAGAAGAAACAATGGTGAGACAATGAGTCAATTAATACTGAACAGAACAGAAGAAAACATATGATCAAGCGTAATTCGTAACCAATCCATCGCATCTTCAATACTGCGACCGGATTTGTAAAAATCATAGATAGCGTGCAGACGCATTAATGATGTACTGATTACAATTCACAACGTTAATGACGGCAACTATTAAAAAATATCTAACGATCGACATGAATATTCTGCTGCTAATACCACCTACACGTATCGAACCAACCTTGAATATGACTTCTCTTCTTGGATTGGATATCTAAGTACGACACTTCACTGAACCGGTTTCATACGTCAGGCAAGAACATAAATTTTCTAATATCGCTTCCGAATTTGGCCAACAAAAATGGAAGAAGACCATATTTCACGGGTTTCATGACAGTGCTTTGATCAAAGCCAACATTTCGTGATGTCGCTTGACATCCCGTCTATTGACCTTTGACTTTTGGAACGGCATAGTGGGCAACAATGGAGTATCTTTTCTGTGTACATTAAGCTGACCCCATAACCTCAAATGGGCGCGGCGAAGTATGCCATTTCCTCTCAAATGGGTTCAGGTAAACGCGCCTTTCTACTACGGTTATAGTAATCATATTGCCTGTTATCTTGAGACAAACCTTTAATCGAGACCTTTTAAGAAGATTAAATCCAGAAAATATTACACCAAAGCTCTCTTCTAAATCTGAAATCACAGGAATTTTTTACCTCAAAGTATCGTGTGAAATCTCAATACATAACGAATTTGAGCTCGATTTTGTTTGTCCTACCAAAGTGGTACGATCGATGTATATTTTGCAGTAGTCGGTCGGGGCACCGTTATGAACCAATCCGCGAGCGTTCTCTCTAACAAGGATAATTTTGCAATGGACCGTTCGCACGCTAGTGACAATGCTTTCACAAGACCGAGCTAATGATACCGAAATCAACTAAATGGAAGGAATCCATTAGGAAATCTGTGAGTCATGATCATGAGAATTAATTAGGAATTTATAATAATTTGTTTCAAAATATTATGACTTTATTTCTAATTGACAGGTAGGGGCACCAAATTACTACAATTTAAGCCGTCACACCTAATACCATTTCCATAATATCGAAGATGAAACACTCAACAAAGATTCCAAACTTTTCTCACATAGGTCGTATAGTCGCAGAGTTTTTGGTCTGACATAGTAAGGTGCGATCAGCTGATCGTGATCGAGCTAATGTAATGTGAAATATTTTCCTCATTTTCGATCATGTTTCCTAAGTTGTCCACAATCGCCAATATAGTGACTGCTTCAGCATGATAATAATTGTTTGTTTTATAGTTATCCGAGGCCAGAGTTAGGCCGTGAGTCACGCGGTGTGGCTGTAGACTGTACAGCCTAATTGACATCTGTGACGCGGCCTCAATGACCCCTGGGGCACTCTTACATCCCACTGCTTCAGATGAGTATTGACCTTAAGCCTTGAAGTAGAGGTTCATGTTTATAGTAAAAGGAATGGGTTTTGATTGTTTTTTGATAAATTGGGCATCATTCATCTAACGGGATGACGGGATTCAATCTAGGCACAATTATGATATCTGCAAAGTGCCCACTTGGAACATTGTTCTGTCTTTTCTTTGCCTTTGTCTCTTTGTAAAGTGTGCAATTAGTAACAAAATGACTTTTTTAATTTATCAGGACAATCGATTCAGCGATATCGTTTACAATCTTATCTTATTATTTTACGTTATCAGGGTTTGACCAGCAAACAATGATGCCGAAATCAAACAAAGCAACCGATAAAAATTTAACGTAGTTCCCAAAAGTAAGAGAGAAAAACGTTTAGGATTAAATATTATAGCTAAATAATATGTCTCATGCCTATGCTAGTAAGTCATTAAACCGATATACCTGTACAAAACCTGAAAATATCAATATCGTGCCAATATCAACGTGCCATACTTGTATCTGTTATCTTATCAGCACAAACGTTCAGCAAGCAAGCACCGCTGAAAATTCTTTTGTTGCCAGGTTGCCACGGTCAATTTCTCAACACTATCTTCTTATCCAACCTTCTTTTGTCTCACCTGTATTGTTCCAAACTTAAAAACAACTATACTGCACTGAATTCGAATTTCACCAGTAAATCAAACACTCAAGGGGATTTTGTTTGGAACGGGCGGCGGTTTTATCATTGTAGGTTTCACGTTAGCCATACGAGGTGGCTGCGAGTAGACTGACTGGTGAGGCTTGGCGGCTTGGCGGGCCGTCCGTGAGATTGTTCACAGTCCATATCGCGTAGGTGTTGCGTGGTACAATCATTATAATACCACCTGCCTTTGTTGATACACAGACGTACTGGGAATCGCTAATCACTTTTGACAATTACTAACGAAGAATTGTTTAAAGATTTTGATTTACCGAGATGCGAAATTTCGTCTGTTTCGGAATCAACTTTCGTAATAGATTTCACAGAAAAATAGAACTAAATGCAAGAGAATTTGCTGACGAAAGCAGTCATGCACAAAATTGAAGTAGCAATAACCAAAACGCCGTTTAACTGTGATTAAACCAAGGTTTTTGTTAGATTACTACTTGCCATTGATGTGCAAAAACGTTGGCAGTATTTGATTGCTTTGCTAAATACATAACATTGCTAAATCATTAATCATTGATAACATAACGCAGCAGCAATAAAACAAACTAGCCTAGCCTAGTAGGTATGGTGTTAGTCATCCACAGCAGTATTCCCTCAATGCCAAGAGTGTATGTCTGGCGTCTGCTCGAGTTTGGAAGGTCCCATGTCAACAACTGGTTTCTCGTCGCCACCTTTTTAGCGAATCCGGTCGATGCAACGGTCACAGAACCGGTAAACTAAGTGCTCTGAATCTGGACTTTACGAACTTTGATTTATCTCTCCCGTGCGTACTCCCGTAAACCAGGTTAACGGTACATGGAATAAAAGTTTGTAGAGGTTCTAAAAGGAGTGTTTAAGAAATTGAATTATCTGTACGGTACTTAACGACTACCTTTATCACGGTGAAAGAAGATTTTTCGTCCAGAGCAGTGAACATTGATCGTGTAGGGCTACCTAAAACATTTGCACTCGGATTCTGACATTTCTTTTGGATGGCTCATTCCTCAGGGTAACTTAGACCTTGTCTTTCAAACAACAATTTTACAGCAGAAGAAGGTCTGATCTACACTGTATTATGTTTGCAATGTAACATACATCCCCTAGTGTTACGGCCACGGATGGATCAGATAGGAAACAATGCGACTGTTTGACCGGCGACATGGAACATTCTCACTTCCGTGACGGCAATTTATGCACTACTACTGCCATAGCTCATAGATTTTAAAACCTCCAATAGTTTCTACTACAATAAATTGTGTAATTTATTGTTACGTTGTGGCCTTGACTAATTTTATCTAATTAACATATTAATTGTATCACTGATTTTTTAACCGCACGATGAAGTTTTGAAACCATCACCTAATTGGTCACGGGAATTTGTTCATGAGTTAGTCAGTACCTAATAAGTACTTACCATTCCCACCCAAGTACAATCCATTTTTTTACGTAAACGGGTTTAATCGGGCGAATACGCCACAAAATTGGATAAGAGGGTTTGCCCTTGGAAAACATAGAATCGCGAAGCCAGCCTTTCTACCAAAGGATTTGGTTTTCCGTATAGTTATAGCATATCTACAGGCCATGGCATATCACTGAAACAATTGACTAGCAAATGCACAGCAAATGTCAAATAACAGAGTCAATAAAGGTCAATCTGCAATTCTGCAAATGCGACGGAGGATTGCAGGTTAACGAGTAAACACTGCGGGGCATGGTACATGGCCATATCAATTGGCACACAGGGCTCCCTAGTGTGACGTACAGGCCACTAACAGAAGTAGGAAAACCTATATCGACGCAGTTAGTGCAACCATTCATAGTTTTGCACGAAGCAACTAATATAGTGGTTCGCATTTTCCCAGAAAGCGTATGAGAAGTACAAGCGCCTATGTTCCTATTGTTCCTACTGCAATATGATATGGCACCTTACGAAATAATCCACTCTGCACAAATTATTTTCCCTCCATAAACTCCATGCCTTTTCCATGAAGGAAACTGAAGGAAATATATCTAGCTCAGATGAAAATAAAATATGACATAACAAGATAATCAAGTAACATCATAGATAGAAACTCTGCTAGTTCCACGACAGTGCTTCAAAAACTACAAAATGCACAATCGCGCTCTAAATCATTCATGAGATACATTTGCACGCTCTAATTCGCATAAATATGGAACCGTGTTTTGGTAATGCATAATGTCTAGTTACTCTTTAGCGAGCTAAAGTAATCCTCATGTTCCCAGATTTCTAAGTGAATTTAAGGAGTCCATTAATTCGATTTAAAAATCATTCTATTGGAAAAGTATGCAGGAGATCTAACTTCTATCTCTATCTGGGTTATTATCCCCCGAGTCTATTTTAGACGATGTGATTTCACCTCAAGTTTTATTAACATAATTAACGTTCGCCTGATTTATTGCCGCCATAAACCTCATCTATCATCTACACATTAACTTTGTTGCACATGCATCGGATACTAGCGGTGCCTTCTTCTCATTGAGGTCTTCGTCTTAACTTAATGCAGGTTCGTATTAGGCTTATCCCGTTACGACTCACTCAACTAATCTCTTAAGTCGATTGAGCAACGGTACTTGTGTTATGTAGTCTTCCAGAACCACTGGCTTGTGTCTTAGCCACATTGGACTTTCTTGTCTTTTGCATTTCATATTGTATTTATTTATTGTACACAAAAAATACACAAGACAATAATACAAAGTAAAATTGTACAAAGGCGAGCTTATCTCTAGTAAGATATATCTTCCAGCAAACCAGGTAAGGATGAGACAGGTGGATTTCTGAGCATTTGTAAATGAGAGCGATAGAAAGGAACAGTGTCTGCCTTCCAGCTAGGGAAGAATGTCGAAGACTTGTTTAGGCATTCGTGTGTATCTTGTGTAAGGCATTGGTTGAAGGCTCAGCCTACCGTGTCGTCAATAGAAGCCTTGCAAGAACGATCGATATTGAATAACGTGGGAATGCCAGCTACTGCATCGTGGTTTGGGAACTGGGTGACTAACGGTATTATGATTATGGCATTAAAAAACTTATTCATTTGAATTTTGGAGTTATTAGAATTTTGAATAATAATCATTACAGGCCAATGTCTGTTTCTATTCTATATCTAACAAGCTTACAGTCAAGATTATGTGCGATTAACGAGAAATTTCGCTGGACGATTGGCCAATTGCAGTTTCTAAAACTTTCTATGCACTTTATAACGTTTCGTTCGTCGTCTAGAGTTTCCAACAGAATCTTGCAAGATCATGCAGGTACCGCAGCATGTTATTCAAGACAAGATGGACGGGTTGCGTCACCGTCTATACAAGAAACGTATTTATTATCATTTTGATGACAACATTTGTATCATCATGCAGTTTACTTTCACCTCTGTAACTAATTTTAATTGTGTGTCTAGTGTCGTCACTCGGGATACAGCAAAAATCTATTTCTACTCTGGTAAAACGTAAGCTAAACGTCTACCAAAATCAATCAATAGTAGTGAAATCAATATTTCAAGCTCTATGGAAACCAGCAGCATTATTAATTTATTACGAGCAGTCACATCAACATTAAATTTTGACTGTGTGGGCATTTGCAAGCTTGACTACACTTTTAACGTCGATTCTGGTGCACTGGTGCGTCACCCCATGTCATAAAACAATATTGTCTAAGTACAGCAAATAGTATAGCCGCAGTCATATAGCCCAATATAGAGCATGACACTAATAAATCCCTTAGTCCGTGCGTCACAGGGCCATAGATCGTACTGCATTGGGGTGATTTGACCTAATCGTGACTGTCATTTCTCCAAAAGGGGTAACAGGACTAGGTCGCGGCTGTATCAGTCGTAAATCGTAAACATTTAACTCTGTCCCAGCCGGTACAGCCAAGCACACGAGCGGGGGGCCTAATGTGCTCACTTCCGATCCGTCGGCGCGTGACCGCCTCCCACTTCCGGTTCCAACACCATGGAGCTACTGACACGGCCGTGACGTGACAGTTTGGTGCAGACTTGCAGAGCCCCTAGCGGTTTGGCTAGTCTACTAGCTGGCGCCTGCAACTTCGTCTCGGTGTACCTAGGAATTATCATTTACTGAGAAATCATTAACCTCCTTCCGGTGCAGTCGGATAAAAAATATCCTTGCTCGTAAACTATATGTATGTTAAATATTACATCCGTCCAGCCGTTTCAGCGTGAAAGAGGCACAAACATTGCACAAACTTGCCGACTGACTTTTACATTAATAATATTAATTAAGTGGGAAGTGGGAATTCATACAAAGGATGCGATGCGACAAAGTTGTTCTTGTAACGGCTGACAATCTGCGCCAACTAACTATAATCATAATAAAGAGACACCGCAAACATACCTAACTAAACCGCGTTGTGTCAAATTCGGAAACGTAACAGATGAGAACAAAACCTGCGTTATCGAGGAGTCATCAGAGGGCGTGAGCCGCTATCAGTTAACGTTCTCGCGAGATAGAATAGAACACCGACCGAAGGGTTAAGTCAGTTATGGAAGGTGAGAAGTATGGGAGACGTGCGTGATGCACGATAAAGGCCAAGTTGATAAGGTAGTCTTGGCGGATGTTGAGTTGAGTTGAGACGCAGGCAACGAAAGCCACGCGGAAATATTTTGCAAGAGAGGGCCACACATCAAACAAAAGATGTCGGCTGTCCTGCCTTGCAAAATCTGCGCAGCGTGGCCTGCGTCGTCGTAGCATACGCCCAGACGTAGGTATAGTATATTTTTGGGTTAGAGGATAATGTACCTACTCCTGTAGGACATTATGGTGTTGCACTAAGCACTGATGCAATACCTACATTTCGCCATTCTAGACATTTTCTGTTCACCAAAGTTAGAATCATTATGATATTGACAGAGCATGTTGTCTTATGTATAATGTTCAAACAAATTAAACCAAGATCATTTTACTCGCAGTACCAAGATCAATCGATTATGAACAAAAGGTTTAATATACCGTTGGGGGCGCACGTTATGGACGGCTAAGCACACCTGGGACCAGGTATGTATGCTAATGATGAATTGCTCATAGTCTTTGTTGCTTGTTACGTATACTAACCGTATCAACCAAGCGTTGTGAGGAAAAGTTGTTATGATCACATGATATGATCAGAGAAGTCATTGTAATGACGATGATCACAATCCACACACCGTGGCTCTAAGAATAATATAAATAAATAATGGTAGGTATCAATCTAAGAGTTTTGTCGGAGCAGGAGGCCGTTGCAAATGCCAACTAATCCAATCCACCCTAATCCAGGTTTCGTGTCATTTTAGGAGTGGCGTGAGATCCTCCCCTTGACATTTCTCTAAAGGTTACTTTATTAAGTCGGCAGCCAGTAGTATTACTAGTACATGGCTTTATCAGGCGGAATTGCACGGCACTTGCAATTCTGGTTCTGGGCTATAAACAGAAAATCCGCAATAACACAGCATTAAGTGGCATAAGCGTTATCTAATCGTGGACTGTTAGGTTACGCATTCTTGAAAATTATAACGCCTATCTAAATTCCACCTGGTTTGACCACGCCCGGAATAAAATAGAAACTACAGATGTTACAGAACATATTTAATTAAAAATAGATACAAAAATAGTGCTAACGAATCACATTTTGCGCTGGTTTCCGAAGCTGATACCCGACTGTTGTCCTTTGTTGGTTCCGTACTGCAGCGAGTGGACGTATTGGCCAGCCTTCAGCTGTTCTTCCGAGAATTCCCGAACGTTCTTGTCGGCTTCCTTCGGGCCTATCGAAGGCTTGCCGAAGTTCGCCGCCTTCCTGCCCAGAGACTGAATGCACGTGACGACAGAGTACAAATTCTGGCGTTCCCACAAGTCGATAGTCTGGAAGGTCTCTTGCGGCGGGACGCCTAACTTCTTTGCGGCTTCGAGGAAAGCGTTGATGTTCTCCATGCATTTGAAAGCCATGGTAGTTTGGTTCACCTTCTTGACTGAACCCTCCTGGATGGCGTTGACGAGCTTGCACAGCAGGGTTCCGTCCTTGAGCACCGCATAAAGGTTGTCAACATCACCTGAGGTGTTCGCGGGTTCTCCGGTGAGCAGCTTGATCCATTCTAAGGTTTCTCTGGCGATGTCATTGTTGTACTTGCTATGGATCCTGGCCTGAGCCTCGGCGTTGATGCCAGCCTTTGCAGCACGATTTTCAGCCATGTTCACCGGTTTACTGACACGTAAGCACTGAATTCCTACCCGGAGTTATCAGGCTAACGATACCATTGCCTCGATTGATAATGTCCTGTTATTATCAGGTGACACTTAAAAAGTTATGGTACGTAGAGATTGTCGAGGAACTTTATCATATTCATGTACCTACTCAGACAGCAATAACTTGGTGATCCCTATCTATTATTTTATTAATCCGGAATGAATCGTGGGGAAGATAATAATTACCAGCATATTTGATCGTTTTGGTGGTTTCCATTGTATTAAAATTACCCGGATTTCGGATTTTATGGCATGAAAGTAAGAAGCCTGGTAGAAGAGCTCTTACTGCATGTTAAAGAACACCGTCTGGGTCCCAAAGGTTTTTGGAAGATATGTAGACATGGGAAAGTAACTCACTTCAAAGAAAAGAGTGGTATGTATCTTTTGAACCTTGGGATATATAACACTCTTTCATATCTCTATATCCAAATGTATCCCGCGCTTACGCGACACGCGGCGACATTGGTCTTTCGTTCTCTCTCTAGGATATATCTCTCATATCATAACTCTATACTATATCCATATCTGTCCGAATGAGAAGCTCACTCGTGCTGTGAGAGAGATGGATGGAGATGTTGATTAGTGGAGTGATTGATATAGGTGAAGGGAATGAATGTTTTAGCTACTACACAAAAATATGTTAACTAATTAACAAATACACTCCTAATAATTATAATACTTTATTATTAACTAATACAGGGTGTAACAGAAGGGTGTAGTCATATTTTAGGGGGTTGTTGGGGTGACCATTCTGAGAAACTTTCACTATGAAACCGATTTGATCAGAGCAACTTTATTTTTCATTGCTCCATATGGTTTGGTCCGGGCGGTCAGCTGATTTGTATAGAGAAGCGAAAATTAAAGTTGCTCTGATCAAATCGGTTTCATAGTGAAAGTTGCTCAGAGTGATGTCCCTAGCAACCCCCTAAAATATGACTACACCTTTCTGTTACACCCTGTATAGTTCTAAATATATAAGTAAAGATAGTAAACTTCCGATTTCCACCTCGGGGTCATGTTATAATAGTGGGTCCAATGAATGAGTGGAAGAGTGAGTTCGGGAATGTATCACTGTTATGAACTATGAAGTTGTTCACAATGTCCGCAGTGAATTTAGTAACCCTTGCCTCGCTTGACGACCAAAAGCGTGACATCGATACAAGTATCGCCAGGCGTGAGTGAGAAGAAAAAGAGTTACGGATATAAAGATATATTCAGACTAAGAGGGATATGAAGAGTGATTGGTTGAAACGGAAAGATACAGTTATTTTATATCACTCACTCGAGTTACCCATGTCTAAAGATATGTTGGCTTCAAAAACCTACCAAACAAACCTAAAACCAACTTCTAAGTATTTTCGAAGCCTTGAATGGATATCTTCAGAAAATGTTTGGGACCCAGACGGTGATCTTGAACATGCAGTAAGAACTCCTCTATCAGATGACATGGCAGCAGTGGCCTTGCGGGACCTGGATATAGCTTGTATCCATAGTCCTAAGTAGCAATAAAAGTTGAATTACATATAGGTGAATATTGTTGGTGCTGTCCTATTAATATCGTACGAAACCCTCTCAACACGAGTCCAACTTGCACTTGGAAGCTTATTTGTTTTGACAATGCATGGTGTGAACATGATTTCTTTTGACTTAGTATTATTTTCTTACTTAATACACGCCTATTATATCCAAATGCTGGGAAAAGACCTCTCTACCCCTCTATCCAATCCTGATTGGTCTCCCTCCAGTACTTATCCCATAGACCCAACTCATCACTCCATCTTTTCCTGGGTCGGCCACACTTTCTCTTTGCATTTTCTAGGAGCCAGTCTGTGGCTCTCCTAGCCCAGCAATTTGGCAGCATTTGAACAATGTGGCTGGCCCAGTCCCACTTTAATTGGGCAGCCTTCTGATCTATGTCCATTATTTTTGTTTGAATTTAATCGTCCACGATTTGAATTTGGGTCAGTGTTGATAAGGGGGCGGAAGCCCCTAGGTACTTGTAAAATTTTCGAAAATTTTCACTTTTAGAGGCCGCCATAGAATAGAGTAGAATAGAATTGTTTATTGTCTTAAATAATTTTTATTACCGCTGTCCTACCAGTAAAATGGTGTATGAATATTGTTTTCTAAGTACCTACATATTATTATTGCGATGCCATGCGCCTCATCTACACTCCAACCGGCCAGCTGAAGAGAATTTAAATCTTCTCATTCTCAGACCAAAGTTTTACTTGAGGCTAAGCAGCATGAGTTAGACTTACAACTCACAACACTACAAGTTGGATTCCTAGTAGAACTACAGTAATGTTTAGATGCAATATACCTAACTCACAAAAAACGAGGAGTGGGTATAGTTTCACGTAATGCTGTAGATATAACTGAAACAATAATACAAATACTCTTTCACAACTTGAACTTACCGTTACGACTTGAGTGTATTTATTCGCGATTTTTGCGATGCTCGGCGTTGTAACTAGTGTATTAAATACATTTCTTGGAAAGTCTATGAACTGAGTACATTCACTACACGGCTATGAACATAATATTGTACAGGCGTTTAGGGGTTTTAGTGACACTTCTAATTTTGTAAATGTTGTAATTGTAGATGAGCCGGCCGGCCGACTCGACTCGACCAAAGGACTCGCTCTTGACTCGCTCGCTCGACGTCAGCTGACAGAACAACAAAACAAAAAGCGTGACTGGCTGGGGTGGGTGGTGGGGTCCGTTCGACAACGTCACTCCGACCGAGTCCGACTGATGCGAAAATAGGCGATTTTCTGACAGCTAAAAATAGTAAAAGCTGCCAACAGATGTCGTAGGCAAGACATGGGGGATGGCTTTTATATAGTTCATCCCTAATTTGATTTTAAAAAGGTGTTTAATGGATACCTAGTTGGTGGACACGTTACTCACCAAAGTGCTTTTCTTTTTGTGAAAAAATGCTTATTTTTTCCGGACAAATAAGTTGAAATTTCCAAAATATTTGACACCAAAACCACAGAAGAGTTAATAGTACTCCGTACAGAACGGCCACTCCCTTCCCCGCGCTGATTCAGATACCGCACCCCACCCCTGGCGTCTAGGGACTGGTTGAAAGATCAATAGACGCGGCTGAACGCCTGACGAGTGACCGCGCGTATACGGTGAATAATAACCGGCAATGGTGAAGTTTTGTGCGGCAATGGTGAAGATACCTAGTACTAAACCTTCCGTAATACATAATTATCAATTAAGTACATTTATTATATAGGTATTCATTTCGTGATATTCGTTGTTGGTGGGATTCAACAACGCGAACGAAGCACTTCGAGTTGAAAAGTAGGTACCTAGTAGGTGGGTCAATCAACTATTTTACCCACACTTTGCTGTCCCCGACCATTTATTATTAAAATACGCTAAATGGTTAAATTTACACATTTGACGAATATAACAATAGTATATAAGCTAGCAAGCACTACGGGGAACTTGATTACGTTCTCGAAGATCTTCGTTTGTGTTTTTTTTGCTCGCATGGCGCGGTATGGTGTCCTTTGATAGTGCCGTTGAGCTGCTAGTCCTCGAAGAACTTTCAGAGGGAGTGCGTGCGTTGACAGAAAAGTGTGGGTTAAGTTGATTGACCCAGGTACGCACGCACTAACTTTATCGCGGCGGCGGCGCGCCATTAGACCGGGACTCCACCAAAGCGGAGATGTGGAATATTTGTATGCGAGATGGAAACAGCTCACATCTCCGCTTCCAACGCGCCATACAAATATTCCACATCTCCGCTTTGGTGGAGTCCCGGCCTTAGCTGGGTCCACATACAGCGAGCTTCGGCCGGGTCTCGCTCGAACCCTGTAGTGGTTTGGTTGTTTTGAATCTCTCAGAGACTAGGTACCTACTTAACATAAAATTCGAATATTGTACAATCCTAACGATGTTTTTACATAGGTAGGTACCTACCTACAGTTCACGCCAAGTGTCTCTTACCTACTTCAGAATAAGTAATAGTAGGTAACAACAACATAACATAGCTTCACGCCTTATCCCATAAGAGGTGGCAAAAGCACAGAATAAGTAATAGTACTAGCGGCAAAAGCACTGTGCCCACTTTTAGACAGTTATTCGGAAACGGCAGCGCCCCTACAAAGTCACTTCATAATAATGCAAACGCTTGTGTTCGGGTCGTACCGTCGCGTCGTCTTTCAGTTCGCCCGACGCAAATCGCTGCATTTGCCGCGCTACCAGCCCTAGCAATATTTACGCACACATTTGCACGTATACAAACATCATTTGATCATGTAGTAGTAATAGGTTATTATTTTACGAGCGTTCTATGGAGTGTCCGAGGTGTGCCAAAACGCAAAAATCGGCTTTTTTATCCGGCGAAGAGACCATACACAAGCTAAGTCAGCAAATTACGTTTCGTTCACCGAAATAAAATTAATATTTTCATTTTCGATTTCCAGATAAAATACGCATTTCCTCGCAGAAGAATGAAAAGATGGGTATAAAAAGTGACTGCCAGCTATGCATTAAACACCTTTTTATAATCAAATCAGGGATGAACGATATAAAATCCATCCCCCATGCACGTCTTGCCGACGACATCTAGTGACGAATTTGGAACTACAGAAGTTGTATTTTTTTTAATCTCCCATTGCGCCACAGCGTTCGGTTACAACCCGAGTGAAACCGAGGTTAACCGAACTGTTACCTGACAGCTGTCAAACAGTGATTTCGGACGGCTCGGGTCACAGGGCGGCAATATCGGACTCCAAAGCGTGCATACCTACAAACAGTTTTTGCCCATAAATGGCGGATGCTGTACCTTCATTATTGATAGGCAATATCGATAAAATATTTGTAGGTGTTACAAAATGGGGGTTACAAGCTCTGATCAAGTTGGTCCCATAGTGAGTTGTTCAGAATGATACCACTATAGTCCCTCCCTAATAACCCTCTTTCGGCTTGTAACCCCCAGTTTGTTATAATTATTTTATCAATATTGCCTATCAATAGGTACAGCAGCCGCCATTTTATGGACGAAAACTGTCAAAACCAGGCAGCGCTATGTTGAATGTGACGTCTTTACCGAAGGTTGCATATTTAGAATAAATAAAACTCAAACTATCTCTTTTTACTAACGGCGTAAGCGAGGAGTTAGAGAAAGACAAAACTATTTTTATTCTTTCGGTTGCGAATTCGTCATATTTGTACAACTAAATCTGCATATAGCAAAATATTGCCTCTCCATTATAATAATACCTCCATGGCTCGGGTAGAGTAATTTTCACACTGACAAGTGCGTAGTTAAAAATTACCTGACAGCTGTAATTTTGGTGTCATTTTTCATGAAGTCATGAAATGGAATGTTCGAGCAATACTTTCCGAACAACAAAGAAGTTCTGTTTGTTCTGCTTTTAATTTATAGGTTATTTTTATTTGGATCAACATGGACAACTTCTCACGTAGCGTTCGATAACCGCATTTCATCTCTCTTTCTGTCATTATCTCCATCTTTTCCAAAGATGAGAATAATGGTTGATTTTTTTTATTGGTTAATGGTTAGTTGATAAATAAAAATATCGATAATTATTTTGGTTGAAAATATTAGTTAACACAAACAATCAACCATTCACCTGCCTGACCGATCAATAAAAATATCACTTTCGTAAGGAACATCGCCCCAACAGTAAATGTGTTTTATTATAAGAGAAATAGAGCATACATTGAACAATCATTTATTCAACGTTCGATCGAATATTATTAATATTATATCAAATGGTTATTTGATATCAAATATCCCCAACAGTAAATAATGTGTGTTATCGTAAGAGAGATAGCGCCTACAATTGAATGCACGCGAAACGAACGAAATTGAACACCTGACACCTGTGCCTGCCTGCGACGTTGCCGCTCCGACGAAAGAAGCAGCGCGGCCGGCACGTGCGGGAAGTCGGGAATGCGCGACGTTGCCATTTGCCAATTTGATAATTTTATCGACATCGGAACGAGTTGATAAAAATATTAGTTGATATTTTTATTCGATTGTGTTAAGTTTGTTTATTGAATATCATAGTTAAATAGAATTATTAGTTAATTTTAATGGTCGATGGTTATATTGATCATCTCTGATCTTTTCCCCTAGTTTTTTTTACCCTAGTTACCGAACGTAGCCTAGGTACTGCTGGTGATTGATTGGATTGACCAAACGATTCAATAAATGAACCAATGGGAGATTTAAAAAAAAAACCACTTCAGTAGTTCCAAATTCGTCACTAGATGTCGTAGGAGAGACGTGGCTTGGCTTTTATGTTGTTCGTCCCTAATTTTATTATAAAATGGTTTTTGATAGATAGTTGGCAGTCATTTTTCAAACCAAAGTGTTTTTCTTTTTGCGAGGAAATGCGTAGTTTTTCTGGACATCGAAAGTAAAATTTTGTTGAACGAAACGTAATTTGCTACGAAAATTGGCCTAACAAAAGGTCAAAAGTACCATACACATACAAAAATATGACGTATTGTCAATATTATTGTCATTATTGTACGTTTGTGGGTGAAAAACAGATTGTGTCATATGAATAGGTAGAAAGTAGATATTATAAAAAACGCCACCTATACTTGTATACGTGTATTTAAGCAAATAAACGTTTTGAAATTTGAAATTTAAAACACGTCGTTGTAAAGCCATCTGTTGGCAGCTTTCAGAACTAGCTGTCAGAAAATCGCCTATTCCAAGATCGAATGAATGTATTTACTGGAAATTCAATGGGAAAGAGTGAGGGAAATAGTACCATTTATTCTCATGCTATTGGCTGAGCTGAGGTGAAGTTGAGCTGACTTCAGTTGACTCGAAAATACATCTTGTCTATGGTTGGTTCAAACAAAGTTGTACAGGTGTAAGATGTAAAAGGTAGGTAGCATTGTATAAATAAAAGTAGGTAGTGAGTGAGTGAGTGATAAACTTGTTGCGAATATAATGCTCCTAAACGCGATTATCGCAAGTTTATGCGAATTTTTAACCGACCGACACTTCACAAAAGGAGGAGGTTTATATTATTCGGGATATTTTATTCGTACGAAGCAGGTATTAGGTATTTCGACGTCAATTTTCAATACCTACCCTATGTTTGATCGCGGATTCGTACGACTGAAGATCGCGCGAACTTGCGATAATCGCGTAGCGTAACGAAGGAAACGCCTTTCAATATATACGATTGAATGATTTTCGTGTGAATTCTATGAAACTTATAGCGCCACGCTTTTTTACCTACGGGATAGTAATAAATAGCATATTACCTAGATACATAATAGTAATTGTGCCCACGTATAACCATTTATTGATTCCCCCGTTTTGTGAATTATATTTTTGAAACCAAGACTATCTAATCAGAAATTAATTTGTTACCTATCCGAAGTAACGTTCCGAAAGTAAACTTAACTAAGAGCTTGAGTTAGGTCTAACGAAAAACGCCTGACAGTAAATGCTGAGCATTAAACTCAATACGATAACGATAACTTTGACGTCTTTGACAGGCGTTTAGTTTAAGATGCGAGAAAGAGTGCGGTGTATTTTACGTCACAATAAGTAGAGGTATGTTATTGATATTAGGTAACTAGGTACCTATCTACATTATAATAATTACATTTCATGAATTAGGTATGTGTCGGAAAAAGAACATTACTTTATGCATATGACTAATGTTAGCTACTAGATATTATAGTATCTGTGCTACTAGTTAGTTACTACCCGTATACATACCATACATAACGCCTTTTTCCCGGAAGAGTGTTAGACCTCCACTTGCTTCGATCCAGGCATAACTTCTCTCGCTTCCTCAAAACTCAAAAATCTCTACATTTACGGGTACTTCGATAACTTACCTGTCCGTGTACCGATATCTATAATAAATGTGCTCTATGAATAAGGTACTAACTATGACAATACATTAAATTACCCCATCCGCGTTAGTACTTTGACCTGAGCAGGTACCTACCTATTTTAATATCTTCGTCTTCTGCTTCATCATGAGCAAATGTGATAATGATAATAAACCAGCAGATCCAACATCGATTAGAGTGCAGCATGAAAGTGGACGGCTACATGTTGCGTGCATCTGACAGATAACATCCGGGTTGAGTAGAATTCCGTTGAAATTCCGTTGCGTTGAGTTGTAGTTAAAGTTAAGTTGAGCTGGAGATCCGTTGGATTTCCGCAGTGCCGTTGGCAGGAAGTTGTAGTTGTGGATATCGCTGGGTCCCGTCGATAGCTCACGAGTGTGCAACTCAATGCCCAACACCGATATTTGCGACTTCTCAATCCAATTCGGTGATTCCGCTTGTGGAGGCCGAACAGAACCGATCCGCTATCGATTAGGAACAAAGAGCCACGTACGTGAACTGGAGTCTGTTGGATCCTTGATATCCGGCTCGAAGGACCATTAAATGTATGGTCTAACCCGTAGTTTACGAGATTATCCCACACACTCGAAATAGTTGTTGAAGTTCTGAGTTAAACCAGAATTATTGCTGGATTACTATTTATTGATGTTACTAGGTATAAGGTTGTATAAAGACTCAGCTAAGCTATAGTTAAATATCATACAAGTAAGTTCGCATGACGCGTG